>JALMGA010000007.1:79885332-80282832 GCA_023333525.1 Aspidoscelis tigris stejnegeri
CCTAATGGATTGTTAATGGATCCCTAATGGGTACTTAATGGTTACTTAGTGCTAATGGGAAAAAAACCACTGAGTGCTCTGTGACAGTGATGGCCAGCTGCTCAACATGAGAAACAGCTGTCTTTGCAACCATAGATCATGCTGCACAGCTGTAAAATGCTATGTGGCATAATCTGGAGGCACAGCTGCACCAGAAGGTGCCTGTCATTTTAGGAGTATTGTGTGCTCACCTCCTCTAGTGGCTATGTGACCTTTATTCAAGACCAACTTCTTCTTTTCACCTCTCTTTGTCTTTTATTTGAGGGGTTTTCATGCCAAAGTGCAATCAAGCAAGGCTTTTTTCAATCATCCCTTTCTGAAAATGCATCTCTTCTGTAGGTGCACAAAAGACAAACCCTGAAACATTAAAAGAATAAGCCTAGCTCACATTTCCAGACTTTGCTCTTCCTTCACCTCAAAGACTGGCAATGCCTTCCTGACAAGTCCTTGCCACTTATTGGCTGCTCACCTACTGTGTGAATGAACTACATGTCTCTATTCTCTGCTTATTAAGCTCCCCCCAATGGGACTGAAAGAATGAGTTGCTCTCGGTGTCATTTTACCCCATACAAAGAAAGGGCAGCCATTCCCAGATTTCAGGATCAGGTAAGGTGATTTTATTGATTTTACGTTTGCCCTTACTTCCTAAAGTTCACCCAGAGGGCACCTCATGAAATGTGTCTGATAACACCCTAAGAAGGAAGTGCTGTAGTTGCTCATCAACAGTTAGCAGCTAAACAGGAAACACATAGGCAAATATCCTCATCAGACCAACAAGCTTTGACATGCTTTTTACCTTACATCTGGTTTATTGGTTGTTCTTAAAATGTATTCTGTTCCCAGTGTGGTCATGAACAAAGGCTTTTTGTTTCAGTTTGTTTCTCACTTGTAGTTCCATGAAATACTGATATTGCCCTTTGTTCATAAGCTACTATGAGTCAGAAGGACTACGGCTAATTTGCAAGACACTTTAGGAGTAAAATTGCTCATAATCACATAGAACTAGATATCCTAGGGAGGTTAATGGAGGTGCTCAGACAACCATCCAGTTCTGATATTTTGGATTATCTTTAGTTACTGCAATCTGAGGACTACAGTAGAATAAATAGCTTGCAGGGCTTTGACTAACCACATGCTCTTATTATCTTTGCCCATCGTGGTTAACAAGTGATAACCAAGGGGATATGGCCTTCTGATCCAGAACTCCAGTTTACCTGGGCATACTAGAGAGTGGACCAGAGCATACACTCTGTGGTTCAGTTTATCCAGGGTCCCCTTATGATGGTGTAACCAAGTACAACTTAGAGTTCAATCAACTTCCTCAATTGAAAGTTGTTTTAAAAAGCCAAGGTGAAGTATTTAATTGAGCTTCTAATGGAAGGGAATACCATCTTGCCATTACAGAAAACTCCCTGCCCTTTCGACCACTAATAATAACTTTTATCACAGCCATTGATCAGTCACCAAAGCAGAACAAAACAAGATCAGCAAATGGCAAACATACAGATAAAAACATTTTACATTTATAACAATATTTTTTAAAAAATTCTGTTTTAGTAATTTCATAGCCTGAATCTGCATGACAATAATTTGTATAAAACAACTAATTTAATCCTAATTAAATCATGTTGATATAAGCAGAAATAGGTTACAGGGCCATTGTGAGTAGGGGAGGAAATGTGTTCACTTCTTATATCTGGATAAGTAGCAGAACATGGCTTACCAATCTGGGTGGGCACAGGTGTGGGCTGGATGAACCCTATCCCTAAAACATAGACCCTAATCCTAACTCTAAACCTAATCCTAACCACAACCCTAACCTTCAGTACCAACACAAGAGGCAACATGGCCCTGGTCACCCAAGTCTAAGACAGGATGGCCTATTCATTAAATTGAACTGAGGTTGTACCAGTGCTGGTCACACCTGGATTGTTCTACGCAGACCATCGCCACCTTGGGCTGCATTGCTCACACTTTTCTGCACAAACTACCTGAGCCTCATACATGGAACTCTTGGCTCTCCACCCCTTTTGCTGCGTCAAATCTATCTCCTTTCTGATTGGATGCCATTCTGTCACTCAAGGGAGGTGAGGGTGTGTGTTTGTGGTTCTTTTTTAAGCCTGCTCCCCCACCTCCATGCCCCCTTCCTTTTTATGTGCTTCTCCATGTAATTAATTTTTTAAAAAATAATAATAAATTTGAGTACAAACACTAGATAGAAAGAGGAATCTTGCACATAAACTGAGGAAAGAAGGGGAGGTGGCCTCACAAACTTGGTGTGTACCGATTGGCCGAAAGAAACACTGGACCCGGTCCACCACAGCACAGTTCAGCCTCCTTTAGCCCATCCTCCTGCTCACACTTTGAGGAAGCAAAAACAGCCTGGGACGCCAGGATGGACTGAGTCCTCCTCAGTCCTGTAAAAATATGGTTAAGACGATCTATGCGGGTAGGCCGGCTTGGAAAATGAATTAAATAAAAATAATGTAAGATGCACATCCTGAGATCAACCTAAAACACTTCTGCGACCATGGCCAATGTGTTTTCACAGCTAGTCTTTGCTCTACCCGTGACTGCACCACCTGAATCAGAAAGACATGGGCCACCACTATTCTCAATATAAAGAACAACGCGAACATGTGTTACCATTCCCAAAGAGCCAGAACCACAAGAGCAAAAAGCTGTGCCTGAGGAGGCCTTGGCAATCTACTTTGCCCTGTTTCACCACAACTTTCATCTACCTCTCACAAGTAGGGATTTCACCATGAGTCCCTGGCCCACAAGGGGCTGCATTAGAAAAGGACTTCCTTCAGGGACACAGGTCCCGTTATTCCAAAGCCAATACTTACCAAACATTATGATCGATCCAGTACCAGCCAAACATGCAACGTACAATTTGCCTTCAAGTAATAATATACCCACACACCAATCTAAACATACTGAAAATACTGTGTCACTTTCATTTAACATTGTAAACACTGTACTTCAAATGGTCCTGAGTGTCTATTTATTGTTACTTCCCAACCAGGAGTAGCTATTACGCAGAAAGAAATACAATATTAACCAAGATCAAGAACTACACAATTGTTCCTGTCCAGGCTTGTCCTTTGCAAGCAGCGTGTAAAGAAGAAACAACACATAAGACTTTTCCGCACTGCAACGCGTTCCAAACGGAACGCGTTCAGGCGGAAAGCTTAAGACAGCTCCCGGCGCTTTCAGCGTTCACACACAGACGCGCCGGAACGCGTACCGGCGCGTCTGTGTGCGAAAGGTGAAAGCGCCGGGAGCTGTCTTGGCCGGCAAAGGCCGGCCAGGGGCGTGGAGACAGCCGCGGAGGCAGATCGGCAATCAGCTGATTGTCAAACAGCTGATTGCCAAACCTGCGCCGGCGTCGGAGGCAAGCCCGCAGCTGTTAGGGAGGGAGAAGCAGGCGCGAATGCTTCTCCTCCCGAACGCCTGCGGGCGGCTCGTCCGCGTTCGAATGCATGTAGAGCACTTTAAAGTGCTCTACATTTCGAACGCGCCGAAGACAGCTCTGGACACGTCGGAGCGCAAGCCCCGCTCGGGCAATGCGTATGCCGTGTCCGCAGCTGTCTCCCACGCGTACCGTTCAGCCCCGTGCGAAAACGTCTATAGTGTGTTAAATTCCCAGAACACATTCATTACAAAATGAAATAATATTGAGAAGAGAAGACAAGCAGTGCTTTAAAAAGGATGTCCCACTGTTGGCATTTCAAAAAGTAGAAGTCTATTCATTGACAAAGTAAGCTGGGCAACAAAATCAATCCTTATCCAGAGTTGTGTTTACCATCTTTATGTACAAATCACAAACAAAAAATTTAAAATAAAACAATGACAAAATTTGTGCTAGTTGCAACAAAGCTTTATCAGTACAGTAATGGTAAAAAATAATTAGAGGCCCCATAATTAGATCTTTGGTATAACAAAATTTGGAAAATTATTATAGTAACTGATAGGGGTATGCATGAATGCATTTTTGACGTTTGAAAATCCCTATTTGTACGAATAGGTAACATTCAAATGTGATAAAATTCTATTCAATAAAAATCTGTTTGTATGGATTCATATGAAAATTCGATACATATCGGATACAAATTAATATGTACCTGATACATATCCAATATGAACAGATACGTATCTGATACGAATTAATGCATATCCGATATGAATTAATTCGTATCCGATACGTATCCGTAACACATCCATGCTCTGAAAATGTCAAATCCAACCTGAATCCACTTTTAATTCGCTGTAGACCCATGTTGAATTCAATATGGATCCATTGCAGATGTGACTGGCGCTCTGTTTTTCCACACCTCCAATCTAACTAACGTCCAAACTATTTGTACAAAAGTCTGGAAACGTTCATATCTGCTCTGCTGCCACCAGAGCACCTGATTAGTGGTGGCCCCTGTTCATAGGGACCAACGGTTCCCTCCCAAGGTAGCCTTTAACTGCAGGGACAGGTGGGCCTTTTAGTTGTCTCAGGGAGCATTGACAAAATGCAAGATGACTAAAGGAGTCCAAGGTAGAGATTTCAGAGTCATTGGCTGGATTTGCATTAGCAACAAAGACCCCATTAGGAACCCGACAGGCATGCAATTGGTACGGATCAGTTACCTATATTCTGCACACAGGACCACATTAGGACCACATTCTGAATTTGCTGTACCCACAAGCACCAGTGAAATCCAGATTTAATGCGGTCTTTGGGCCCTTAAATCCGGAATAACACAAGACCCCTTTAATGGTGGCTTCAATCCAGTCTTCTACCATGAACACTGGATCAGAGGCCACACTTCTGCATGTATACTGGGGAAATGGGTCCAGGGTTGGGCCTGGTGGCTACCATTTGCAGTGAGGCGGCGGTGGCTCCGCCCCTCAACACACGCTATGTAGGCCAGCATGTCCTTTGCAGCGGCTATGCAGACAGCTACAAAGCCTTGTCTTTCCACCACACCCACTGTAACTGGAAGTAACCCCTGACTGATGGCTACGTGGGCCAATCACCCTGTGCCACCAGGGGACCTTCCTGCTCAGACCTAATCGGGCCTAATTAGAGCCTTCAGGATGGGTGCTATGGTGCCCACATGGTGGCCCTGATTAGCCCATTACCACTGGGTGCTAGATGGCCCATGTGGACACATGGGGCCCTCACCATGACGCGGATCTTCAAGGACCGGATTCAGTGCGGACTGGTACGTGCAAAAACAGCCATTCATTGAAATCTGACCTCAGAATGCTTCAGTCATGCCCCAAGGTGAAAGTGCTTTGTTGCAGAGAGTAATGGATGTGCATGGCCACAGGGGAAGGAGACATAATAGAGACACAACTTTTAAATACAAAATCAAGGGGCGGGGGTCCAGTAGCACTAAGTACCCTTTATGTACCCATTAGGGACCCATTAGGCTCAGAGCAGGAAGACCCCATTTCCACTGCAGACCCCATTAGATCCACATTTGTTTCCACCAGTTCTGAGGAAATCCAGATTGAATGGGTCCTTCAGGACTTACAATCCAGATTTCCTGTAGACACTACAATGGGGTCTTCATGCATCAAATCCGGATTATACAGAGCATGTTTCCACCATGATCAGGTAATGGAGTTGGAGGGGAGGGATCCAGGGGGGTGCACCCACAGGGGAGTGTCCCGAAACCCAAAGCTCTGAAGCCTGTGAACAATTTCCAAAGTAGGGACTCATCGGGTACCTCCCTTAGTCCAGATCTACTAGATCCAGATTAGTTGAAGGACCCATTCCTTAGGTCCGGATCACCTTGGATCCAGATTAAGGGAGGTCAGTGGAAAAACCCTCAAGATGTGTGAGATTTTAATTGAGGAGGAGAATACTTTTTTCTATGGAGGACTTAGGTACATCACTGATGTTTGACTGAGGATATGTGGATTGTATTGGATGACATTTTGAGATACTATTCTCAGATTTTCTCATTGTATACCATTATAGTTTGGATTATTATACTCTGATATAAAGGAATAATTTTGGTGAGTTCTGACTTTATATATTTTTCCAGTTTTTTCTCCCTTTGTTCCAAAGCATCAATATACAGATATGCAAGTGCTTTCGTTGTGTTAGCTCATGCAAATGTTTTCTTACTTTGGACAACCAATAAAGGAAAAAGTTTTTATCTAAGCAGTTGAACCTGCTCCAGGAGCAGAAATATACGTTCAAAATTCCCAGATGGGCTTGAACTCAGCTATTGTTATGTTTTCTGGAAATGTTTTTAGGTATCATTATTTTGTATGCCATCTCTACAAAATGGCAGGAGGTGCATTTTCAAAAGAAATACTCCTGAGAAATATCAGAAACATCCTTGGATGGTGCAGGCTAAGACTACCTGCCCCCTCCCTCATCCCTGGCATAGCAGGAAACATAATAGTTGTGCTATACAAAGACGGAAGTACAGGCATGTTTAATCTTCTACTGATATAAGATTTCAACATATTATAAATACAGTTCCAGGCATTCCAGGGATTTCAGACTGCAAAAGTGTAAACTATTTTTTGACCCAATTTCAAGATAATATAATATAAAGACTGATTTAACCAGTGAAAATGTCGAGAACTTTGTTGATGTTGAACTAGCGGGTTTTTCCACTAGCACTAAGTACCCATTAAGTACCCATTAAGGACCCATTAGGCTCAGAGTAGGAAGACCCCGTTTCCACTGCAGACCCCATTAGAGCCACATTACTTTCCACCTGCACTAGGGAAATCCAGATTAAATGGGTCCTTCAGGACCTCTAATCCAGATTTCCTGTAGGCCCCTGGGGTCTTTGGCCATAAAATCTGGATTACATCGTACATGTTTGCACCGCTATCAGGCAGTGGGGGTCTAGGAATCTATGTATTTAAAGGGAAGGAGAAGAGATCTGAGTGTGACTGAAATTAACTTTACATGAAGAGTCTGCTACATATAATTAAAATGCAGTAAAGCCTGGCATCTTCTTGGGTCCTGTTCACACTAGCCTTCTTGGATTGGTGTAACAATGCCATCTCACTGAAGTTAAGAGCAGGCAAAGTGGCATGCATCTGCACTTTGAGTGCTGGGGCAGTCAGAAATCTGACCACCAGCAACTGATGGGACCAGATCACCATGGCAATAGCCATGCCAACACCTGCCATGTGCTGGGATGATATCCTGGTGACTGCAGCACAGGACACAATTGTGAAGCCACACCTGGGCTACCCTGACCACTCACAGTGTTCACGCCCAGAAGACAGTGAGAATCCAAGGTCCAGGATCTCACCAGCTGATCAGGGCAGTTGGCAGCAGCGGTGGTGGCAGCTGAGTGCACATGCATTTGCTCTGGACTGGCTGCAGCTGCTCGAGATGGGTAGGTGTGAACAGGGCCTTGGACTGCTCTGGTAACAGGAATCGGTATGCCTCCAAAGGCAAGCTGCTGAGAGATCATAAGCCAAATTGCACACATAGGGTCATAGCTAAGCCCACATCTCCACCCTGTGTGAACAGCACATTCCAGCACAGGCTGTGGTTTCTACTGGTCAGTGCAGCATGCAGATGCAACAACCTAGCATGCCACATGGGTCTGTGTAGTACACATCTAGGCCTCATGAATCTGCACATTAGTGCAGATCTATGAGGCATGTCCCCCACTGGTCTGGTCTGTTTGCATTAGACAAGAGTGTGATCCAGGGCATTGTTAGACCCATTTAATTGGGTCTACCAATAGACCAATGCAGCCCTAATCATGGGAGGCACGCAGAAGTCATGTTGCCCACATTCAAGACTACCAGAGGGTCCCTTTCAGTGGAATGCCATAGCATACTTCTGGAAACCACATGCCAGTGGCCCTGAGACTACTTTGTTTCTGGTTCCGAGAGTTGTAGGGGTGGGACTGCAAAGCCCGTGCAAACTTCACAGCTCCAGAGTGGGCTGATGGTGTTGATCCAGCCCACAACTTCCGTGGTTGGGATAAGTGGGCTAGGCTATTCCAGACCCTCTGATCCCAACAAAGTACAGGTATTTGCAGACAGGCCCTTGGTCAACACAGTAAAAAGAAGTGGATTAAAAGCAGATTAGAGGCGCCAAAGTCCTGACCATCCACATTAGTGGTCAGAAAATGCACTTCCAAAATGCATTCTTAAATGCCTTAAATGTAGATGAAGATGATGATGATACCAACAACAACAATAACAAATATCTACAAGCTACCACCTCTGAGTCACCTTTCGTGGTTTTAAAAATGCATACAGATGCAGCCCTCATCTGCTCACACCACTCTTTCACGTTCTCTTCTTCTGCCATTCTAATTTTAATAGGGTGCTGTCTGTCCATTAAGTTTGCATGAGTAAGACTCTTGAAACTCTACCTGGGCTTCTACCAGTAACTAGAGACACACAACCCTAGTACCTCCGCCTGCAAAGATGCCTTGAAGGTGGATAAGAGGCATGGGGCGCACTCTCCTATTATTGGTGGCGTCATCTTGGCATACAGATGTTAAGCTCCATGACCAGGCAAGTTGGAAGATAAGGAACAGATGATGGGGAGCTGTGCTGAAGGACACTGGCTCATATGTAGACAGCAGGGTCAACAAGCAGAGGTCACAGAGAAGGAAAGCATTAACAGAAGTGGGAAATTCTGATACAAAACTATTCACAGAAGTATCTTCTCAGAATAATAAGGCATTCTTGAAATATCAGTTCCTGATAAGGTAACAGTCTACAAGAATAAAGGAAAAGTCATAGAGATGCTATTAGAGGGGGAAGAAATTCCTACCTTTAACTGCGCTTGCAGTGAAACCGCTTCCAGGCTCTTGCTGCTTTGACTTCCATATCTGTGGTGTTGGCAACCCTGGAAGCCGTGAGGCTTGAAATACAAGCTTTCCATTTGCAACTGTTTGTTTCCTGAGGCTTAGTGCAGGGAAGTGAATAGCGCTATCAGTAACATTGCTCTGGGGAGTGACGGTTCCTCCGAGAGACGCCTTTAAATGTGACTTGATGGATATGTTTCCAATGGCTGGACTTGGGGTGCTACTATGAGATGAAGAGCAAGGAGTTCCTGCGTGAACTCTGATAGGTGGGATCTCCTTTCCATTGACCATCCCAGAACTGTGAGGAGTATCTGTTGTGCGGAGACTCATATTGCACGTCCTCACGTTCATTGCCAAATGGTTGCACTCCTAAAGATGTGCAGTACAGATCCCAAGGTGGCGAAGACATCGGTCCGCGGTCAGTGAGTTATCCATAGCACATTAAGCCTGTTGTAAAGGAGGGTGAGGGGATATAATAAAATAACTTTCACTGTGGTATAAGACAAGAGGTCAGAGCAATTCTTTGTGTTTACACAAAGGGGGAAGAAATATTGATTGCGTGGATATAAAAAGAAGCAGCAGTTGCAAGGAAATCTGAGGATAAGGACAGATGATTGCTGGAAATGTAACGAATGGAGATAGCGCCCCTTCGAAAGCAGAAGTTACCAGTCAGGTCAGATACCTTTGTACTAGTTAACCAGCCATGAAATGGAATAAGCATTGAGCAAATGAAAGAAGCTTGCCTGGAGTGAAAAACCAATGGCTGTAGAGAAACTCTCAGTCAAAAAGAGCACTCCTTTAATTTTATCTTGTGCTAATTTAAAGAGGAGGGGGGAAAAACCCCACCATGCACAGTAGTTAAGAAGCACTGGGACAAAGAGAGGGCGTGAACATCAGTATTTTTTTAAAATTTTAAGGGCCACAAGCAGAGATAGCATTACCACACTGAATTCAAGGCACAAAGGCAAAGCCGGTTGAATAAAACATGTGGCATGCATTTCCAAAGTCTATGCACTATTCAGACTTGTATATATGTAAATCTGTACAATAATCACGCGCCAAATATTAATATCTCAATTATAATCTGATGCTTATATCCAGTAAATGAGGAATGGTTTCTTCATCTGCTCCCAACTGTGCCCCAAGGAGAAATGTATGGCCAGAGGCTGAATTTGTATAGTTAGTAAACAAATGGGAAATTTTAATTGGATCTGGGAGTGTTTGCACATGTGCCATTAGAAAGGCTTTTAATAAGAAATCTTTGGGCGCTCGGATTTAGGGAGACAGAGAGAAAAAAATCCTTTGCTTTTTGCATCCGCTCACTTAGCTACGATTTAAAGAGGTTTACAGAGAAGGAGAGAAGAGTGCTTTCCCTGAACTTACTCCTCGTCAGTTGCCAACTCAGTGCTTAGACTATCTGACCTATCCAAAAGGGAAAATCTATCCTCATCAAAACTAAAGTGGGAATCATTAAAAGAGGACATTTAAATGACAAAATGTAAACAAACTGGAGTCGTGTGGCTGTTCTGTGTGATAATTTAATTGCTTTTCAAGGACTGTGTGAAAAGTACGCACGCCAATTAACAATTTTTAACCTTCATCACCACTGTGGGGGCAGAATAACTGTATAACCCAGCCAAGGAGAAATTTAGATGTATTGGGTTTTGTTTTGTTTTTTTACCAGAAATTATGATTCTGTTGTTCATTTTTACAATTTAAGGAAACCTCCTCTCACAGATATCAGACTAGCAACATATATCGTTTGGCTGAAGAGATTTTAGGGCCTTTCTGAACTCATATTAAGCCATATTAGAAACCCTTCCAGTCACTTTCTGGACCTCACCAGCCTGCATGCAAGCACAGATCTATATGGTCCTCCTCACCCCTGAAATCATCCATGCCCTTTCTGCACTTGGCCTTACTCTGAAATATATCTCAGGATAGGAGTCTGTTGTCCATACGCTAATGCAGACTATGGCAGGACTCATCTGGGCTATAGGTACGCACACAAATATTCATAGGCATTTTAAATCCAATTGAATGTGCCGAATTTCGACATTCAAACTAGAACAGAATGTCCCGATATTCAAATGTGAACATTCAAATTGAATTACAAATTTCAGATCTATTCATTCGAATTATCCAGATATCCATACGCGTACAGTTTGGTACACAATGTGTTCTTGAAGACTTGCATCTTTCCCAGATCTGTACGGGACGAAAACGGGTTGCATACGGGATAGTTACAGGGTGTATATGGACGTGTTCAGATGAGTACGGGGGTACGCACAGATTCGAATCAAAATTTTGAACAAAGAGATTCGAATTTGGTAAATTCGAATGGGATCTCGATGAATTCAAATTTTAAAAGATTCTAATCGAATCAGATATTTGGATATTCGATTCGATTCAAATAGAATGTCAAAAAACAAATTTGTGCACATCTCTACTGGGGTCTGCCACAGTCTGCACTAGCAGGCGGATAGCAGACCCCTGTCCTGAGATATGTTCCAGAATAAGGCCAAGTATAGAAAGGCCCCCTGAATAGGAAAGCCCTAATAAGAATTACCAGTAGACCTTGACAACGAGGAACACCAGCAATCAGCCCAACCAAATTTGAGCTACTAGGGGGAGGGGCACTTTTTGGTCCACCCAAGTGCACAATCAAAATGGGTTTCCCAGTGGTTCACCTCAAAGTTCATGTGAGCTTCAGGGGCTGGGCTGGACGAGCACTGTCATGTGGAGGCTACTGTTCCAGACCATGGGCCTGTTCAGTTACCTCACTGGAATGGTATAATCATACTGTTCCGGACAGGCTAAGATGGAACACAGGAACACAGTTGGATCACCAGCACTCGAAGTGATGGCTCAGCTGGGTGGGCTGCATGGCCGTGGCAACAGCAATGGTATCATCTAGACATTGCCATGGAGACTGGCCCACGGTATGCGGCTGTGCAGTCACAGACACACCACCATACCCACTTGGAAGAGGGTGAGAACAATGCTAATGGCTCCCAGTTAAGCTGTGGATAAGATTTTACTTGCCCACAGGTAGTGAAGTCTGTGGTAGCTGTAGTGATCCCTGGGAGAGGAGCAACAGCAGAGTGCACAGATGGGATCTCTAGGAGTAGCACCTACAACTAGGGATGTGAATGATTTCTTTTTATTTGCTTCCTATCGAATCAAATGCAAGAAAATTTGTATTCATTTGAATAGATCCCTTTCAAATGTGGCAGGATTTGTATTCAATACGAATGTTCAGTCCCATACAAATCCAACATGGATGCGTGCAAACAGCCTACAAATCCCATAGAAACCCCACACGAAGCTTCATACGAATGTATCAAAACATTCAATTTGAATCTGAATGTCAGTCTTTGAATGTGCCAACATTCGATGCGAATTCGAATGTCTGAACTCGTACAAATTTTGAATGTTACAAATATTCATGCACATCCCTAGCTAGAACCAGTGCATGGAGGTAAGTGCGAACAGGCCCCATGCCTTTCCATTGTCTACACAAAAGCCCTTCAGGTGATTCCAGACTGGCCGGTATACTGGACCAGCAAATGTACTAGGAGACTCCTTTCTGCACACTGATGCAATCTAAGAAGTCTAGGGCAGAAGGAACGCTCCTAATATGCTTGCTGGTACAGCATTCCAGCCAATGCGGAATCAATCAACAACTCCAACATTTTAGCAATTACATAATTTTTGAATATGAAACAACTCCAACATTTTAGCAATTACATAATTTTTCGCCCATACTGATGAAGGATTAAGTAACAGATACTCTTCTCCATTATAATTTTATTTATTTATTTATGTTTACATTTATATGCCGCCCCATAGCGGAGGGTCTCTGGGCGGCTTAAAAGTCTGAGGATTAATTAATTAATTAAATATCTGATAATTATTTAATCAAATCTGGGAAATTTCTCAAGAGAACGATTAAGAAACCAGAAGTTGTGCAATCAGATCACACCAGCTACGACTGGATCATTCTGTGACAACTGAAAACACGGCAAAGTATTTAAAGAATTATGGTGCAGGGTTTCAAAGCCGTTCCTTTTACAGCTATTAGCCACAGTTTTCGTGGTCCAAGAAGAATTGAGCTTTTTCAAACTGTAGCCATGAGCTAAGTATGTAGAAGTCAATTACTTTACGCAAAGATAGCTGTCATCTTGGAGAATATTTTAGACACAAATACAAATTGCACATGCCCCAAACAGCATCATAAGCTCTACTGAAACAAAGAGGAGATATTCTTTGTTCACATAGAATGCTTATTCATTTCACAAAAGCTTTCACTGGAAATGCTGACAACGTAGCTTTTCTTCAAAACAGAATTAAAACAATGCACTTAATGACTGTTCATTGCAGAAGTGACTAAGGACTGGAAGTCTCCTGATAACTGAGGAATAATGCATACAGTGCTACTCAAAATCATTCATTTAAAAGGAAGTATTCTGAAATGAAAAACTGTCCCATAACAAGAATAGCAAATCGCTTCAAAAATCTAAAATTTCTGTAATTCACCATTTCTGTTCTATTGACTTGTAGAAAGTTATATGCTATGATAGTAACAATCTATTAAACTGCTTTATAATGAGTATGTTCCCCTGCCCTGGTCTTTTCCCTGCCTCGATTTCTTGACTTCCAGGCATCCTGTCCCCTCAATTTGGATCACAGCAGCTGTTTCAATGTATATTCCAAATCAAGCAGTTCGAACATATGATCCAAAATAGCCATAATGTTGGTCATAACGTAGCAGCAACCCCCAAAGCCAACTCAACAAAGCCAATACAAATGGCCTTTTGGAGGGGCTGAATCACTCCTAAGGCAGCTTTTCCCTTCAGCCAACACTAAAGAAGCTTTTTTTGCCTATATAGGAATTTCCGGGTATTTTTACTCTTCCTTTTAATTCCCTCTCACCGAGAGAAGGCATAGCTAGGTCCTTGACTATGAGGACACTCAAACAGCTATATTAGTAGTTCAACCTGTGGTGTGGATATTCCAATATATGACCACCACTGGCCTAGGCAGGACACGACCGGTTTCGCTGTTATTGCAGCTCATCAGGGCCCTTTCCACACTTGGCTCTATTCTGGCCTATATCCCAGAATAAGGACTTGTGTTCTGCATGCTAGTGAAGACTATGGAAGGCCCCAGGGGAGCCCTGCCACAGCCTGCATTAGCTTGTGGCTAGGAGAACACTATCCCGAGATATATTCCAGAATAAGGCCAAGTGCAGAAAGGGCCTGTATTTTTGGTTCTCTTCCCATATGGGGATTAGAACTCATGGGCTGGTGCACATGTAGTAGATGTTAAGTGGCGCTCCAGCCTATTGAGCCACTAGGTGGCTTTGGAAGAAGGCAATGTTTTTTGCCTATATAGGAATTTCCAGGTATTTTTACTCTTCCTTTTAATTCTCTCTCGCCGAAACTAAAGAAGCTCTGTGTGCATATGGCCATACTGTGCTATATCCCGCTTTTCTATCTGTATATTTTAAGATAACAAAAAGACTTATGGTAGCTGGGTTAAAAGGAGTACCAGGATCCCCACTGGCCAGTTGGAGGTAGGACCCAATTGGCATGCTGAGATCAACCTGACAGTGCAGGGCCTACACATGGAGGCACTCTTGTTATGCCAAAAGAGTGCTTCCAGGTCACTGCACCCTGGGACCACCCCATCTGCTCTAAGCTTTCTTTAGGGCAGTGTAACAGCAGAGTGATGGGAAGAGCACTGACGACCAGAGATGTACAACATTCAGTTCACGTCTGAACATTCAATCAAATAGTTCATGGTCCTTTCTGCACTTGGCCTTATTCTGGAATATATCTCCAGATGCTGTCCGAATGCTAGTGCAGACTATGGCAGGCCCCAGGCCAGGTCTTCCAAAGTCTTCATTACCACGTAGACAACAGACCCCCATCACATGCCTTGGGGCAGTGGCAGACAAGAGGCTTTTTCGCACACGGGGTTTTGGAACGCTTGCAAGACAGCCTCAAACGCGGCATATGCATTGCCGCAGCGGGGCTTGCGCTCTGACGTGTCCGGAGCTGTCTTGCACGCGTTCGAGATGTAGAGCACTTTAAAGTGCTCTACATCCGTTCCGGCGCGGACGAAGCGCCCACAGCCGTTCGGGGAGAGAAGCATTCGCTCATGTTTCTCTCTCCCTGACAGCCGCGGGCTCCCCTCCCCTGCCGGCGCTGGCTGACAATCAGCTGATTGCCTGCTTTGCCGGCTGCGGGAGCCTCGGCAGCCGTCTCCCCGCCCCTTGCCGGCGTTTGCCGGCTAAGGCACTTCAGAATGCTTTCAGCATTCGCACACAGGCGCACCAGAACGCGTTTACACGCGTTCCTGCGCTCCTATGTGTGAATGGTCAAAGCGTCCTGAAGTGTCTTACGCTTCCCGTCCTACACCCGTTCCAAATGGAACGAGTGTAATGCGAAAATGCCTACGCAGCGTGCTCTGCTGCTCGTGCACTTGAAAGAGCATCGACTGGAGATCCCGGAGCAGCAAAATTGCCCACGACTGCACCCTCTCCATCATCACGCTGCAGCTGCCTAAGAAGTCCCAGGCCCTAGTTCAATGTATTTAACCTGAAGAAGATAAATGCTAAATTGTTAGCTTTCATTGTTTAAGCTGTAGATTGCAGGCACATATATTGATTGAAAACAGTGTCATTTATTTTCGTGGCTAGCTGCAACATAAATCACATATTGCAATTCAGCCAGGGACAGATGGGGCTGAATGTTCTTGGATTCCCAGGGTTTGTTTTAGAAAAGCAGAATGTACTTTGCCCTAACACAGGTGAATGGCTCTCGAGAAAAAGAACATGAAAACAAAGAGGAGTCATTCTCCTGGCAAAACTGTACGCAATGCAGCACTATAAATCAGCAGCAAATCCAAATCATTCTTGTCTGTAGCTTTAAAATACATTATAAGAGTACAAACATAATAAACAGGAGATTACACATGGCACCTTCATTACGTTTTGTTCAGAAACAATGTACTTTGATTACTCGAAGGAGATATATTTATATGCAGACCAGTACACAGAGTGTATTATCTGCTCAACGTCAAGGAATTTTCACTACTCTGACATTTCTGCCCTCTTGTTCTTATTTTTAATAATGTTTAAAAGAAAGAGAGAAGGATGGATGGACGGACGGACGGACGGACGGGCGGGCGGGGTGGGCGGGCGGATGATAGGTTTGCCAGGCAAAGAAGGGAATAGGCACTTATATCTTTAATAGGCACATTAAAACTTTAATAGTTCTAATGTGGCATGAAACAACTGAGGCAAATCCTTCTTTTCCAGAATCATTATGAGGAGGATTATGGAATCTTTTTTGCTTCTTTTGTTCAACCATTTTCTGCAGTATCATCTGAACTGATTAATGCTAACTGTGTTTTCTTTAAAGCAAATCGATAGAAACCATCAGAGGGAAGGAACAGGTATGCACATATGCAGCTAAAATAAAGAGTTTGCATATCTGGAAGACCACTGGCTGCATCCACATGGGATGCCTTAACTAGGTTTAAGGAAACCAAAATAACTGAACTGGGTTAATCCTGTTTACACGACTTGCAAGTTAACCCGGTTCAGTGGCATTCTGATTTCAGCCTTAAATTGGAATAAATCCTGGGAGTCCAGACAGCAGCCCTGTCCTCCCACCCATTGCCCACCCCCTCTCTCTGATTGGTGTTCCCTCCCAGGATCCCACCCTCCCTTCCCTTTGCGTCATCCATGCTCCGCCGGGGATTCCCATTCTCTCCCCTCCCCCTTCCCAGCAGCAGCAGCAGCATCCATCCATCCATGCATGCGCTGCGGGCTCCTCGTTGCCCACCGCCACTTTGCCCCACTCCGCCACTGCCGCCACCACCTTTCACCCCGCTGGCCAGAGCACGCTTGCAGCCCGGGCCGCCCCTGCCTCCCCCGCCGGCGGCTCCGGCGCCCGCCGCGCCATCCATCCATCCATCCACCCATCCTGGCGCTGCGGTGCGGGCAGCTTCGCCCTGGGGCTCCTCGTTGCCCGCCGCCGCTTTGCCCACTCCACCACTGCCACCACCGCCGCTGAAAAAGGAGGAGAGCCAAGAGGCGGGTGAGAGGGCGGGCGGGCTCAGCCTGCCCACCGCAGGGGAGGGCGAAGGGGGCTCCTCGCTCGCTCTTCCCCCGGGGGCCGGGAGGGAACTCGGAGAGCGGGGAGAGTGGGCTGGGAAAGTTCCGCGGGGACTCCCCTTTCCTTTCCTTTTTAAAGTTCAGAACTGCGCAAAACTGCAACATTGTTATTAAGCTACATCGCTACAGTGTAGCTTTGGAGGTAGTGGCTGTTTCGAGACTGGATTCTTTCAATGGAATCACTCTTTGGAAGCGAGCTATTGGGGGAGGGAATCCTAAACATGACGTGCCTCGAATACGGACAGCCATTGGTTACAGTGCGATTGGGGGCGGGACAGCCTGGACACGGAATCTCATCCCGGAAAACGATACTGTCCACACAGTAAAAAATGAAACACGTATCAAGGGCACGTTCCGGAGTGAGACCTCTTGAAATCAGGATTTACTTTAAAACGGTTTAAGGTGGTTTAACACGGAAGGAGCGTGTTAAGCCGAACTGCCGTCTGAACTGGGCGGAGTCAAAACATTTTGAATTCGAGATAACGACGCCGTGGAGATGCATAAACTGTGTTCTATGCCCTTGTGAGTCCTCCCTCCTATTACATTTTTCTTATTTAAGACTTAGGGTGTGATCAGACATGGGTCTTTCAAGTCATTCTTTTTAGGAAAAAGCATCCAATCACAATAAGGGCAATGAAAGTGCCTTCTATCCAGATGCTTGTATATGAGGCAGCCTTCACTTGCCTCTACATCAGGGCATACCTCCTCTGAAAATTTTTGCTACCATTGATTGGAAAGGTGGGCAGAGAAGTGGCCAAAGTATGGTTGATAAAACACCCTTAGTAGCAGTTTCTGTTCTGTGATTGACTACTTTCCTCATCACTTGCTTGCTTTTATTTCCTCAATTTCAGATTCCTGAAAATCCAGATTTCTAGAAATATGGGTATTAAAATATACACAGCTTCCTGTTTTTCAAGTTGCTCTTGTATTTAATGGCCATGAAGCTACCATGTTCACTCTTTTTATTCTCTTCCATTCACTGTCCCTCCAGCTCTAGATCTTGAAGCTTCTTTGGAGGAAGAAGAGTATTTCTTCACTCCTGGGAGTTGCAGCTATTTTACCTCAGTAGGGTGGGAAAGAGTGAGATCCCTAATCCCTTCATTTTCGCTTCCTCAACTGGGTTTAGTTTGCAGTTGTCCTTCCCTGCTGCTTCCTCTCATTCATGTAGAACAACAGATCACAGGTTTCCATAGTTTTGAAAAGAAGGAAATTCATGTATTTGAGTATATGAACAGGAGGTGCCTATATGGCTGGCAGACTCCTTCTGGAGCAGGAAATCAGTGAGTCTTGGAAAAAGACAATTCCAGCATTTGCAGACACTTTAAAACTACTGTGCTGGTAAAAAGTAAATTTGAACACAAGTCTACTGGTTTTATATCCTATTATAAGAGACTGAGACAGAGAAAGGGAAGAATAGAAGAAAAACATAATAAAGCAAGCTTATGGTTTAGTCTTAACATAGTTAGCTCTTGGCTCCTGACTCATTTGATTTTGAAAAGATATGGGGGGAAATATAGCTAGTAAGTTAAGGAGGGGGGAATAGTTGAAATCACAAAGATATTTGGAGAGAATCATTCCCCAAGTAACATAGTGGGCTACATAACTCAAAATCAAAGACACAGTTTGACAGGTGAAAACAGGGCTATGAACTGCACCTACAGACGTGTGGCAAAACCATTCTGAACCCCAACAAAAATGAATCCCAAAGAAGCTATAATATGATTATCACTTTATAGCAGATTTATGGGCCTCCAGATTTTGTTGAACTACAAGTTTTGTCATTTTTTTTAAACCGGCCAAGTTGGCCGGAGCTTATGGGACTTGCAGTTCAGCAAAACCAGAAGGGCCTTAGTTTGGTCACGTCTCCAATAAATCCTGAGAGACTGAGGCCACAACTCTACTCCCAAAAGAGGCAGCCCTGTTTGGGGCAGATGGAGGCAGTGCCCCCTTCCGCAGAGCTCTCCTTGTCTCTATTTTGGAGTGAGGAAGCATCATTTTCTAAGTGTCATGGTGCAAGGCACAGGTGACTCTGCAATATAGTGTGCTGCAAAATGATGCATGCGAATTCTTCAAAGAACCTCCCTGCCACTGAAAAAGGAGACGCGGTGATAGGGGGCACCTTCCTGGCAACACGGAGGTGCCCTCTTCACAGGAGTTGTAAATCAGGCAGACTGAATTCGGGTGCCAAGAATACACCAAATATGATGTCTGCAAACAGCCAGTAAGGTGGTAAAGGCCATTCTAAGACCATTTGCTGGGATTCGAGAGCAGGATAAGGTTTGTCCTTGTCTCTGCTTGAGATGCCCATGAGCATTCGGTGGGCCACTCTGTGTGACGGGACGCTGGACCAGATGGGATGTGGCCTGATCCAGCAGGGCTCCTCTTATGTTCTTACATGGTTCCTTAGCACAAACCAAATATACCCATTGTGAGTAACCAAGGAGAAAGAGGATAGGCATTAATTACCAATGATCTGCTCAATCCTTCCTAAGTAGAGATGCGTGTTTGCAATTTGTACGAACTCAAACATTTGTGGGGGAATCGAAAGGGGGCTACATTCTTAGGCCCCCATTCTCCTGCAAATGAAATGTATCTGGCCTTTGTTGGAGCTTCATGGAAGTTCTGACAGGGACCATATCTTCTCACCCCTGGCCTCACATTCCCCCCTCACCTGTAAATCCAGCCATCAACGTCATCACACCCGCTTCCAAGGCTTCTGGAGCTCTAGAAGACCTACTTGAGCCTCAGAAGAGTGTGATGGCAGCAGAGGCCATGGCGGGGGGCAGCGGGGGCAAAAGGTGAATGAGGGGCAAGGCAGAGGACAAGGGTGGGGATGGGGGATTCACTTCATGCACAAACATTTGACAGATGTTCGCATGTGAAGCCGAAGGGCCCACATTCACGGGGAGGTTTGTACAAAGCTGAATATTCCCCCCTTCCATTAATATCGAATAAAACAGGGGAAATGGGCTTCATGAACATCCCTGTTCCTAAAGCACCTTCACTGCCCCTCCCCTCCAAGGGTTAATGATAATGGCATACTTTGGGTTACGTCTCCAGTCTTTTCACAGTCAGACATTTTCACCAGAAAATCAGCTAAACATCCACTGCTGTGAAGAGAAAAACTGTTAATGGAGCATTTCCTACAAATTCTATTCCAAAAGCCCAGAAAACAGAATGAAATATGCATATTAAGCAGCCTCTTTGGACATGCTGTCTTTTTTCAATGCATCTAAACCAGATAAGTATTATCTCTCATTCAAAATAATTAATAATTGCCACCACCTTTTAAAAAACATGGCAAGAATCTCTCAGTGTTTACTCACTTAGAAACACTATAATTCCACAGTATGGAGCTGTCTGCTCACTGTTTAGTACAGTTCGATTATTCAGAAATAAATTTTATTGCTTGCATGGAAGTTAAGATCAGGAACGGTGGCAAATGCCAGCCCCATCCCAAACTTCACCCAGACCTCCCAACACAGGCCCTGTTTTAGCCAATCTATTTTATCTGTTTTTATAATGAAGTTATTGTGATCCCACCGAGACCTCTGGGTATATGGTAGGATGCAAATATTTTTACTAATGAAATGAAAGGGAAACAGGACGCCTTTTCGCACTAGGCCTTTTGGAATGTGTGTAAGACACGCTGGGATGGAGCATTCGCTCCTCTGGGCTGGAGGTTCCATTCAGAACCGCCCCAGCCCGCCTCAGCATGTCCTAGATGCGTTCCAGGTGTAGAGCACTGGCCCAGCGCGTTCCGGCCCATCCCCAGCCGTTCCCCAACTGTCCAGAAGGGAGATCATTTGCATGATCCCTCCCTGACAGCTGCAGGACCCACCCCCCACTGCCACTACTGGGCCGAAATCTGGGCAACAGCAGGCAGGCCCACGCAAGTGACTCACCTTGCTGGGCCCGGGGTACAATCTACCATGCTCTGCGCAGGGGCGTGCCCTCTGCTAGATGGGACCCACGCTGGCCGCGTAAGACCAAGCAGATCGTACCCCGGGCCCGGCAAGGTGAGCCACTGCGTGCATGGGGGGCAGAGGGTGGCTTGCTCCCGGCTGCTGCAATCCCATTGGGATGGCAGCCGTTGGGGGGACACCCAGTTTGGCCTCCCCTCGCCCCTTTCCAGGGAAGGGAGAGATCAGACTGCGACTGTCTTTGGACCGAACAATGTGCCACTCTGGCAGTATGCTGGGCCCACCCAAAGCGCTGACAGGGTGGGTCCGGTATACTGCCAGAGCAGCCCGTCGCCCAGCCCATCGGGGACAATCTTTGGCTCCTGTGGGGCTCAGTCGCCTAGATCTGAGCCCAGCAGATGCCCCCCGGGACCTCCCCCCACCCCAGACACTCACCCCCCTGGCCACACACATGCAGCACCTACCTCACGGCTGTCTGGGTGTGAAGCGGCCCAGCTCAGCCGGCGTCACTATGCATCTGCGTGTGGGCGGCAGCTCTGATTGGCCAGCCAGCCGTGGAAGCTGGGTGCCCGGGGGGGGGGGTCCTGGGGCCCTAGGGGACCCGATCCAATCCCCTAGAACGGTGATGGCCAACCTATGACACGCGTGTCACAGGTGACACGCCAAGCGCTTTTGGGTGACACACATGGTCACCTTGGCACCTGGGCGTGTAGTGCTTGCTTGTTCTTGAAGTGTATGAAATACCAACTTTCAATTGAAGGTTTAGCAACAAAAGTCACTAATGTAAAGAATTATTTGTTTTTGCTTTTAATAAAATACATATATCAAAAATATAACTTTTTTACTAGAGCTACAAATATCACAAAATTATGGATATTTCTAGATGTGACACAGCACCTGAGTTAAGCTAGGTTTTCTTGCAAATTTTGACACTCCGAGCTCAAAAGGTTCGCCATCACTGCCCTAGAACCTGTAGGAACCCAGGGAAGAGCCCTGACAGGTCTGCCTGTCCCAGGTCTTACCTGACCCAATGGCGGCCAGGCCTGGAAGGGGCGTCCCACTCCCAGGCCGGCCTTTTCAAGCTACGACACTCTGGGACACTTTCCCCTTTCGCACGTAGGCAGGTAGGAACGTGTGCGAAGAGGCCTAGGATTTCCAACTTCAGTTATTTCACTTGGCCTACACCTTAGGAGTCAATACTAAAGCAAATCAACCCTGACTGTTCATTGGAAAGACAAATACTGAAGTTGGCACTCAAGTATTTTGGCCACATAATGAGAAGACAGGACTCATTGCAAAAGACCCTGAGGCTGGGAAAGATGGAAGGCAAAAGTTGGAGACAACAGAGGATGAGAAGGGTGTTGTGAAAGCAATGGACACAGGCTTGGGCAAACTTTGGGAGACAGTGGGGCACAGATGGGCCTGGTTTGCTGTGGTCCATAAGCTCACGAAGTTTGGTCTAGTGGTTAGGGAGCCGGACTCTTATCTGGGAATACGGGGTTCAATTCTGCCCTCACCCACAAAGCCAGCTGGGTGGCCTTGGGCTAGTCACAGCTCTCTTCTGAGCTCTCACAGACCCACCTACCTCACAGAGTGTTCTGTTGTGGGGAGAAGAACAGAAAGCTTTGTCAGCCGCTTTGAGTCCCCTTAAATGGGTGAGAAAAGCGGGGTAGAAAAGCCAAGTCTTCTTCTTCTTCTTCTTCTTCTTCTTCTTCTTCTTCTTCTTCTTCTTCTTCTTCTTCTTCTTCTTCTTCTTCTTCACAACTAACAACCACCTCCACACTGGAAAGCATTTTCTGTACAAGCTAAAAGATGTATTTGTCTGAATGGCAAGGAATTTTTCCACAGTCTCTGTTCAACGGGCTTCACACTTAATGTCTGTGGGACAAACCTACCCAGAACATACCCTGCAACAAGCTAAGTGCAAAAGCCGCCATCCGGCAGCGTTTACTCTGTCACAAAAATGGCCACACGCGTCAGGCCGTTGCTACAGCCATCGGACAACACTGCTCACAAATGTACAGCTACAATGCCCTTGCTCCACACAGTCTTCACACAAGAGTAGGTGCAACTGGCACTCTGGTGTCCTTGCCCAAACAGTCCCATCTTCCAAGTGCAAAAAAGGTCCAGTCGCCATCACGGGAACACAGTGTGTTAGCAGCAAATGGAATATTTAAAAATGGGTATGATAAGCAGTAGGTTTAGGAGGCAAAAACATCCAATACTCCTTTTGTACCTCATCCTCTGTTGCATCCATGAAGGTGAAAGAGGCAAAATACACCAACGGCCATTTCCCATCCCATCCCACCATTTCTTACCACCTTTCTCTTCTCATCTGCTGCGACTGTTAGGCATCTATCTAATCTCACTGCAAAGTGGAGCACAGGGGGGCTTTTTGCACCTTCCGTCCCACGGGAGTGAAGATGTAGGACAGACCAGGTATCCACACTTCAGAATGCCGAACCAACCCCAAACTTACCCAACTCTTCACTACAATCGTCACTATACTATACAATCAGCAATTGCCCAGAAGAGGAGCAACGGGCGCATGCCAGGCTGGACAAGCTGGCCAAAGACTTCAGCATATGCAGAGACGCTTCTGAAAGCAAAGTGGCTCTATGTTGTGCATGTATTCCATGTAGGAGCACTCCCGGACCAACCTTTTCACCAAAGTATGAAAAGGCCCAGATTACAACTTTCAGCTAAACGTGACTCTAATAACATTAGGGAAAACCTCACAAAATCTAATTAAAATTAATTTTTAAAGAATCAAATCAACAGTTGCATTACTGTGAAGCTAGATAGGAGACGGACTTCAAACTGAGCTTGGTCTTTAGTAATGAAAAATGTTACCTTTGAGCCAAATTCAGTTCACACTGAAATCCAGGTTTTAAATCCTCTTAGTAAAAGACTCCTGCACAAGACCTTGCAAGGTAAGGCAATCATTGCAACTCATGTTAAAACCAGCAGAACTCAGGCCTTTCTGCACTTACCTAATTAGGCTGCCATGAACTAAGGCTGGTAAACTTCAGGTAAAGGTGAAGGGAGGTAAGCTTCCCCCAAAGTGTCCATTACCAGCCAGAAATGTGAATGGTCCTTCCGTTTACCAGTCTGCACCAATGCCTCTGAAGCCAAAGTTCCACCTCCTTGCTGCTGTGATTGGCCACTCAATCGCTCTCCTATGCCACAATCAAATGCCCCTCTTGTGATTCCATGATCAATCACCACTCCTGGGGATTGGAGGTCCAGTCACAGCATGGGTGAGCAATTGATCACCGCTGCCGCCGCCACCGTGCCTGTGCGGACACCACATTCCCCTCCCACCAAATGCAGGGAACAAGGTGCAGAGCAAACGGCCGCCCTGCTGGACTCTTCAGGTACGCGTTGGTTAAGGTGCAGAGCATGAAATCGTGTTCCACACCTAATCAACAATTAATGAACTTTTTTTAAACCTTAATTTAAGGCCTTAAACACCATCCTTATGTTAGCCATCTGTTTAGAAATATCTTTTCAGCCGAATCTAGGAAAGATCTCCTGTTCAATTCCTCAATGCATGGGTTCCAGATCAGTCTAATGTGTTGAATGTTATCAACTCCATTCTCAAATGTTTCACTGAAAGATATTCATTTAGCATGAGTCTCCATACTGTTCTACACCATTCCTGTTTAGTCAAGTTCAAGGCACAACTAACTAGTATGGTATTATTATACTATACTAATCAGGTAAGTGCAAAAAGGCCCAGAGTCGCCAGCAGCCCGTGAAACATGTCTGCAAGGAATGGAGGAAAGTGGCAGGGATCCTATGAAATGCATTCCTTTTATCTCCTTGCCCCCATGCGTTATTTTGTAGTGGACATGCATTGAGGAGATCAAAGAAGGCCTCCAACTGGCCCCTCCTTCTCGTCTCATCCCGTTGCAGTTCTCATCTACACACACAACTAGTAGTAAGTTCCACTAAGTCAGTGGTTCTCAACCTTCCTAATGCCACAGCCCTTTAATACAGTTCCTCCTGTTGGGGTGACCCCCAACCTAACCCTAGCCCTAACCCCGAACCATACAATTATTTTCGTTGCTACTTCATAGCTGTAATTTTGCCACTGTTATGAATCATAATTTAAATATCTGATATGCAGGATGTATTTTCATTGTTACAAATTGAACATAATCAAAGCATAGTATTCACATCAACCACAGCTGGATATAAAAGTGTCGTTTTACCTCCAATACTGCTGCTTTCTACACAGTAGCTGCTCTCTACTGCATTTGTATGGGGTGTATGTGATGGGGTTGGCACGATGATGTCATCACACCAGGTACTCGTATGTGGGCATATCTGCATGTGGGCAGACCCACCTGGAGACCGAGGAGTGGTGTCTTGGTTCCTCTGTGTTTTCCGATGGTCTTAGATGACCCCTGCACTAAGTGAATACGTCCTAGGCTTAACAATAGCATGATCCCATTGAATTTTATAACTACATCTATATCAGTGAAACTGGGCATCCAAGAATGCCCAGGAGGCTCAGCAGGCAAATGTTCTTCCTCTCACTGAAACACAAAACCTTGGGGACGCCTGCATGCAGAACATGAAGAAGCAGAGAGAGGACTTCACTCTTATTCATTCGTACTGTTGCCATGTAGAGAGACTGTGGGAAAGCGGGAGTCTAGGGCGGTTTCCTCTCGGTGCAATTTAGCACCAGGCTGAAAATTACTCACTTTGGGGCCATTTCTGGTTCAACGCTAAGCCAAACTGAGTGAAAATTTCAAAAGATTCAGAGGGTTGGAGTCCTGGACTATGTAACAGCATGTCTCCCTCATCAGAGGCGGGACTGTGGACTCACACAGCTCTTTGCCAACAATCAAGGTACTGTGTTTATGACTTGATGGGGGAAGACCAACATAGGTTCTCTAGTGGCTGCCAATATCTGTATTCACTTTATGAATGGGACCAATGCAGGTAATTTAGGTGGTAGGTAAATGCAGGTAATATAGTTGGTTTATTTCCAGCTAATACTTGAACCTACATAGGCCTTGGAGAAGGCTGAAAGTTCACAAGTAACTATAATGAAAGAATAATTGTAAAAAAAAACACAGACTCAAGTTGAATCTTACCAAAAGGCAATGAAGACCAGTGACTTCCGATGTTTTTGGATGGTGGAGGTTTCAAAAGTACAGATTCCTGTAAAAAACAACAACACCCAACAATTTAACTGACCAAGGACTGAAACAGCTTTGTCTGAAACTATAAAGTCCAACCTTTCTCAGATATAAATCATTTTGTTACCAGATTCATAAAATTTTCTTTATCTTATGACCAAAATGTCTTTATCATGACAAACTTTGTCCTACCTTCTAGCCTTGATCCAAAATAAACTGAGATAAAAGAATGAGGCTAAGGCTTCCAAAAATAATTTTGCCCTAATAATTAAATATAATGTGCTTTTAAAAAAATTATCTGTGGCCCACGGACTGGGATGTAGGTGGTGCTTTCCCCAGTGCAAATGACACCTCCTGAACTTTGGTTGTGGATGGAAATTTTCTCTGGGTTTATTTATTTTTGAATATTTACCCTTACCTACACCTTGGTATTGCTTTTCTCCTACTGTACCTTTCACTGAACTTTTTAAATGCAGCATTGTTGTCTGATAACAGTTTTTGTCTATACCAATTCCCTGTATTTTCTGAGGAGAACAAATAAAATTGTATTTAAAATCTTTGAAGAGGCTTAGCATTTGAGGCTAGGAGAGCAAAACATTTAACAAAACATTGGAGGATAACAATGCACTGAGATGGAAAGGAAAACCTCACAGGTTTTTACAAATATTCTGGATCTTAAAAAATTGACTGGAATACTGATCCAGGTTATATATGGTGCTGATCTGCCTGCAAGGCAAAGCGATTCAGAATGATGTCTCAGGTTGCAGATGCTCAAAGGGAGGCAAATTAAATGGGGGAATATTCAGCTTCATCCAAATCCGCCCCCCCCCAAATGTGTGTGTAGGGGGGGGTCAGCTTCATGCACAAATATCACCTGAATGTTCATGAATATTCAGGAAGGAAGGGAAGCACCCCACCCTTCCTTCCTGCCCAGAGCCTGAAATAGCCCTTCCAGGTCTGCACGAACAGCTCCCCATCCGGGGGGCCATGCAAACCCAGGCGGCCTGTTTTGGCTTCCAAGCGCCATGGAAACGATGGAAGAGGATGCAACATAGAGGTATGGGAGCGTGGTGGAATGGGAGACCGCGGTGGCATCTCCAGGCCCATTTCGGTGCTGCTCTGAAGTCAAAACAGGCCTTCCGGGTACGTACACACAGCTTCCCATCCGGAGATCGTGAAGATGGGGTTGGGAGCTGCGCACATAGACCCAGAAGGCCTACTTGGGCATACGAGGTGAAGTAGATAAGGGGGGGGGGACAGGGGGCTGGGGGAGGTTCCGGCCTTAATCAAAGCTTCCACGAAGCTTCAATGAATGTAGTATCCATTCGATTTGCTTTCCATTTTTATTTTATTTATTTATTATTTATATTTTTATCCCGCCCTATACCTGAAGGTCACAGGGTGGGTAACTACCTTAAAATCCAGCACATCAAAAAAACTATATTAAAACAATAATATAGTCACTCATCTCCAAATGAATATAGTTATTCATCTGCGAATAATTCATCCGCAAATGTTGGAATTTATACAAATTCACACAAAATTCCAGATGTGCCAAATATTTGCGCACATCCTTACTTCCTACTGTGACAAAAGGGGCAGTGGTCTGATCCAGGAGGGTATTACTTTTAAAAAAAAGATAAGAAAAGTATCTTCTTATGACTTCAGCACATCATGTCCAGCAGCCTAATCCCACAGTGGCAAACAGCACCATCTATGTTGGACATCTTTTTCACCCTGCAATGCAAAACTTCAACCCGTCTCATCACAGTTACTCATAAACCTAGTTTTTCTCAACAAACCTTCCCTTCTGACTCATTATGATGACTTGCATAAATGCTCAAGCTACATCACTGACTCAGCTCAATAATCATAATTCAGAAGGCCTTTTAGGTTAGCAGATCTAGGACATATTCCAGGGACATGACTAGGACATAGGCAGCATCCTTGCAGTAGCAGGATCTGAGCCATGGTGTAAAGATCCCATCCCAAGGGTGAAGAGGCCAACAGCAAATGGAGGTACTCCAACGAAATTCCTTTCATTGCAGCAAATATTGTAGTAGCAGAACATGGCTGCAGCCCCACAATGCACCCCGAATTGCTATGGGGAACTGAAATTGCCAGGAGAAGTCTGCCAATGTTTGGGTTCTGCAGTGATTGCATTTACATTGCCAGCCATTCACACCGCAACCAGACGTCAAACAGTGTAATAAGGGAACCCTGAGAGTACTGGGAAAGGCCTCCCAGAAGGCCAAACGGAAGTAGAAACCGTTTTTACCCTTTGTAGAGACAGCCAAGAACAAAAAGTAATGCCTTGTAACCTTAAAAATACAAAGGTTTTATTGAGGACTATCCTATCGCAGTTATCTAAGGATGTATCAACACCACAGACACCGCAACCCTCAAGCACCTTCCCTCACTTGCGTGATTGCAACCCGAAATGCATTATCAGCCAGCAAAGGAAAATATTATATATATGGGTATATATACACATCTGAACAAAAACAAAACAAAATTAAGCACTAATTATATGCAGTCTCTAAGATAATATGCTAAATTCAAACATATACAAGGAAAGCGCTGTGACAGTGATAATAGCGCGCTCTTTTTTAGCTTTTTACTACCAATCTTAGATAATTTAAGCAGGAGAGGGAAGCTTTCTTGATAGTTTCAGAAGTGAAAGCACTGCACTGTCAGTATAATTGAACTATAATTTAGCAATAATATAGTTTATCAGTAACTTTTATAATTATTCATTTCCATTCTGAGCCTTTTCTTTGATCTGTTGCAAGAAAGGTTAGGTACAGATTTCAGAAATGAAAAGAGCTTACAGCATCAGAAAAAGTGCCAAAACACTGCTGTACTTATAAACTGGGGGGAGTTAATTTCCCCTGCAAGAACTGTCCCTATCTTGCCCTGGGTTAGAATTAGGTTGTCTGCCGTGGGAAACAATAGTCTGAAACTTCCAGAGGGGTGGCTGCGTTGTTCTGCCACAGCAAAACCCACTTAAATCTTGCGGAGCCTGAATTATTTATTGTTATTGTTTCATCCCCTTAAGCTTAAGTCTTTCGGTGAGACCAGATCCTTGGTTACCCATACAAAGGAAATTTTGCATCGAGTCATAAGGGAACAGTCATTCAAACAGATTGGACTCCATCTGTACTAATCCTTCTTTCACACTTCATCAATGAATAGGTTGCATTACTAATTACGTATTATGATTACACATGCATAGTACAGATAGAACTGATATCTTTCATTAGTGGAAATCTAAAAATGTTCAATAATGTGCTTGCATAATAACCGCCAACATGCACATTCTACAACTTCTCAGTCCTATGGACTGCAACAGCGGCAACAGATGGAATATATCTTACGTATTCAGGACTGATTAACACTGAATCATTCAGTTTCCTCTCTTCAAATTGCTGCCCAGTGAATGAACTTAAAAACTTAAGGATAGGACCAAACTCTGGGTTTATGAATGTTTAAACAAGAATACCAGGAATCTTACCATGCTATGACTGTCTTCTCCAAGTATATTGTTTAGCCAAATTAGTTAACAAACATGGATGTTTGTTTAAGCAAGTAACATATGCTGTAATGTTATTGTTTCAGTTGAATAAATCTATTTAAATTGTTATTATTAAGGCAATGATAACTTTTCTGTTGTACTTAGGAAGGAGAAAAATAATGTCCAAATATGAATGATTAACCTATTAAACTGGGGATAAAAAAACTAATATGAAAAGTTGTTATTCTAAATATTTTCATCTACTTGCATATTAAAGCAGCAAGAATTAGTTTCTGTAGAAACTATGATTTAAATCAAGCCTTACTGAGCTGACTAGTGATTTAAATCATGATTTAAATCAAATCCACCCTGCCTGCGCCCCAGTCTAACCTGCCCTTTTTCTATGTCCATGCACACAACTTGAAGCAATTTATGTATATAAACATTTATTGATTAGTCCATGAGACCATATCAAAATACAGAGGTACGATACACAGTTTGATAGATTATAAAATGTTCTGTGGATTAGCAGTGAACGCATTGTGACTAGTTACTGAAGCATTTTTATGTTTTCCCCTAAAAATGTTCTACACTTTCTCCTTGATCCTGTGTTGGTGGCTATTGGTCTTTGGGGAGGAAAGCTGCCAACTTCATCATCTCAAAACCTCCTATCTGTCAGTAAGCCCAGAAAGTAAAGAAAGTAAAGAAGAGGAAGACAAGGAAGAAGGAGGAAGAGGAGGAAGAAGAGGAAGAAAAGAAAGACAAGGAAGACAAGGAAGAGGAAGAGGAAGAAGAAGAAGAAGAGAGGCAAGGAAGAAGAAGAGGAAGAAGAGGAGGAGGAGGAAGAGGAGGAAGAGGAGGAAGAAGAAGAGAAAGACAAGGAAGACAAGGAAGAAGAAGAAGAGGAGGAGGAGGAGGAAGAAGAAGAAGAGGAGGAGGAGGAGGAAGAGAAAGACAAGGAAGAAGAAGAGGAGGAGGAGGAGGAAGAAGAGGAGGAGGAGGAAGAAGAAGAGGAGGAGGAGGAAGAAGAGAAAGACAAGGAAGAAGAAGAAGATGAGAGACAAGGAAGAAGAAGAGGAGGAGGAAGAAGAAGAGGAAGAAGAAGGGGAGGAAGAAGAGAAATACAAGGAAGACAAGGAAAAAGAAGAGGAAGAAGAAGAAGAGAGAAGAGGAAGAAGAAGAGGAGGAAGAAGTGTTGACTTTTCTACCCTGCTTTTCTCACCCATTTAAGGGAACTCAAAGTGGCTGACAAAGCTTTTCAATTCTTCTCCCCACAACAGAACACCCTGTGAGGTAGGTGGGGCTGTGAGAGCACAGCTGTGACTAGCCCAAGGTCACCCAGCTGGCTTCATGGGGGAAGGCGGACTCGAACCCGCTATTCCCAGATAAGAGGCCAGCTCCCTACCAACTGGACCAAACTGGCTCTAAGGTTTTAAGGAGGTTTCCAGAGACCACAGGGCAATACTGGATCTTTCAACTCCTCACATTCTTTGGATTCTAGGCTCAGTTAGCACAAGCCATAGTCTTGAGGTAGCAATTCTTGAGGCATGCAGATAACTTCATAATCAAATCAGGGTCCAGGGACAAGGTGAAGGCCAAACATTAAAACAGCCCACCAGTTCATTAGTGCACACAAACCCTCCCCTGGCGCGTCTGGACATCTACTAAGCGCCACCATGTTTCCTCTACAATGCTGACGCCAGGACACGTGCCATGTCACAACACACGGAAGCATCAGAGGCATGTGAACAGGTCTGCTCAGAACCTTACCAGCTCGGGCACAGGTCAAATGTGCACCATGCATAGTCACTGTGGGGATCCTTAATGGAAGGAGCAAGTTTCTGGTTAGGAAACGTCTCCTTTACATGCAAATGCTCCATCTCAGAGCTCCCACTGTGGTGACTATGGGGCCTAGTGTGGAAAGGACCCCCATCTGGCTGCTTTTAGGAAGCAGAACATTGGAAGCAGATGGTTTACTTTGATGGTCTTTCCATAAAACAACTCAGCCCACATTGCCACCGGCTGATACAAAAGGGCAGACAGGCATAGCAGTTGCAAGAGGCTAAAAGGCTACCTACCCAGCCCAGAGAGCCGTTTTGCACATTGTCAAAGGAGATATGTAATGTTGCTAATGATTAAACAATGAAAGGAAGAAATTCTAAGCAGCAATCTTAGTGGTTCTAATTCTTTCCCAGATTACAAAACTTGGTAGGTTTAAAAAGAGGCGTTCTCAAGAACTTTGCTCTTTTCATTAAGATGAGCCTACGGTCACCATCATTTCCTTATCTAACGAAGGCAGGAAGAGATGCACGCATGATGAAGGTCAACATAGAGGATGTGTCTCCATTTTACTGGCAGGAGGTGATTTTGGGTGACACCTCCATCCGAACGAGCTGCCCCCTCACAGTCTCAGCCCTCAGCAAGGAGCCCAATGGCGCTGCTGCCTTGTGGAACCTGCGCTACCCATGCTGCCCTGCCTCCTTCACCCGTCTTGAACATGCCCATCAGCTCTACACATGTGCAACATGGTTTAGCACAGTTAGCACCATCAGTGGAGGATCCTATGCAGACAACCCAACTTGAACGCCCCTCCAAGGCGCCTTTCACAACCCTCAAAACACTGCCACAATCTCTAGAGCGGGTTCAAAAGGGGCATATACAACCAAGGAAGTCACTTCTGTTTTACCCATCATTCCAGCATCACAGCTGCATCAGAGCATCATGAAAAACTATCCACACATATTGCAAGCATGCACACATGGGCATCCAGGCCTGAGTGGCCCTAAATATTCCTGTGATATCACGATGATCCTGGAGCCATGAAATGGTTCAGATCTGACCTTATTGCCAAATTATCAGCCACAATGTCTTCTAAGAACTGCCACTATTCATATATTGAAAGAAGCCTTAAGGGCGAGTTCCCATTTAAGGAATAAAACGGAACATACATCAAGATTTACATCGGGATTTGCATTGATATGGAAAGCGCGTTATAAGGAAGTAAAGAGCATCTGGCAATCAGATTCAACCCTGATTTTCTTTTGCCACTCTAAACACTTAAAACGCTTCCAAAAACGGATTGGGGAAAGCAATTATTTCCCCTCCCCATTGCCCAGGGCACATGGCAGCAGCGGCAACTCAAGCCCCGTTCGCCCGCTCACCTCCACAGCCACCATCTGCAGCAGGGGTTCCCTTCGAAAAAAGCACCCTGGCTCTGCTGCCGCTGCTGCCTGCACACACAGCCTTAAACATTCACATATCTCCCAGATCCTGCAGCAGCTTTCCTTCCTTTCCCTTTCTAAAGGTCAGAACTTTTAAAGAGCCAGAATTCCAACATTGTTATCAGGTGTGAAGTGGGTGGATTGCTACATTGAAACCGCTGCTGTACAGGGTGGATTTTTACAGTGAAACTGGCTGCTGTACCTTTTAACTGAAAGGGCTGACCTGCAGGGTGAAACCCCAATCCATTTCATGATATATTTGCTCAAATACTGCTCTAGTGTTCCCAGTACAGTAAGGAAGAAGCATTTTAAAAGCCAAACCCGGGAAAAACACCTGAAAAATCAGGTGTTTATTTATTCCATTTTAAAGCCAAATAATCCTCAAAATACCCCTGAAACTGATTGCCAATGGGGACGATGAGGATCCAAACCATTTTACTTGATTGGGGGTGGGAACGACGAGGATCCAAAAGGTTTTTAAACAGTTTTACGTGATAATAGGAACACTGCCTAAGAGTCCACTTCTGGCTTCCTGTAACAAAGAGCATTCTCCGGCCTTTACCGTGGATTAGAGACTGGATGAGAACTCTAGCATCCACATGCTACCACCTCTAAGCTGCTGGTTTAACGTCAGTGGCATATGTGTAGCCAAAGCTGCTTCAGTCTGTGCACTGGCACACAGCCTTCACTAAGTCTGTTTTCAGTCTACACTAGAAGAATCTAAAGAAGAAGGCAGGACTTCGTCATTCAACCCCCACTTTCTCCTTCTTGACACAAATTACTTTTTTCTCTATAGATAGTGCCACATTCACAGCATCCTTAGTTATGTGGTACTGGACGTGAATCTATCCAACTTATTTATTGATTTGCATTTCTATCACACACTGTACTCCTCACAGGTCACACTAAAACTAGATTTAAAAACAATCAAAATGAACTAGGCTAGGCTAAAGAGGTGCATTTTCATCGGGGACCTGAATATATACAGTGAGGGCGCCTGGTGCAACTCGGGAGGAAAGCTATTTCATAGACTAGGGCAGTGATGGTGAACCTTTTGAGCTCGGTGTGTCAAAATTCGCAAGAAAACCTAGCTTAACTCGGGTGCTGTGTCACATCTAGAAATGTCCATAATTTTGTGATATTTGTAGCTCTAGTAAAAAAGTTATATTTTTGATATATGTAGTTTATTAAAAGCAAAAACAAATAATTCTTTACATTCGTGACTTTTGTTGCTAAATCTTCAATTGAAAGTTGGTATTTCGTACACTTCAAGAACAAACAAGCACTACACGCCCAGGTGCCAGGATGACCGGGTGTGTCACCCAAAAGGGCTTGGCGTGTCACCTGTGACATGCGTGTCATAGGTTGGCCATCACCGTCTTAGAGCATGGAAAGGTCGTCATGCGAAAAGGCATATTTAAATATTTGGGGACCAATCCATTTAGGGTCTTATAGGCTGAAGTTAAAACCTTGCACTGGGTTTGGTAATAAATTGGCAGCTGGAACAGTTCTTCCACGACCCACGTGGTGTGTAGCCGATTCGCAAGACTCAAAGCATATCCACGCAGCCTGGCAGTTTATCCCATCTGGTCCGTGCCACACTGGTGTGTTCTGGTTGGTTCAAACCACAGGTACCATCAGCTTTATCTAACGATGCTGCTGCGCTGATGAGCGAAGCACGTGCAAGTGGATCCGGCATTAATACAAGGCAATTACTTAGTACTACCTCAACACGGAGGCTCAGCTTTACTCACGAGTTGATCCAAGTTGTAACATCTGTTGCAAAGTCCAACAGGAGGGGAAAGCCAACAAGCTGCAGCGGCAAGGACCCTAAGGTCCATCCCAAAGTCCTCTAGAACCCTGCCCACTTCGGGACAGGATTTCTCCCGTGCGACCACACAGGCCAAAGGAAGTTAAAGTCAGGGATCGTTCCCCGGGATTTCATTGTGGGAAGACCGTTAGCTAAATGCCCACAGCAAATCTTTAACGAACCCGCTGGCCACGGGGAACGTGAAACCCCCCAGAAAATCCTCCAGAAAAAGGGGGCAGCGATGGATGGCCAGCCGGATTTCAAGCGCAAAGGTCCTGAGGTCTCAGCTACAGAGGAAGGAGGGGTTTCAAAAAGGCGCCTCTATCTAACCCAGCTTAATCATCAACAAGATGACAAATCTCCCGAAGGGAATATTTGTCTCGACTTTTTCAGACGCGCTTCTCTGCCTCCCTAGCAGACTTTGAGAAACTTTAGTGCGGCAGAATGAGAAAGAGAACTACAGGGAGCCATCCATAAAGGCATTCCCCAACTGACGCCCCAAAATTCCTGCCCTCTGATGCGGAGGAAAAGGAGAAGGAGAAGGAGAGTCGGCTTTCCTACCCCGCTTTTCTTACCTATTTAAGGGGACTCAAAGAGGCTGACAAACCTTCTGTTCTTCTCCCCACAACAGACACCCTGTGTGGTAGGTGGGGCTGTTTAATGCTCAGAGGAGAGCTGTGACTAGGAGGGCGGGATCGAACCCGGTATTCCCAGGTAAGAGTCCGATGCGGAGGAGAAGAAGAAGAAGAGTTGGCTTTTCTACCCCGCTTTTCTCACGCATTCCAGGGGACTCAAAGGGGCTGACAAAGCTTTTCTATTCTTCCCCCCACAACAGAACACCCTGTGAGGTAGGCGGGGCTGTGAGAGCTCAGAAGAGAGCTGTGACTAGCCCAAGGTCACCCAGCTGGCTTCACGGGGGAGGGCGGAATCGACCCCGCTATTCCCAGATAAGAGTCCGTCTCCCTGACCCCTGGACCAAAGTGGCTCCCCGGAGTGGGAAACGGAGAAAGTTGAGCGCCGCTCCGCGCGGCTGACCCGGGGGACGGGCGCGCATCCTCCGAGGAGGGTCCAGCCAGGCTCCGAGGCGCGGGCGGCGCACGGGCAGAGGCGGCCGCGGCTCGCTCGGCTCCTTACCTGCAGCGTCGTCGCCCTTTCCCGTCCTCGCCGTCCCCGCAGCTCCTCGTTGGTTTGCAGACGCGCTCCGAAGAGGACCGCTGGGGGTCAGTGAGCCGCCCGCTGCCCGCCCGTCGCCAGCCAGCCAGCCAGTGACTCAGCCCGCCCGCCAGCCAGCCAGCCAACCAGCCGCCCGCCCGCCCGCCGCGAGGGAGGGCGTTTTGTCCCCCTCCTCGCCCCCGACGGACCGCCCGCCCGGCCGCCGCCACGCCAGCCCTTTCCAGAGACCTTCGCTTGTGCCACGGCTCGCCCTCGCCTTCCCGCCTTCCTTCCTGCCTTCCTTCCTTCCTTCCTTCCTTCCTCAGGCTGGGCAGCGGAGGCGTCTCCAGGGCGCCCCGCGCGTTGTTTGGCGAACCTCCCCGGCGGCCCGGAGGCCACAAGCGCCTTGAGGCGACCGAAGCAGCGCCGCGGGCTCTGAAGGGGCGTCGACGCCCCCACCCCGCCCGAGCCCGGTGTTCCGTCCCGCTCGGTCCAAGGCAGAGCCCCCTTCCCTTCCCTTCCCTTCCCTTCCCTTCTCCTGCCGCCCTTCGGCCGCCGGTCGGCCGGGCGAGTTCCTATGGCAGCGCCACTCCAGCCAGGTAACCAGGTGGCGCCCAACAAAGCGCCGGGTGCCTTCGCCTGAGGAGAGCGCGGCGGCGCCCCCGCCCCCCACCCAGCCCTCTCCCTGCCTCGTCAGCGCAGGACGGACCGACAAGAGCCCTGGCCGTGGGCGAGGAGGCGAGGGGAGGCGAGGCGACCCCGGCGGAGACCCTTCGCGCCCTCGCCCGCCTCACCCGCCGCCTTCCTTGGGGCGGGGGGGGCTGTATATGGAGACTGGAAGGCTAGAGAAGGATTGTCGCACCCTCTCGCCGCCTCCGCTTTCCCTGAGCTCGAAGCTAATCCGAGTTCGCCGCGCGCCTGTCCAGACGTCGTCTCGGGGAAGCGGCTTTTTGGTGGCCCTTTCTTCCACTGGGGGTGGGGGGGGGGTACGGCACCTGGCCTTCCTTTGAGTTTGAGGGACAAGGTGGATAGCGATGGGAAGAGGCCGAGGAGAAGAGGGAGGCCCCCACCCCGCTCAGTTTTTTGGGCGGGGGCAGAAGGGGAGAGATGAAGCTGTGGTCACACCTGAGGTTTAATCCAGCGTCAGTCCACTTTCAGAGTGAGGCTGTGGTCACGCCTGAGCTTAATCCAGCTTCAGTCCGCCTTCAGAGTGAGGCTGTGGTCACACCTGAGCTTAATCCAGCTTCAGTCCACTTTCAGAGTGAGGCTGTGGTCACACCTGAGGTTTAATCCAGCGTCAGTCCACTTTCAGAGTGAGGCTGTGGTCACGCCTGAGCTTAATCCAGCTTCAGTCCGCCTTCAGAGTGAGGCTGTGGTCACACCTGAGCTTAATCCAGCTTCAGTCCACTTTCAGAGTGAGGCTGTGGTCACACCTGAGGTTTAATCCAGTCCGCTTTCAGAGTGAGGCTGTGGTCACGCCTGAGGTTTAATCCAGCTTCAGTCCGCTTTCAGAGTGAGGCTGTGGTCACGCCTGAGGTTTAATCCAGCTTCAGTCCGCTTTCAGAGTGAGGCTGTGGTCACGCCTGAGCTTAATCCAGCTTCAGTCCGCCTTCAGAGTGAGGCTGTGGTCACACCTGAGCTTAATCCAGCTTCAGTCCACTTTCAGAGTGAGGCTGTGGTCACACCTGAGGTTTAATCCAGCTTCAGTCCGCTTTCAGAGTGAGGCTGTGGTCACGCCTGAGCTTAATCCAGCTTCAGTCCGCCTTCAGAGTGAGGCTGTGGTCACACCTGAGCTTAATCCAGCTTCAGTCCACTTTCAGAGTGAGGCTGTGGTCACGCCTGAGGTTTAATCCAGCTTCAGTCCACTTTCAGAGTGAGGCTGTGGTCACGCCTGAGGTTTAATCCAGCTTCAGTCCACTTTCAGAGCCAGAGAAGAACACATCAGCAAACTGACCCTTAAGTGTGTCCACAGTCGAAGGGGTGGAAGAAGGGAAGAAAGGCACACTCCTCGTTTTCAGAGGGCTGTTTTAGGACGGGTGTGGATTAATTCGGGGGGGGGGGTGAGAAAGGTGAAGTGAGGGGAATAAAGGCAATGAGGAGGGACTCCGGAAGTGGCTCGGAGGAGAGAAAATCTGACCGGCTGGCGCCCTTGATGCCCCCAGGACCCATGAACCATCCTCAAAGCAACCCTGGCAGATGAATCATCCAGTTTTCGGGAAAGCTGGAGACAGGCTGGTGATGGCCCTTCCCCTCTCTGCCTAGAGGATTTTCCTTCAGCCAAATGGCTACAGCCAAATGGCCACAGCCCTCCCCGAATAATCCCATAAGGGCAAAGGGGGCAGTGCCCAGCAGCTCAGCCTTGGCTTCGCTGCCCCTTTCTCCTTCAGATTGGCAGTTTTTGTGCCTAATCCGTGCTGTTCAATGGGGTCGATTCTCAGGCGTATTTGCATGAAATTGTAGCCTTATAGCGCCTCACCTACAGGTTGGAGAGGCAGGCAAGATGCCTCTAAAGGCAGGGAGTCAACAGGTGACGGTGTCGCCCTTATTTCTCCTTCAGAATGCCCATAAGCAATTGGTGGGCCACTGCCTGAGACGGGATGCTGGACTAGATGGGTTGTGGCCTGATCCGGCAGGGCTCCTCTTACATTCTGTTCCCCGTCCCTAGCAGCGTTGCCTCTTAAGCTGCTATGCTCTCTGCCCCACAGGTCAGTGATCACCAGGCACACTACCAAGCCCACCTGTCACACGCTCTCACGGAGGTTAACAAGAGAGGGATTTTAGGTCACCTAATGCAGGATGAAACACTGGGATGGAAGGAGTGGGGGAAAAAAACACTTCCAAAGATCACTTTCAAAGCCACCTTCATGGAATAACCAGAGTGTTGAACTAGGACTTCACCAAGCCATCCTGACCAAGCCATGAAAACTCAAGCGTGTCTCCGGACATGGGGTAAAATTCACAGTCTTCCAGGATGTGTTTGGAATGTGATGTGTATCCATGGCATTCCCAATATAGTCCTGGCTAAGGGTTTTGCCAGCTCCTTCTGTAACTGTTCTGTTCCAAATACCCAGATGTTAGCCGAGCATGGGGGGGGGGGGATAAATAGAAGTGGGTGGATGTATGGCTGACATCATCCAGGTGTTCAGAATGGGAACAATAACAGAAAAACCCACCAGACAGAGATGAGACCTGATGGAAGTGTATAAAGCAGTCTGGAGAGACGGCGTTTAAGAGGGGACCTGATTGAATCTATAAAAGTATGCATGGTGTAGAAAAGGTGGATAGAGAAAATTATTTTCTCTATCGCACGACACGAGAAGCAGGGGACATCTGTGAAGCTGATGGGTAGGAGAGTCGGATCCAGCAAGGGGAAGCATTTCTTCACCCAAAGGGTCATCGGTCTATGGCATTTGCTGCCGGAAGAGGTGGTGACAGCAATCAGCCTGGAAAGGGTTACACAGATGTATGGATGGGTACTTGAAAGGATGCCTAAGTACATCTTCCAGGCTGGGGGCACAAGCAGGATGCTTCTAAGGCCATCTGCTGGGATTCCAGAGCTTGAGATGCACCTGCGCAATTGGTGGGCCACCATGTGAGACAGGATGCTGGACTAGATGGGCTGTCACCTGATCCAGCAGAGCTTATGTTCTTATGTTCCCTAGTGATTAGGGAGCTGGACTCTTATCTGGGAATACTGGGTTCGATTCCACCCTCCTCCACAAAGCCAGCTGGGTGACCTTGGGTGAGTCACAGCTCTCTGCTGAGTTCTCACAGCCCCACCTACCTCACAGGATGTTCTGTTGTGAGGAGAATAATAGAAAGCTTTGTCAGCCGCTTTGAGTCCCCTTAAACAGGTGAGAAAAGCAGGGTAGAAAAGCCAACTCTTCTCCTTCTTCTGATCTTTAGAGCTCAAGATTGCCTCCTGCCAAGCACCCTTGGAGTGTGTCTTCACGGCACCCTTATTTCAAATTCAAAATGTTTTGAATCCTCGCAGTCCAGATGGCAGTTTGGCTTAACACGATTTCCGCGTGTTAAATCGCCCCAAAGCGTTGTAAATGTTAATCCTCATTTCAACAGGTCTCACTCCGGTTTGTGCGCTTGAAACGTTTTACATTTTTTACTGTGGGAACTCTTCCGTGTTAAGGGACGAGAGTTTCCCTCCCCCAATAGCTTGCTTCCAAAGCAAGCTGTAAACGCAGCAAAAGGCCGAATAGCAAGCCAGTCAATTCACTGTAGCAAACAAGCAATTCACGCTTGATAACATCTTGCTATTGAACGTGCTGGCCTTATTAAAAGGAAAAGAAAGAAAAGCAGCTGCCGTTTGGAGAGATGTGTGAATGTTTATTTACTGCTGCGCGCCCTAAGCAATCGGGAGAGGAGGGGAAAAAATCACTGTCTGCCTGCTGCCGATTTTCCTCCATCCAGGCAAGGCAGCCACCCAGCTAGGCTCCGTGAAGGGGTCTGTTATGGGTGGCACGTTCACGCCAGGAGGAAGAGGACAGGGCAGCCCCGAAAACCGGCTTTTAAAAGGTAGCCACTGGAGTCCCCCCCTCGAGTCACGTACGTCCTCAGAACCCGGATTGAAGGCGATTAAGCTGAAAGTAATGGGAACAGGCAAATTCGCGTTTGCATCCGGTTCTGTTATCTCGGTTTAGGGAAAGCGAAATAAGGGTTGCCGTGAAGACACGGCCTTGGTGACACTGGGCCAGTCACTGCCTCTCACGCCAACCATCCTCACAGGGCTGTTGTGAAGATCAGTTTTGAGAGAGGGACAACAATCTATACCACTTTGGTTTCTTCAGAAAAAAAGAAGTGGATGGTGTGAAAGGCTTATGCCCAGGGATGTAACTACCACTGGAAAAGCCAGGGTTTACTTTTATGAGGAACTTGGCAAGTAAAGAGAGAAGATCAGAAGCTCCTGGCTGGCTGCTGAGCTTACTGGCTTTTGTTCTCAGTGCTCACGTTTCGTTATCGAGAGTGCATCTTGCTTTGCCATTCCACTTTGGTGATCTTTCTTCAGGTGTCCGTGGCGCTGAAGGGGCAGAGGGCAAGGCAGCACAGATAGATCTAACAGTAGGTGAGACACCACAAGGTTGCGATTTCTGTTCAAAATCATCTGAAAATTAGCACAAAGGGTGTTTTCCACTGAGCTCCTTATATCCGGATCTAAGAAGATCCGGATATAAGGAATGGGTACTTCCCTTAATCCGGATCTAGTAAGGGAAGTACCCAATGTGTTTCCACGGGTGGTGTAGCACCCAATAGCAATGGGTGCTAGCCTGCCTGCTGTGGAAACGCCGGAGCACCCGTGTGCAAATCCGGATCTACCCACGAGGGGTCCGCCTGTCACCCCAGGTGTTTTGGGGGGCAGGGGGTGCAATCTCCGTAGACGCTCCGGGGAACCTTCGAAGATCCTCCAGAGCGGCTCCATAGAATCTCCGGAGCCATCTGCCACTAACTTCAAAGATCCTCTGGAGCCTTTGACAACGGCATTGCTCTCACAAGGGGTTCTCTTCGGAGCCTGTGCTAATCTCCAAAACTTCAGAGGGACTTTGGAGTTTTGATTTTGGGGCACCCCCCATGGGTGCCCCCTCCCCCAAGCCTCCTCTAGACCCCATTGCCCAATTGTAGTGGAAACAGGCTCCCTATAATCCAGATTTGATGGCTGAAGACCCCGTTGCAGACCCCTTTAATGGGGTCTACAGGAAATCTGGATTATAGGTACTGAAGGACCCATATGATCCAGATTTCCCTAGCTGTAGTGGAAACAAAATGTGGCTCTGATGGGGTCTGTAGTGGAAAAGGGGTCATCCTGCTCTGAGCCTAATGGGTCCTTAATGGGTCCTTCAGTGGGTACTTAGAGCTAGTGGAAAAACATCCAAAGAAGAAAAAGAGAGTAAACTCAAACTCTGAACTGCTCTATGTGGTGAAAATACAATGAATAGCCCTCCTGTGCCAACCCACAAAACTCTGGACACACCGAAAAAGGCCTGTCTCCTGATCGTATTCTGCAAATGGGCTGAAGCAATCTCAGCGCTGGAATTATCTGAATGCAAAATAGTCCAAATCAGGGCAATTTAGTCCAGAAAAGAAATGGAAGTGAATTTAACAGTCTGAACTCTCAAATCAGCAAGTGACTTGGAATCTGATTAAATATTGGCCACATTCCCATCTGCCCGCCAACCGGCAGCAAACCCAGATTACTCTGATCCAGAGTAATCCAGGTTCTGCTGCGGGTTGGGTTAGAGGCTGGGAACAGCACCAAGCATGCGTCAGGCTGTTCCCAAAGAGGCTGCAGGTGCGCACAAGCACACCTGTGAACGCCGTGGCACGGCACCTCTGCCAACCTCCTCTTTGGCTGGCTTCCTTTTCCATCCCCCTGTTTCAACAGGGGGAAAGAAAAGGCTGGCTCGGTTTAAAGCTGAGCGAAGGAGGACAGCCGGCAGCCGGGCCACACCCCCTCACTCACTTACCTGGCTGCCGGCTGTCCTCCTTTGCTCAGCTTTAATCCGAGTCAGCCCCAAAAAACCCTGTTGAAACTTAGGAACAGGGGCCCTAAAATCCAGGGTGGATTTGGAGCACTGGGGGATCTAATGGGATCCCTCAGTGCCGAATCTGAACGCACTCCAGATTTTACCCCTTATGGGAATGCGCCCATTGTGTCTGACCACAGTTTTAGTGATCAGGCTGTTGGACTAAATTTCTAGGACATTTATGACACTCTTATTTTGCTGGGTGATGGATATTTTTATTTTTGGAACAGTGACTGCAGCCATTAAAAGTGAACCATGCAAATATCAAATTTTGACTGCCAGTTTTATGCATCTCGGCTTCTCTGTTTATTTTCAGCCTTTTGTCTTTTCACACTGCGTGAAAAGGTGAAGATGGATGAAACTTCCGGATGCTGCAGCTGGCCTAAGACCAGCCTTGAGTGCCTAAATTCTAAAGGTTAAGCAGACCAGGGCCTATTTGCACTGCAGCCCATAGTGCATGATGGGGCAAGTTCTGAGGAAGGGAATCTGTACCTTGAGGAGCCCACTGCAGCCCCCAGCCTTCCCAGAAGTTCCTTAATCATGCACAAGGTGTAGAGCACAAAATTGCTCACCCAGGGACTTTCCTGGCGCATCCAAAGGCAAACATTTGTACCTTTTCCAGTGCTCTGGTGCCCGGCACCTCAGACAACCACCGATGTGACTGCGCATGTGCAGAGCGTCAGCCTCATCATGGCGACGGTGCTGACGCAAATGTAGTCACAGAGGGCATCACAAACAAAATGGCTCCCTGCAGAGGACCGGCCCCAAGATTGGTTACAGGTGAGTGACTGATCACATAGAGTTTAGGCTGTAAGGGAACAGCACTAGTCAGTTTTGGGTGACTGTGCACCTTTCCCATGTGAAATTGCCTTAGGTCTGCAAGAGTTTCAGTATTTTAGGTTATAATTTCCCCTTTTGTATTTGAGCTTTCGTTTATTTTATTTTTATGAATGGGGTTGGGCATGGTTTAATCCAGCCATTTGGCATTCCACGTTATAGTGGTTAGTATAAATAATTCACACATTCCACATCTCAACAGACAATGCAACATCTCTTTCTGAACTGTTAAGATGCTGTTTAGTGTTTCAGGCTCAGATGCATCCCGTTCCCGCCATCTGTTTTCACAGCAGACCAGAAAAATAATAAATAGCAATATAAATCAGTAAGCATCAGAATGGAAGTTGATGCTTAGAACACAATCCAGAAGCTATTCTGCAACTAAAGACCGCTCATCTACCTGTCTCTTTCTCTCTTGCACACACACACTCACATGCATGGATGCACACACACATATTTTCAAATAAGATCTGAAATGCAGTTCACCAAGAGCTGGCTTCAGGTCTAAGTGGTGTCAATAGCAGCATCTCACTGAAATCTGGGACAGGGCACAAATCTGTTTCCCATTCGGACACACATGGAAAGCGAGGAAGGACTGGTCAAATAATAGCTTCAACAGTGATTGCTGTTCCCACACCCCTCTCATTCACCCAAGCTCTCCTCTTCTCCTTATACCTTCTGCTGTTGCTCTCTGCTTCTGGCTGTGTCCCCATGCAAGCCATTTGGAGCAGGATCAGAACAAATGGGACCAGGAGTGGGTCCAAGATTGCTCCCAGCCCATCCCCATGCCATTCCCAGCAATGTGGGACAGGTATGGGTTGGGCACGGATGGAGGTATCCCCATGCAAACCATGCCAAACCCTGGCACAAGGGAGGAGCACCCCCTCCTCTCCACCCCCTCTCTTCTCATTGGAAGCCAGATTCACATCAGCCCACCCCTGTGCCGCTTCCCCCCCCCCTTCCTTAGCGGCACTGAAAGCCGCTGGGAGGCAGAGAAAAAAAGTTAAAATAAAGCTTACTTCATAATAATAAATTTATAAATAATTTTAAAAGACCAAAAGCCGCTACGAGGTTTAGCGGCAGTTAAGCGCTTGAGCAGTTTTGCGCACCTCCGCTCCACCAGGAACCACGAGAACGCCCGCCAAGTTTAAAAGGGAGAAAATCAGGGCTTTATTTCAAGATCACCTTGGCAATCGGGAAATGGGGGTTGAAAATTTTTGGAACTGGAACAAAAATCAAACCATTATCCTTGCCTGCCTTGGCAATCGGGAAATGGGGGTGGAAATAGTTCCATGGAAAATGCACAGAATTTAAGCCAGAATCCTGCCTGCCTTGGCGATCGGGATTTTAAAATGTCAGTGGCTGCGATCTCCAGTGCACAGGGCAGGAATAGCAAGCACACCCCACCTCCTAATGACATGAGCGCCAATCTCCTCCCCGGGTAGCCTGCAATCATCCCCATGCCTGGTCTCAGCTCGCTAACCGATGCGTGCCGGTACCCCAAACCAGGCCAAGACTTGTTTTTTCAGGTACCGAATTTGGTCCTGGTCTGGCAAGGTTTGGGGAGATTTGGTCCGTTTTCCACGGACCAAATCCAAAACGCATTGCCAATCCCACATTCGGAACTATGGCATGTGACTGAAAAGCACCACCTAATAGTGTTCACATGTTCCAGATCAGGAACCTGATCCCTGTGGTAATACAGGCTCCTAATGCAGACAGAACCAGACCAGTGAGGGGCAGGGGCTGCATGATCACCATTTATGTACAGATGGGAGACCCAGGAGGGTACTACATGGACCCTTAATCTAGATTAAGGATCCATGCAGAAAGTGCAGAATCACCAAAGGTGAGCTTCACAACATCCTAGGCTACGGATGTGCACGAATGTATTTTTGACATTCGAATCCGAGTAGATTCGAATGTCTTAAAATCCTATTCAATTTGGATATTTAAGATTCGAGGGTCATAAAATCCGATTCGAATCCAGATTATTCAAATCGAATTTTAGATTTGTATTCAAAGATACGAATGTCGACAACATTCGTATCTGTTATCCATATCTGTGCGCATTCCATAAAAATCCGTATGCATCCTGTTTTAATCCTGTATTTTAAACACAAGATACATATAATTTTCTTGCAGATTCGTATACAACAAATACAAATCAACACATTCGAATCATTTGAAAATCTGTATCGGATTTTCAGATTTTTGAAAATTTGATTCAAGTTCAAATGTCAACATTCGTTGGATTTGAACTGAATATTCAGATTTTTTAATATTTGTGCACTCCCTATCCTAGGCGCATCTAGACACAGTAAAAATAGTGTTATTCCAGCATGAATATAGCAAATTGGCCTCACCCATTCAGGGTGTTGCATTAGTCCCTGTGCTACATAGCCCCCTTCTCACTCGTTTGCAGTTTAAAGAACATCCATGGCGCATTTTCCCACCTTAGCACTAAGCCTGCGTCCCCTGGACTGATAATTAGTGAGAAAACACACATGAGCTGGGTGTGACCTTTGAACTCCATTGATCAATATCATTGGTTAAACAATCAGCCAATGATACGCGAGCGTGTGGTGCTGCAAAAGAAAGGAAGGAAGAGAGATCTGGCACCATTTCATATAACTGTGGCAGGATCTGTGATCCCGTCTGCTGCAGGTGGCTGTGGAACTACGTAACGTAGGGACTAGGTTCTGGATCTCCTAGGCATGTGGGGTGGATGGAGGGTGCAGGATGAGTTGTGGGGGAATAATAGAAATATTGATATTTTTGTGAAAGTTTCAGAAGAGATGGAAGCTGGAGGCTATTCCTGAAAGAGTGCCAGTCAACAACTAAAACTATGCATGTTGTGTACAAGACGGTGGTCAGTCATAATGCTCTCTCTGACCGTAATCTGACTTCCTGCCCATTTTTTGAAGATTGAACGGGATTCTGAGGAGTGATGTTTCGATGCTCCCAAAAAGGGTTTCTTGTAACTTGGAAAATGCACCACTGATGAAGGATACATTGATCATTGTCACCTGAGCTCTTCTAATCCTCCTCATTCTCCACCACGAGTATCTGGTTTGTATTTTCAGTTTAACGATATTGTATGAACCAATCGGATGAACCAATCGGATGAAAATATGCCGGAGACTGCCTGCGGTCCCAATAATGGTAAGTTCTGTGCTCTTCCTGAAGTGTTAGACCTGCCATATTCATTGCTGCTGTAGAAGCCCCTGACCCCATTTCACCCTCTGTTCTTCTGGTACTCTGTAAGTCATCACTGGTGATCGCCAGAAAAAATTAAAACCGCGATGTTGAACAGCCTTCTCCGCCCGCCACCAGTGCCATTAGACCTTCCTTGGAGTACTGGGGCACTCAAGAAACTGCAGGAAATGACACAAGATTTCCCATCATTCCTATGAAATCCCATGGAATTTCACAGGAATCGTGGAAATCAAGCAAGAAATTATGAGTGCATTTGCCTGTGTTTGAAATATCCACGTGTTTCTCATTAACCGTGGTAGGACCTGGAACGTATTCCCCGCGGACATGGAGGTCAGACTGTTTGTTTAATTTTTTGTGAGGGTTGGTGTGTTTCTTGTATTACACAGTTTTAAGGATTTAATGTTTTGATTGGTCTATAAATTCTATATCATGAAGATCTGTTCAGACCTTTGACATTATATGAAAAAAACACGAACTCATCCATAGGGTGTTTTTCCATTTCACTAGAAGTACCCATTAAGTACCCATTAATGGGTACAAAAATGCCATTATGTACCCATTAATGGGTACTTAATGGGTACTTTCAGTGACAATGGAAAAACACCCATAGTCAAGTGTGTGATCTTTATGGGGATTACCATCCCTGGCTTTCGTACATACGTATTTATTGTGTATGTAAATGACTGTTCAATCGTTATGGTTAAACTTTTGACTCATAATGACTGACGTTTGGTTTATTGTACTGTTGCAAATTTCAATAAAACAAAATATTGTTTTAAATAATGCGGTCTCTCTAGATCAGTTATTTCAGTTGTTATCTGAGGGTGCAGCTCCATCCATCACTGAACTAACTCTTGTTTTAAATCAATATTTTGACCTCATTTTTGCCATCCGCTAATTAGAATTGAGTTTCTTTTCACATTTAAATCAAGTTTTCATGTATTTATCTTGCATCTATTTTAAAGTAATAACATCCCTTTTAGTTTTCTGGAACTTGGCTTGAAGTTCTACTTGCTTTCCTTCAGTCTCTTTTACTGTGCTAGCTACTTCTAAACTGTCCTTTTTAAAATCCTTTTTTCATGCAGTTATGTCTCTTTTCACCTCCTGTTTAAGTTCATGGTCACTGTAGTGCACAAAGGGTAGGCCACGCAGGGACGCATTCCCCATTCACACCTAGGTAGGTAAGGAATGTGTGGGGATGCGTTCCTACCTCCCTTGGTGCGAATGCAGAACCCATCCCCGTGTGGCCTAGGTCAAAAAGGCCGGCGCGGGGGCAGGACTTCCCTCCCAGGCCTGCCACCATTGGGTCAGGTTTGACCCAAGGGCTTTCCCCATTTCCTGCATGCCCTAGGTGATGCAATCAGGTCCCCTGGAGCCCGCAGGAACCCACCTGGGCACCCACCCACCTGGGCACGCATCTACCTGGGGACGTGCGCACACGCCACTTATCTCTTCATTGCCGGGTTCGAAATGGCAGGACCAGCCAGTGGCGTTGTGTGTCTGTGTCCACCACCAGCTCTGATTGGCCAATTACCCGAAGAAACCACAGAAGGTGGTGTCTGAATACTTCCACCACCAGCAGCAGCAGCATCACTTCCTGTGAGACAATGCGCTGCCAGCATGACTGGTGCAGCCAGTCAGACGCAAAGAAGGATAATTAGGCCACCCAAAGCTAGAAAATTAGATGGCCAGTGAGGAGAAAGGTGGTAGGGGGAGGATGGGATGAGGAAACATCAGCAATTCTGTTCTCACTGTATCAATGTCATAATAACACACTGTACTATATGGTGTTGTATTTTTGCACTGTGGAGAGGAAAAGCGATTATTGCATGGGAGGGATTAAGTGCTAAAATAGGAAATAGTGGGTTATGCTGTCTCCATCTGTTAGTAAGTAACACGCTACCCCTTTTTAAGATAACAAAGTGTCAGGGCCAACCGTCTTGGTAGAGTACTCTGGAGACCATGCAGGACACAGGACGTGGGACCTGCACGCAAAGCTCAAAGGTCACTACTCAGGAAAGTACCTTCTGGTATGTTTTGTCAATGGAGCTTTTGCTTCATGAGTGAGTCATAATGAACTTACCTACGGGCAGTAGTAGGGTCGGTTGCAACAAAACATCCATGATCTTGTGCATGGGTACCATCGGTATATAAATGTTCAGAAACTCAGCTAACGTTGCTGTTTACGGTTGATTCCTAATATTTCTGAAAAATATTGAGAAATGTGTGATATGTACTCGTAAAGCTAAAAGCCAGTTTTATTAACTGACCAAAGGGCGTTAAGTGATGAAATGTCATCTGCATTTGAAATCACTTAGGAGCCAACCCTGTACCTGCTTACCTAAGAAGTTATACTAAATTCAGTAGAACGTTCTTCTGGAAATTCACAATTAGTGCTAAAGGATGAAGGCTAACATTGTGGCATGCAAGTAATCCTTTTCTATTCCAACTTCCTAGGAACCTATTGTCATATGCCTCCATGACATCTTATCTCCAGAAGCACGGTGGTAGTATGTGCCAGTATTGGAAACTGAGGCCTATTTGCATGAGGGCCTCTGGATAGCAATTAGGCCAGCCCTGGGACAGAGCATTCGCTCTGCCAGCTGGCCGCTTTTGTCCGGAACTGGCCCGTCCCATCCTAGGGCAGCCTAATTGTGGCCAGTTCATGCTCCACACCCGGCCTAAGCCGTCCCCAGCTGTCCCAGAGCTGTCTGGAAGGGAGAACATTCACACTGTCCCTGCTGGACAGCTCTGGGCCCCTCCCTACCGCCATTGGGCCCTGTGGGCACATCAGCTGGCAGGCCCTTTCAGGGGCGAAGCAAGACCAGTCCAAGCCCATCCTTAGGTCTCAGGGGCTGCTGCCGGCCTAATCATGCTGGCTGGAGCCTGCCGGGACCCCCTGGTCACCCAGGCCAGCCCAGGCACCCATGCTGCCCCCCATCCTCACGTGCGCGACTTACCTACTCGGCACCCAGGTTTGAACTGTCAGCCCCATGGGCGGGGCTTTCCAAGTTGGAGAAGTGGTGTTCTGCGCAGGTGCACACCGCGGCTTATGATTGGGAATGCGTCCCTTAGCGGCCAAGTGTGAATGGGGAATCTGTCCCCACATGTCCCAGCCTAAGTGCACTACAGCCTTCTGGCTGTAGTGCGAAAAGGCCTCTGGAGACTCAAGTAGATGAGTAGAGACTGTTTCCTATACATATTCTTCTGAGAAGGAACTAGCTGGTGCTTAATGGTCTGGGGGATTGAAGAGAGGGCCTGCATGGCCTCGAGAAGGTCATGGATATTTTTTCTCTATATTGCAACATTAGCTGAAGTGGTTAAGCTATTCATGTCAGGTTATTTTTCTTTTATGTGTATTTTATTTGTTTATTCTTTTGCGCTGGCATCTTTCCTTTCCTTTTCTTTACACTATTCTTTCTAAGACTTCTTTTACAGTGGTACCTCGACATACGAGTGCCCCAACTTACGATTTTTTTGAGATACGAGGCGCCGAGTGAGAGATATTTTGCTTTGACATGAGAGCAAAATTTGAGATACGAGGAATCACACGACCGGCGCTCCCGCTGCGGGCTGAGGCTAAGGCGACACGCTGAAGGGCGGGGGCTGCGACGCGCGGAGGAAAAGAGGCAGAAGGGCGGGGGCTGCGACGCACGGAGGAAAAGAGGCAGAAGGGCGGGGGCTGCGACGCGCGGAGGAAAAGAGGCAGAAGGATGGGGGCTGCGACGCGCGGAGGAAAAGAGGCAGAAGGGCGGGGGCTGCGACGCACGGAGGAAAAGAGGCAGAAGGGCGGGGGCTGCGACGCGCGGAGGAAAAGAGGCAGAAGGGCGGGGGCTGCGACGCGCGGAGGAAAAGAGGCAGAAGGGTGGGGGCTGTGACGCGCGGAGGAAGAGAGGCAGAAGGGCGGGGGCTGCGACGCGCGGAGGAAAAGAGGCAGAAGGGCGGGGGCTGCGACGCGCGGAGGAAAAGAGGCAGAAGGATGGGGGCTGTGACGCGCGGAGGAAAAGAGGCAGAAGGGTGGGGGCTGTGACGCGCGGAGGAAAAGAGGCAGAAGGGTGGGGGCTGTGACGCGCGGAGGAAAAGCCAAGGCAGAAGGGCGGGGCTGTGACACACCGAGAGAAAAAGAAGGTGACGGCTGCGAGGCGAGGGAGGGAGGGAGGGAGGGGGTGAGGAAGTGAGCGCCGAGGGCAGGCTGAATTTTGGCAGCCGCTCCTGTAATCCAAACATAGCAGCTCCAGAAAGACGTAGGGCAAAAAATGGAGCTGTTATAGCTGCTGGCTGCTTTCAGGGACTGAAATTTGGGTGTGGAGCTGGAAGGTGAGGTGGTTTTTTGGGACCCGGAACGGATTAATGGAATTCCATTAATTAATTGCTTTGAGATACGAATGATTTGACATACAAGCAAGGTTACAGAACGAATTAAACTCGTATCTCAAGGTACCACTGTATTTTAAAAAAATACAGAACGCAGTAACAAAAACAGACCAACCATGCAAAATAATCAAAAGATAAAATACAATAAACAGTTATCAAATAATCTCTTAAGAAATGCCAGTTTGTCACACATAACTTGTTGGCTTTTGATAAAAAGCTTTTCTGATGTTTTTCCCATTGCACATCTGGAGAGTGCTTAAAATTTGGTCCAACTGCCAGATTCTAAAGATAAGATACCATTTAAATTTAGCGTGTTAGCATCTTTTCCAATTTCTTGCTATTGTCACTATTGCAACAAAAAGCGGATATGTTATTGATTTCTAATGCTCCAAATGTTTTTGAGCTTGAAATAAGTACACTCAGTTTGGGTGGAAAAAAACAGCTCATCAACAATTTCAATGATGTATTCTTGTCTCTAAAGGTTTTCAACCCTAGTACAGTGCCATCACATATGCGTATAAGTACAACCATTTTACCATATAGAAGGTGATTCCTTTTTAACGTCTTAAGAGTGGTACAGGGGTATAGTACCATTGGTGCCAAATTTTGAGACTGATCTCACGAACTTTGGAAAAACTGATTGAATTTCTTTTAAATATAAGCATTGGACCACTATGCATAAGAAAGGGGACCTTCTAAATCTTATTAATTTTATCTTATTATTACTATGTAACTAAATTTGTTAAGAAATCCCAGTGGAAAATTTACTGGGAGCATGAGTCTCGTGTATCTGAGGTTTGCTGCAACTTTTTAACTGCTTACTATCATGTATTTATTTCCCTTTTTAGTAAAAGACTTTTCTTTTGTGTAAGTTAATGGCATGGTATTCCTTGGATGGGTAAATAAATCTGCTTTCAGTCACATTCACCTAAAGGGACTGGAAACTAAGCTATACCAATGTAGTATCTTAAGAAGAAGCTTGTTCGTATATTTTGTGTTTTAATGAAAAAAAGAGAGGGGGAAATTGTTCTTCAGATGCCTACTCTGAAGAGAACATGTCTCTGGATGTTTTTCCACTGTCACTAAAAGTACCCATTAAGTACCCATTAATGGGTATGTAATGGCATTTTTGTACCCATTAATGGGTACTTAATGGGTGCTTCTAGTGACAGTGGAAAAACACCCTCTTTCTCCAAAAGTGAGCAATGTCAGGAACCAAGCCTTCCTTTAGCTGCAGTGTCCAGAGAAGAAAGGCCCACAGGAAGATTACACTTCTCTTGAAATTCTACTATATCACTTTAGAGATTTCCTAAACCTTGTATTTTCTGGAGCTGAATATTAATAAAATAATGTCAAAACATGTATAATTTATGTTGAGCGGCTTATGATGTTTACATAGAATTGTCTTTGTGGAAATGAATTTGTATAAATTTTCTTCCTAAAACATTAATAAAACATTTAACAACTGGTAAACTCCACAAATGCAGTTTTATACATGACACAAGAAATATTTTAATATGAATGGAAGATTTCATTCACAGTTTTAAACAGAACTGACATGTTCTGAATCTGAGGCCCTGATCACACAAGTCTAAGACAGGACGGCCTATTCATTAATTTGAATTGCGGTTGTACCAGTGCTGGCCACTCATAGGTCATCCTCAGGCCATCCCCACCTTGGGCTGGATCATTCACACCTGTCTCCACGATTGACCTGAGCCTCCTCCAAAGAACTCTTGGCTCTCCATCCCTTCTGCTGCGTCAAATCTATCTCCTTTCTGATTGGATGCCATTCTGTCACTCAAGGGAGGCGCGGGTGTGTGTTTGAGGTTCTTTTTTAAGCCTGCTCCCCCACCTCCACATCCCCCCCCCAAATGACTTCACGTCAAGTCTCTCTCTGAAAATAGTCTTATGCCTTGGTGAGGCATAAAACCAACACTGACACGCTCAGGCTAGATGGAAAAAGGCACGTATCTTCCTAGGCAAAAGCTTGTCTCTTATGGTTTAGCAGCAGTTAGGCGCTCGAGCAGTTTTGCGCACCTCCACTCCACCAGGAACCACAATAATGCCTGCCAAGTTTAATAGGGAGAAAATAAAGTCATTTTCATTATCGCCTTGGCAATCGGGAAATGGGGGTAGAAATTTTTTGGAACTGGAACAAAAATCAAGCCATCCCACAAGAGACACATAATTTGTGAGAAATCTGCAGTGTGGTTGTAGCCCAAAACATGGTGGGACCCAGATTAGTGGCATCTTTCTTGTTTCTGGAGCGTATTGGTACCTCAGCTCATGAAGCAGTTTATTAAACAGTTGTTTACATATTTCTTTCAGTTACTCCCTGAGATCAGGGGGTTCTTTTCTGAAAGCAGAAAAAAGGAAATTAATGAGGGAAAGTATCTGCAAGGCCCCTAGTTGTTTACAACTTACTGTTGACATATAAATTAACCTTCTCTATCTCTATGGAACCGAAAGAGACCAGGAAACAAAATTCAGAACTCTCAGCAAACCCATTTAATGGCTCCTGAAAAGTAGGAATTGTGGTGTGTGTGGGAGGCATTAATTGTTCTCCAGAACTCAGCTACTCATTTCAAAAAAGGAAATAGGCAGTTGGTTTAATATCTTGGCACCAGGCAAACATTTTTTTGACAACTAAATTAGGGTCCCAGCAAATAAACAGAGCCTATTGTGTGTTACAATAACAATGAACTCTAAAAAGATCTCTCTATTTGGAATGGGCAGATAACGTAGACAAAAAGTGTATTTGGTTCAGCTTTATCTTTAGATTGGTGTGATCGTATCCCATTTTCAGGATTCAGTGCCTTTATAATGCACAATGAGGGCTATACTGAAATTATAATTGTTCATTTTGACAGTAGCACATAAAAGAACAAAGGTAAATAGTAAGCCACTGGGAGTTTTGTTGCACAACTGGTTAGCGCATGCAGGTCACTTCAGTGTAATTTCCATAACTCTTTACAATCTCTGACTGACCACACAACATTGGAAACGGAACTCATTCTGTTCTGAATGGGTCCCTGAACTGGTCAATGCTGGCTCCTGCTGGTTGCCGCTGCTGCAGTTTTTCCTTTTCAAAATGGCCACACACAATCTTGATTTCATGGTCTGCATGAACCGTCTACTAGTCATTTTAGTTCCATACACACAGAAGAAGCTCCATACACACTTTGGAATCACCTGCTTAGGTTTTCAGTCAAAACTGCCTCTCGGCCTAACATTGCACGCTTAGGCCTTTTTGCACGAGGGCCTCCGGAACAGGTGTAAGACACCCTGGGGCCAAGCATTTGCACTGCTGGGCTGGTGGTTCCATTCGGGTAATAAGTGTGTACTTTTGGTGTTAAAGCCGAAACAGTGAGGGGGTCAAATGGCCTTCGCTGCCCCACGAGACTCTTTTCCCGATCGCCAAGGCGGGCATGATAATGGCTTGATTTTTCTCTGTTTTAAGCTTGTTCTCGCGGTTCTTGGGTGGAGCAGAGGTGCGCAAAACTGCTCGACCGCTCAACTGCTGCCAAACCTCACAGCGGCTTTGGGTTTTAAAAATTATTATTTTTTATGCTTGGTCCTGGCTTCTCTGTGCTGCTAAGGGGGGCGGGGGGGGGGCGGCGGCGATGCAGCATTTGCAGCAGGCGGCACAGGGGTGGGGTGACATCAGTCCAGCTTCCAATGAGGAGAGAGGGGGCAGAGAGGAGAAGGTGCTGTTTCCCCGTGCCGGGGTTTGCCACATTGTGCGTGGGGATGGCTGAATCCGCACCCAGCCCGCGTTACCAGGAATGGCATGGGGATGGGCAACATTCCAATGAATGCCCAATCAGACCCAAACGGCTCACGTGGGGATGTGGCCTTAGGGTTTCGTCCAGCTTCAGTCCACTTTCAGAGTCAGGGAATATATCAGCATACCAAAGCATTTGCATAAACATAACTCCAGATCTTAATAACTCCTTTTAAATTGCACTGGTATCAACTTTTCTATTTTTTTTCATTTTACTGATTTCAACACATCGTAAGCATGACTAGCCTTCTTTGGATTAGGGCCATACTGTTACTCAATGTTAATATTGCTACACATATAGATGTTCCAGAAATTAGTGGGCAAAATGTCCCTGTATTACCAGAAAATGTTGTGATTTTATGCAGCAGCTATTTGTACCTTATGTATCTCTTTAAAACTGTCAACAATGAAGGAGGATTATTTACAGTGTTTTTATGTGTTGCCCCAATAAATTATATTATCTCAGCTGACTGCAGTTTCATTGTTACCATATGTCTAAAAATTCCATAGAGCTACGCAAGATCAGATTCCATAGCTAAGAATACAGGACAAACACAAAGAAAGATTCCTCTTCTTGGGCTGTACTGGAGCCAGCATGAAGATAAATGCCTCATGTTAGAAGCAATTAGTGTTATTATCAATCTGAACAAGTAACTATGTAGGTCATAGTCCCTAAAAACTGTTCATGCATCCGCTCAAGTATCAAATGTATCAAGTGGTATGAAGTAGGAGGAAGGTTGGCTTTTATACGCCACTTTTCTCATCCTTAAGGGGACTCAAAGTGGCTGACAAACCTTCTGTTCTTCTCCCCACAACAGACAGCCTGTGCAGTAGGCTTGGCTGTGAGAGCTCAGAAAGAGAGCTGTGACAAGCCCACAGTCACCCAGATGGCTTTGTGGAGGAGTGCATTACTGAACCAGGAGATCACTAGATAAGAGCCTGGCACTTTAACCAGACTGGATCACACCAAAAGCAAAAGGGATCCTGTATGCCAGGTTAGAGACCTGTGAAGCATAGTGTCTGTTTATCCTAGAAATCCCTGGGAGACCCAGCTCTGGCCACCTGGGTTTTCATGTGAATCAACCCTTGGTAGGAAAACTATCCTGTGGAGTGCCCCAAGGGGTGGCTACTTTAAAGTGGAATCCTGGACTCCAGCCACAACTGTGCAGATGTTGGGGTGGTCCATGGGGCAGAGACCATGCTGTACCATTTTGCTGGGCGCTAGAAATTCCCCAACTGGAAGCACACCACTGAAATCCCTCTGGCTTGCAGCTTCAGATACTGGAGGCCTTTCTGCGCTTACCTGATTAGGCTGCCGCGAACTAGGGCTGGTAAACTTCAGGTACAGGAGGACCATTCGCATTTGCCGGCAAGAAAGCTCCCCCAAAGCATCCATTATCAGCCAGAAGCGTGAATGGTCCTCTTGTTTACCAGCCCACATTGCCACTCTGAAGCCGGAAGTCCCGCCTCCTCGTTGCCGTGATTGGCTGCTGTCAGCTGAGCATTCAAGCACAGGGATGTGTGGCGGCCAATCACGTCCGCACCCGTGATCAAACGAACATGCAGCGCCCACCACTCCGTCGCCAGTGAAAAGCCCCTCTTGAGACCCTGTGATCACTGCCGCCTACCCCATCCGCTACACCCAGGCAACAGGAAGAAGAGTGGATGGTCACATCGGTGGACACTTCAGGTAAGCTTCTGGTTGACACTGATAAAGGTATTCAGTGCTCCACACTTGGCCATGCCAAGGGTGCTTCAGAGAGATGAGAGAGGATGCAGACAGAAGGAATTCCTGACCCTCTGCAGTGCCCCCGCTCCATGTGTACACCCACTGAGACGGTGTCCCCATGCACTATAAAGTCTGAATCGAATCTGAATTCAGCAAGGACTGTCCCCATGCAAAGCCCCCCGAACTGGGCTACTTGTGGACCAAATCGCCCAAATCCGTGCTAAATTTAGTCCTCTTGAAAACTGTTCTCGCTACGGTTCGGGAGCAAAGTCTGCATTATTTTGGAGGGTGATTCCGGGCTATTTAGGAAGGAGATTGATGCTTGCATCATTAGCGGGTGGGTTTCACGTCCTGTTCTCACCATTCCTGTCCTGTGCGTTGGAGATCGCAACTGTTTGGGCATTTTTGGCAATAAATAGTGACTGATCAGAAACAAATCTCTTTCCGCAACCATTATTCCAACCCCCTTCCCTGATTGCCAGGTCAGGCAAAAGTGCAAGACAAAGAGCAGCTTCTGAAGCATGCATACAATAACGGAGCACCCCAGTTTTACAGTGAAAGATGCAATCATAGTCCCACGAGTCTCTTTCCGTGACCATTATTCCACCCCACCCCCCTGATCGCCAAGCCGGGCGTGATAATTTAATCTAAATTGCACATGAGTGTTAAGCTGCTGTACTGGGTGGAGTGTAGGAGTGCACCTCCGCTAAACTGCCGCCAAACCCCATAGCAGCTTTGCAGAACTTTTTAATAGTATTTTCTTTTATTATCATATTATTATCACTGCCATCAAAGTGAGCGGCACAGGAGAGAGGGGGCGAAAAGATGCTGCTCACCCATGCGGGAGTTTAGCGTGGTTTGCATGGGACACCCATATTCAAATTGGGCCCGCGTTACCAGAAACAGTATGGGGACAGCTCAATTCGAATTCGGCTCTGCATCCGGACTAAAAATATTCCAATCCGCACTAAACGGAGTGCATGGGGACGCAGCCTGAGACTATGCCAAGTCTCTCACACAGGAGGAGCTTACCTCCTGATTGGCTGCGTAGAACTGAGCTACAGCTGGCATACCACATTTTAAACGAAATACAGTAAATTAGATTGTCAGTTTACTTGATGGTAATTCTTAACCACCAATATGAATTCTATCCATTTAATTCCATGTAATTCGTTATCAATAACAGTGCTGAAATCTGACTTGGCAAGCCTCCTGGTAACGCCACAATTGCTGGATTATTGAAAAGAGGATTACAGCTGGCTTTAGTGGAGTCATCGAGAGGTATGTAAGGAAGCAAGAAAACAATTTCCTACATCCCCAGATACTATAAAAGTAAGCAGTGAAACCAACTGAAACCACCTTTTGTTTACCTTAAACCAAGATTCCCAGATATTAATACCAATTTCTTGTGTAAGCCCAAGCCTCTCCGATGCTTGAGATTGAAGAGCAGATAAGTACGGTCTCAAACTCACTTTTCTTGTTTCCTAGCACCAACTTTATTGAAATCAGCCTCATGGCATGAACACTTTGTCAGTATTATTTCTTTCACTCATCCCTGTGCTTTGTTCCACTTGCCGTTTGGGACCGAGGAGGGGGTGGATACAATCATTCTTCTTCTTTTTCATACAGTACTTATACAGGCAGAGAAATATCTAACGAAATGAAGGAAACTTGCATAAGAAACATACAAATCTATACCACCTCTTCTGAAATGGGAAAGGGAAGCATCTTAAAATAACGGTGTCCAACACTTGGTACTAATGAGACATAGGATGTTTTTCCACTGGCAAGTAAGTACCCACTTTAGCACCCATTAAGGACCCATTTGGCTGAAAGCCGGATGACCCCATTTCCACCACGGACCCCCTTAGGGACACATCTGTTTCCATCACAGCTCGGAAAATCCGGATGATATGGGTCCTTCAGGACCTATGATCCGGATTTCCTGTAGACCCCATTAAAGGGGTCTACAATGGGGTCTTCAGCCATAAAATCCAGGTTATGGGGAGCCTGCTTTTCCTGCAATTGGGCAATGGGGTCTAGAGGAGGCTTGGGGGAGGGGGCACCCATGGGGGGTGCCCCAAAATCAAAACTCCAAAGTCCCTCCAAAGTCATTCCGAAGTCATTCTGAAGTTGCCTTTGGAGATTAGCAAAGGCTCCGAAAGGGTTTTTCTGCAGAGCCTGTGCTAATCTCCAAAGGCAACTTCGGAATGACTTTGGAGGGACTTTGGAACCTTTACTAATCTCTGAAGGCAACTTCAGTGATTGCACCACCTGTCCCCAAAACACCAGGAGTGACAGGCAGACCCCTTGTGGGTAGGTCCGGATTTGCAAATGGGTGCTCTGGTGTTTCCACAGCAGGCAGGCTAGCACCTATTGCTATTGGGTGCTAGGCCACCCATGGAAACACATTGGGTACTTCCCTTAATCCGGATCTACTAGATCCAGATTAAGGGAAGTACCTATTCCTTAGATCCGGATCTTCTTTGATCCAGATTAAAGGAGCACGGTGGAAAACGCCCTTAGAGTTGATAGTTTTTAAAGAAAGCTTGGTTCATAACCGACCTTTAAAATCTTTCATTGCACACAAAATCTGCTCAACATCTACTATTGTCTTAGCTAAAATTTTAACTGATTGTACTTAGATTAATGACCCGGAAAGAGCTGCATCGAAGCAGTCACCCCTGAACCCACCTTTGGGAGTCTCTGTTACAGCACTCAATAACAGCATCCACCGTTGTGAAACAAAGAAATAAACAGGAACAAACTAGATACTGAAAAACCTTGCAGGGAATGCAGTTACTTCTAGAAGGACCCAGAGCCACCTTCACGGACAAAGGATGTATTAGGCTCAGACCTTCCTGTTTAAGGATTTGCACGAATGATCTAAACGTTAGAAATCCGATTGAATTTGGTTGAATTTGGACATTCGAATTCAAATAGAATGTCTCCATATTCGAATTTAAGCATTCAAACAAATTTCGAATGTTCCAAAACGTTTGTTCAAATCATTCGAATAGCATACGTATCTGTGCGCGTTTGCACTTATAATACGGAACAAAAACAGGATGCATTTGAAATGCATACAGATATGTATAAGACACACAAATGGTGTCGCCATTCGTATTTTCATATTCGTATCTAACAACCTATTCGAACGAATAGATTCGAATGTATCCGATTCGAATCGGTTTTTGTTGCATTTGGATTTTACACATTCGGATCGGATCGAATGTTTTGACATTCAATTTGACTCGAATCTGAATGGAAAAAACCCATCTGTGCACAACCCTCCTCCTGTTGGTAAACTACTTAATCTAAGACGTTTTCGCATTACTCCCGTTCCATTTGGAACGGGAGTAGGACGGGAAGCTTAAGACAGCTCCCGGCGCTTTCCCCTTTCACACACAGACGCGCCAGAACGCGTGTAAACGCGTTCCGGAGCGTCTGTGTGCGAATGCTCAAAGCGCCGGGAGCTGTCTTAGCCGGCAAAGGCCGGCCAGGGGCGCGGAGACAGCCGCGGAGGCAGATCGACAATCAGCTGATTGTCAAACAGCTGATTGTCGAAGCCGCGCCGGCGTCGGAGGCGGCCGCAGCTGTTCGGGAGACAGAAGCAGGCGCGAATGCTTCTCCTCCCGAACGCCTGCGGGCGGCTCGTCCGCGTTCGAACGCATGTAGAGCACTTTAAAGTGCTCTACATTTCGAACGCGAGAAAGACAGCTGCGGACACGTTGGAGCGCAAGCCGCGCTCGGGCAATGCGGATGCCGTGTCCGCAGCTGTCTCCCACGCGTCCCGTTCACCCCCGTGCGAAAACGTCTCTATTCTTGTTTAGGGAGGCGCGTGAAGCACATTTAAATCGAAGGGGGCAAAGTTTGGCTTTGTGCGAAGCCCTCCCTGTGAAGGAAAGCCTCATCCCTTGCTTTGTACCCCACCTCATCCCCCTCTTATGTTCTGCCCCTGCCACCAGGATCAGACCCTCCGCAGAGGCACAAGTAGGCCCCTAGGGGTGCACACACAACTGGAGAGGCAGCCCCCATTCATGAATCACGAGAAATCTTGCAACATTTCTCAGAAATTATGAGAAATCTCATGCTACTTCCTGGGAATCACAGGAAATCTCATGCAATTCTCCACAATTCTCCGGCTCTGTGTTCGCCTCCAGGAGGCCTAGTTGAGGCTCTGAGGAGGGCGCGGTGGCAAAGGTGCCAGATTTAAGGTCCAGGGGGTGTGGGGAACTTGAGTTGGGGGTGGGCAGATCCATCTACATCAAAGCTTCAATGAAGCTTTCATGAAGGCCGGATAAATTCACTTGGCATGCAAAGGGGGTCTCTTTTGGATTCCCATGCAAATCATCAAATAGGTGTGTGCACAGATGAATTCTTTGCATTCAAATTTGAGCCGAATTGAATATTCAAAAATCGATTTGAATTTTAAAATTCTGAATTTTCAAAATTCCGATTCGATTCCAGATTATTTGAATCCGTACATTCGAAAACCTGATTCGAATCCGAAAATACAAATGTCGGCAACATTTGTATCCATTTTTTTGAATTTGCGCTCATTCTGTTTTCAACCCATATGCATCCCGTTTTCATCCCACATTATAAGCGCAAATGTGAATTATATTCATATGTGATATTTGCGGATCTGTTCATTCGAATTTTTCAAAAATCCATATCGAATTTTCAGAAATCCGATTTGAATTTGAACGTCAATATTCAACAGATTCAAATTGGATTTTTGAATTTTTGAATATCTGTGCACATCCCTATCGTCAAAGCTTTGAATCTGAATGCAATTTTGAAGAAGAAGAAGAGTTGGCTTTTCTAGCCTGCTTTTCTCACCCATTTAAGGGGACTCAAAGCTTTTCTATTCTTCTCCCCACAACAGAAAACCCTGTGAGGTAGGTGGGGCTGTGAGAACTCAGAAGTGAGCTGTGACTAGCCCAAGGTCACCCAGCTGGCTTCGTGGAGGAGGGTGGAATCAAACCTCGTATTCCCAGATAAGAGACCAGCTCCTTAACAACTAGACCAAACTGGCTCACACATATTTTTCGGCCACCTCTATTCATGTTCATTTTGACTTCTGAACAATCCAAAACACAAAGTATACATTTGGTCTCCATTTTGGTGCCCATGTTGGTGTGGAAAATGTCTGCCTTTCCCTACATATGAGGTTTCTGCCTTCTTTTCTATGTATACAAAGGTCATGTAACAACTGAAGAATTAAAGACAGCAGAGGGAGGGCTTATCCAGCACCCCCTTGTCGTTCTTTAAGCTTTTCCAGGGGAACCTGGATCTCCAAGCCGAACGAGCTGCTATCCCTAATTTAAAATAAACTGAATCTACTAGCTTCCCACAACACAGCTTTTGCTTTTATTAGAGAATTCATTGCTTCTAGGCATGTTCCTGTAGATAATTATAAGTTTATTGGTGCCAGAAAATACACTTCATTATAACTTAATTTGCAAGAATAAGACAAGAGTTTGAGATTCATTCACCACCAGAGGCAGTATTTTAAGACATGTTTATTTTAAAAATACTTCTGTGATAAAAACTGATAACCAGCTTGGAATAGCCACATTCTCTTCTACACTGATTCAAGTTATTGGCTATTTGCCTAATGTGATCAGAGATCATGGTTCGTGGTGGCGAATGTCAGAAGTTTAACCTATCCAATTTAACTCAATGGGAAACGGTCCTGTTTACAACTACACGCATTAACATTAACCAAACTACTGCTAGACCCCCACCCAAAATAGCCCGGTATTGTCCCCACGTGGTGCAAAATAAGCAGACTCGGCTCCCAAAAGGGGACTCAGTACTGTTTTCATCAGAACTTTTTCTTTCTCTGGATTTAGGCAGGATAATCCTCATAAAATCCAGGAATAAGAAATTGTATGGGGACGCTGGGCGCTCAGTTCGGATTCTATTCAGATTAATTACAGAAGTCATGGGGAGGATCCTTCCCGAATTCAAATAGAATTCGGATTAAAGTGCCCATGGGGATGCACCCCTAGTGTGCTGTAACTGGCAAGCAGGAGTAAACACTCCCTAAGAGCTTACGCTGTTCTTCCGGCAGCCATTTCACTGCCATGTCCCCGCTGCTGATGTGAACCTAACCAGTCTACTGTCCTTGTTGCTCCTGGTGGTCCTGTTCTCCAGCCATGCAAGCATCACAGCTAGGGAACAAACATTCCCCATTCTATGATGTTGCCAGATGGGGATATCCGAACCTAGAATATGGCCCTGGGTCATTCTGTGGGTCTGAAGAGCCCTATCCTGAGCTGTGATGTTTCAGGAGGGTGGAAATGGCAGCAGCGTACATGCTGTCCCTTTGGAGAGCATTATGCGTGTAGAGGTCTTCTTTATGCCAATTTCAGCCCACACTTCCAAGTAATCTGGATCAGTGGGCCCAGTTATTCCAGACCCACTGATCCAGATAAGTGCAGAGAACACCAGAAATTACTCTTGTTCTTTTTGCTTGAATTTTATATGTAAATATATATTTATATGGTAGTGTATGTTGATATAGGAATCTTGTACCTTGCTTTGTGTTCAATTTGATAATTTGTCTTTCCTTAACTGCTTGTAAACTACCTTGAGCGAATTATGGAATTCATGATGACGAAGTGGGACAGAGGGCTTCTTCAGATATTCTGGATGCAAGTCATTTAGGGAGTTATATGTAAGAGTCAACACCTTACACAGAAACTATTGAAAGGTTTTTCTGTTATTAATAAGATGAAATGATGCAAAGTTACATGTGAACAGTCCTTATTCATTTCTGTATGTCACGGAAGACTGGTGTCCTCTAGTGTTGGGGAAACAGGTCATGAAAGCAATCAAGTAATTAATCAGTCAGAAAATATAAACATCAAAAAAGTCTCCTAACCAGAATAACTAGTGTATTTGTAACTAATCTTGTGAGACAGCATGTAGGAAATCAGAAAGATTTCTCACCTCAGAATCCTTCATTCAGCATATTCCTGTTATCTATGGCCATGTCCCCACGCATGCTTGGTACAGTACTGAACGTGGGATCGGTAAGGAGCATCCCCATGCATTTTGGATTTGGTCTGCAGAAAGCAGACCAAATCGCCCCAAACCGTGCCAGACCAGGATGAAGTTTGGTACCTGAAAAAACAAGTCTCAGCACAGTTTGGGGTACTGGCACGCATTGGTTAGCGAAGGAAGACCGCGCACGGGGACGATCATGGGCTATCTGGGGAAGTGATTAGCATTCACATCATTAGGAGGTGGGGTGTGCTTGCTGTTCCTGCCCTGTGCATTGGAGATCGCAGCCGCAGACATTTTAAAATCCCAATCGCCAAGGCAGGCAGGATATTGGCTTAATTTTTGTGCATTTTCCACGGAAATATTTCCACCCCCCGTTTCCCGATTGCCAAGGCAGGCAGGATAATGGCTTGATTTTTGTCCCAATTCCAAATATTTTCAACCCCCGTTTCCCAATCGCCAAGGTGATCATGAAATAAAGCCTTTATTTTCTCCCTTTTAATCTCGGCAGTCTCGCAGTTCCCGGTGGAGGGGAGGTGCACAAAACTGCTCAAGCGCCTAACTGCTGCTAAACCTCGTAGCGGCTTTCGTTCTTTAAAAATTATTTATAATTTTATCATTATTTTAACTTTTTTTCTGCGCCTCCCAGCCCAGTCCTGGCTTTCAGTGCCGCTAAGGGAGGGGGGATGTGGCACAAGGGTGGGCTGATGTCAACCTGGCTTCCAATGAGGAGAGAGGGGGCAAAGAGGAGGTGGTGCTCCTCCCCCGTGCCAGGGTTTGGCGCAGTTTGAATGGGGACGCCCCCATCCGTGCCCAACCCACACATAACCCGCATTGCCGGGAACGGCACGGGGAGAGGCTGGGAGCGATCTCGGACCTGCTCCCGGTCCCATGTTTGCATGGAGACGCGCCTATGTGAACAAGGAATTCAGTCAACAATCGTATTACTCTGGACTCACAAACATGTAGGAATATAGATTTGCCCATACAAACAGCCAGTGGAGTTTAGCAGGAAATAATTTATTTGTGTTAGCTTTTCTTTTTTTCTTCCTTTTTCTTTTCTTTTTCTTTTGGAATCCTGCCACAAAATTGATACAAAATGTAATTCCTTTCTTAAAACAGATGAAACATTTACCTCCTTTATAAAAACATTGTTCTCTGATCACTTTGAACTGCAGATCCATTTTTTTTTAAAGGGAATTATGCACAATAACAGGAACTACTTGAGTCTAATTTCAAGTTCAGAATTAAAGAGCAAAATGCAGAATAACCGGCAAGACACCAGAATCTGGTCTTCAGTTAACAATTTGTGTTAATGGCATGTCGGCTCATATGCATTAAAGCTTATTGATATCTCCTCACAAATGACATGTTTATTCATCTCTGAACAAATAGGCTTGAGTTATGGGAGAGATAAGACTGCATTAACAACAGATAAGAAGGCATGTGATGTCCGTTTCAGACACTTTGTTCTACAAAAGATATATCAATTATTCATCTGTACTACTCAGATAGGTATTAAAAGTTGTTAACTTCCTCATAGGTTTTCCCAGAATGCAATGCAGCTTAGTGCTTATACACAGGTGTGGTGTCATGTCTCAGGTGGGCAAGGCAATAGGCAAACACACGTTCAGCTCACTTAGTTCCAGAGAGGCTCAGGCAGGCTCAGTGTCAGTTCCAGTCCCGGGTCAAGGGGTCCAGAAGGTCAGCAAGGTCAGTCGGTCCAAAGGGTCACCAAGTCACAAGGTAGTCCAGAGTCAGGGTACAGGCACAGAGTAGCACGGGGTTGCATGAAGTTGTCTAGCACACTGGAGCAATGTGTGTTTGCCTCGCCCACGGTTCATCTGGGCTAATCGCTCTGATCTGCGCCTCAGCTGCTTCTGCTGTCTCAGGAGGTGAGGTGAGGGCCTTTCATGAGGCTCACTTCTTGTTGATTCATTATCAGAGCTGTCTGCATGTTCACCTGGGACTGGCCTTAACCCCTCAATGTCTGCAATACTTTACTGTGGTTGCTTCCCAGCCTGTGGTGGCATTGCAGACAGACTTCCCTCCTCCGAGGAGCCTGAACAGGGCATGACAGGTGGCGGCTCTGCAACGGATGGCCGTGATTTATTTGTTTGTTTGTTTATCTATCTCACTCTGCACCCAAGGGTCTCAGGATGGGTTATATCCATAAACACAAAACAGAAACTGAAACACCAAAAACATTAGGTCCCCATTCCTTGGTGGCAGGTGCTGCTGCTTTTATAAGGTCTCCTGCTATATCCAGAAGCAAAGTGCTTCAGAATCAGAGAACGGGTGTTTTTCGGACCTTTGGCAGGCATGCAGACAACTGAATAACTGGGGTGGATCAGACGTTCACGTTCTGAACACCCGGCATGTCTCAGACTTACCTGGCACTTCACCAAGTGCAAACGCCATTGTACAAGCAGCAATCGCCTCACCACAGCACTGGCCACAAGCACCAGCTGTTGCCATGGTGACTGGATGACATGGCACATGACCGCAGTTGCACTTGGAAGAGGTGCAAAGGGTGCATGCCAGAGTATACCAGCCATGTGCTAGCCGTGGCTAGTATAGCTGTGGGGTGGTCTGGCACACTTAGAGCTGCTTCCACGACAGAAATGGCTCTGTGCAGTGTGGAGGCTCCATGCAAGGGCATCCCCAAACTCCCCTATAGGCCAAGTGTGCAAAGGCCTGAGGATAGTTGTTTGACCCTGAGACTTAAGCACTGATGCACTGACAGATGGTTTGCTGGGAAGAAGAAGAAGAAGAAGAAGAAGAAGAAGAAGAAGAAGAAGAAGAAGAAGAAGAAGAAGAAGAAGAGTTGGCTTTTCTAACCTGCTTTTCTCACCCATTTAAGGGGACTCAAAGCAGCTGACAAACCTTCTCTTCTTCTCCCCGCAGCAGAAACCTGTGAGGTTGGTGGGGCTGGGACAGCTGAGAAGAGAGCTGTGACTAGCCCAAGGCCACCCAGCTGGCTTTGTGGGTGAGGGCAGAATCGAACCCCGTATTCCCAGATAAGAGTCTGGCTCCTTAACCACTAGACCAAGATTGTTCACACATCAGTCTCTGATAAGGAATGAGAACTTGAGTGCCACTTGCCACTGTTTCAAAACCTGCATTCCCACCTGAGTTTTAATCCATCTCCAGGCCACTTTCACAGTGAAAGAAGCCACGCCTCCCTTCCCTGGATTACTGGAAGACCCATGTCAATGGCGCCCCTTGGAGGCCAGCTTCAAAGCTCATGCAAGCCTCGGGGCTGATGTGGCCAGTGTCGCCATGGAGACAGCACCATTCCAGACCATTCCAACTGCAATCCAAACCAGAGGGCCCTGCTGGTCCAGACCCAGTGGGCCGGAACATAATATACTGAGTGCAGAAAGGCCCTTAGGTGTGAATGTAACCTAAGTTGCCTTTTTAGATACTGTTTTTGCTTTGTGTGAACAAAACCGCACCCCACATTGCAACAACGGTCATTTGGGGTAATGTTGCAAAACACTGGGCGACGTCATTAAACCATGAAGACACTTAGCCTCAGATGCGCGTAGGCATGTAATCTTACAAGATTTATTTCCAATGAAATATGCGCAGGATCACACAAAGGCTTCATTCCAAATCTCACTTTTACGGAAGGCACTGCTGAGCACAAAGAGTTTTCCTGACTACATTGAAAAGTGTTTATAACAGATAGCATTTCATGAGAATTGAAATGAACTTGAAAATGATTCTTGGGGGAAGAAATTCTGAAAGGATTCGTATAAATAATACTTTTGTCCGTATCAATTTTACACTCTAATGGTGTGGTATGTAAATCTTCCGGTAAAAGGGCAAAATAGAGGAAATTATAGAGGAAACCTAAACAAGGTTAATGGACTGGCTTTTCCTTGTAGAAGAAAATATTCCCCCAAATAAGGCATCAGTACTATTATAAGCTTGTGAGAATTTATTTGCTGGAAATAACATCATTTGAGAATGCTATTTTTGCAGATACGTGAGTCTATTGCAGCAAAAGTCTGCCTCACCAGGACAATTTGGTATGTAGCACACAGATAAAAATGTGATATTATTGCTACTGGAAATAACTGTTCCGTACGATCAAAGAAGGTGTGGGCGGGACCAGCGGCACCATGAAGTGTATGGATTGGCTGTTTTGCACCCTGGCAACCAAGCTGAGTGGGTTCAGATATTGTCTTTAGTGGCACAAAGTCCCACATCTGTTACCGCTGAGAAAGACTATACCAGGATCAAGCAACACTGTAGTTTGGAGAGTTTTCTTTAACTTGCCTTACAGGGTCATGAAAATGAAATAAGAATCGCAAAGGGCCACATTTCACACCTCAGAAAATGTAATCAGGCCTTCAGATTCCCAAACACAAATTAAAAGCTGAAATGACTGTGTTCCTATGCATTAGAAGAAAAAATAAATTGCTGGAAAATGGACGCATAGTCCCACGAGGGATGACAGGATAATTTGGAAGCAGGCTGAGAGGTGCAGTCATGTTCTGCTTCTATGAAGATCTTTGCAAAATATCTCTAGCGTCTTTTTCATATGCAGTCCTACTGTAAAAAATGACTTTAAAAGAAATGGTATCTATATTTAAGCAGCGAGTTTCTACTGCCCCCTATAGGCCAATTCTGAAAGTTGATAAAATTGCGTTCTGTGAAAATATTAGTGGAGGTTAAAGCTGAAAACAGAATTTCCTAAACTGAGACACCATCAAATAGGAAGCAAGCTTCCAAATTCCTCCGAACTTTTTATTAAGAGGACATGAAATATGAATAGTAATGCTAACCATTTTTTTTAAAGAAATCCTGCAGATAATAAGGGCATAATCATTTTGGGCTAGAAATGAACTATTCTTTCTCCAAGAGACCAGCCACCGTCTGCTTTCGAGGCCCAGGAACAAAAGTTCCACAGCCTTGAAGATGGAGGTCAGAACCTCCCGAGGTCAGGAATATGTCACCGTCTGAGCTCCAAAATGAGGCATGAGCCATTCCAGCTGCCACCACCTGTCTGCATAGAGGTGGTAGGAATGGGGACCCAGAATGGCCCAGGGTGAGACTCCTTTGATGTAGTCTCCAGGCAAAGGATTCTGGCACAATTCAGAAAGACTTCAGAGACGTTGCCTCAGTGACCCAGGCACACCCAAAACCAGTATGAAGCCTCTGTGGAGTGCCAGTCCAGCTCCATGACAAAATACCAACTCAGGATTTTGGCTCAGATTTCAGGAGGCTGGAGGGTCCCCATGGAAGCCGCTGAATCACTATCATGTCCCACGCTTGCCACTCCAGTCCCTGCTCTTAAGGTGGTATCTCTAGAAGCAGCCACCTACCACCCCTTCCACGAGATCTTCCCATGTTTGGGACCTTATCACTGGTGTAAGAGGCTAGTAGCAACACCCTCTCCCCAGCCCTTTCCTGTGTTCCTGACAACAGCCCTGGCTGGAAACCTTGGTTTCTGCCACACCTAAGGTTTAATCCAGCTTCAGTCCACCTTTCAGATAGCACATCAGCAAAGGGATCAGTAACTATCAATCCCAAAGGTGACTTTTCTGAGTCTCTTAACACTGAACGAAAACAGCTTGTCACTTTGCTGATGTAGTCTCTCACTCCAAAAGTGGACTGAAGCTGGATTTAACCTGAGGCCTTTTCGCACACGCAGTTTTCGAACGTGCGGAAAACACTCCGGAACGCGGCATTAGCATTGCCGGGGCTGGGTTTGTGTCCCAGCCCGTTCCGGAGTGTTTTCCGCGCATTCGAGATGTAGAGCACTTTAAAGTGCTCTACATCCATTCCCGCGCGTACGAAGCGTCCCCAGCCGTTCGCGGAGGGAAGCATTCGCACGTGCTTCCCTCCATGACAGCTGTGGGCACGCCCCCCGCACCCCCCCGCCTGCGTGCCAGCATTGGCCGAAAATTGGCCAAACAACTGACAGTGGTCCCGATAAGTACTTACCTTGCCGGGCTGCGGTGGCGATTGTGCAGGCGCGTCGACCCTGGTAGACGGCAGTCCTTAAAGCTACACTGTAGCGATCTAGCCTCTTCACACCTTATAACAATGTTGCAGTTTTGCGCAATTCCAGCTCTTTGAGAGTTCTGACCTTTAAAAAAGGGAAAGGAAAGCCCTGCAGTTTCTGTTTTAAAGGTTGTGGCTGTGAAGGGGGGTTGAGTTGCTGCTGCAGCTGTTGCTGTGTGCCCTGGGAAATGGGGAGAGGAGGGCAAAGAATCGCTGGCTGCTGGTGTCGTTTTTCCTCCATCCAGGCAAGGCAGCCACCCAGCTAGGCTCCGTGAAGGGGTCTGTTATGGTTGGTATGTTCACGCCAGGAGGAAGAGGACAGGGCAGCCCCGAAAAGCGGCTTTTAAAAGGTAGCCACTGGAGTCCCCCCCTTGAGTCACGTACGTCCTCAGAATCTGGATTGAACGCGATTAAGCTGAAAGTAATGGGAACAGGCAAATTCGCGTTTGCATCTGGTTCTGTTATCTCAGTTTAGGGAAAGCGAAATAAGGTTGCCGTGAAGACACGGCCCAGAAGTAAAGGGGCTCCTTCCCCCACCCAGATCACAGGCTGGGAGGGGTGGGGGGCATCCTCCCCCTGCTCCAGGTGGGCATCCCCGGTGCCCACCAGGAGCAGGAGGGAGGCAGCTCCACGCCCCCCCCCCCACGATCTGGCTGGGAAAAGGGGCTCAGTTACTCCTGCTTCTGCTTTGGAAGCGGAGTAAAGTCTTCTCCCGGCCAGATCGCCGGTGGGGAGGGCCATAGGGGCTGCCTCCCTCCTGCTCCTGGTAGGCACTTTTGAACCGGTGTAAAAGCTTCTCCCACCTGGATCACGGCGGGAGGGGCAAGGGGAGCTCTGCGTGCTTTGGCACCTCAATTAGGTGGCTAAGCCCCACAGAGCCCCCTCCCCAGGATGGGAGGGTGGGGGGTTCATCCGCGCAGTGTAGGCGCCTACATCCAGGCGCGTACACCCTGCAGATGGGCACAATCAGGGGTGGGGTAGGGGTGGGAAGCCTTCGTAGACCGTAGCCGCACACTCTGATCTGCAAACGGGTCCTGCCCCATAGGCAGCTGCCCTGGGCCCCGGGGTGGGTGGGTGGGTGCCCAGGTAGGTTCATGCCAGCTGTACAGGGCTCGATCAAGCCCTGTACAGCTGGCACGCAGCGGGGCTAGCGGCCTGGCAGGGCTGCCCACCCCTGGGTGCTCGCACCCAATGGCAGGCAGCCTTGCGGGACACGCCCCTGCCCCTGGCCAGCCTTTCCGGGCTATGTAACTTCGGGACACTTTAGCCATTCGCAACCCGTCCCGAAGTTACTTAGGCCACGTGTACTACATCCGTTCTGGATGTAGTGCGAAAAGGCGTCTTGTGCGACTACAGCCCTTGTGGAGCTAAAGTTCTCCTTCCATGATGTTTTTACAGCTGGGATCAGTGGCAGTCACGTCAGTAGTGCATAGTGCGCAAGGACAACTGTAACAGCGCTGCAACAGATAGCTTCCCACAGTTATCCAGTTCCTTCCATTGTTATTTATGGTGAGAATTGGAATCATACATGTAATTCATGCTTGTGGAAACTCTCAGTATCACCTGCCTCACGTATCCTTTACTGAAACCAGAATAACTCTTATGAAAAAGTTCTATTCCTGAAATAATGGCCCTTTTCAAGTATAACCTAGCCACACAGCTCAGCACCAGGAGTGATACTGATCTTCGATTACAGAATCTGGCAGGAGTTTGTGTGAAACTCAGATCTATCTTTTCTTATACAATACAGTTTCCACTTAGAAAAATCGACCACAAGATGTCGCCACTGGCAAATAAAAAAGGAACATGAAAGCCAGGGAACTGCATTACCTGGTATAAGGAATAATGACTGATCACAGATACCTGAACTTCAGTTAAATAAGTATGATAAAAGTTCAGCTAACCAATGATACTGTAGACGCCATGAACTTGGCTAGAACTGGGTTTGAATCTGCAATTAACCATGGAGCTTAGTGGGGTCTCCAGAGCCAGGCACAACGTTATGTTCTAACCTACTTCACAGAATAGGATAAAATGTATGAGGGGAGAAAGGTGTGAGGTCAGGAAGAATATAAACACCACAAGTAAGTAAGCAATAAATTAAGAAGTTGAGAAAACTGAATAGATGTGTCTGCCAGAAGGCAGGTTCAGCTCAACAGCCAGTTTGGTCTTGTGGTTAAGAGTGCCAGACTCATATCTTGTAGTCACGAGGTTCGATTCCTCACTCCTCCATGAAGCCAGCTGGGTAACCTTGGGCTAGTCACGGCTCTCTTCTGAGCTCTCAGCCCTACCCACCTCACAGGGTGCCTGTTGTGGGGAGAAGAATAAAAGGTTTGTCAGCCACTTTGAGTCCCCTTGAATGGTTGAGAAAAGCAGGATATAAAAGCCAACTCTTCTTCCTCCCCCTCCACAAAGCCAGGTGGGTGGCCTTGGGCTGGTCACAGCTCTCTTTGGAGTTCTTACAGCCCCACCCACCTCACAGTGTGTCTGTTGTGGGGAGAAGAATAGAAGCTTTCTCGGCAGCTTTCAGTCCCCTTAAATGGGTGAGAAAAGCAGGGTAGAAAAGCCAACTTCTTTTTCAAGAGAGCGAGATTTCATTTAATAGTTTTATAAAGGGTCAAATTAATCTGCACATCAAGGGCTGTGGTCACACTTCAGTCCACTTTCAGAGTGAGAGAAGACCTAAGCAAAGTGGCAAGCTTTTCTCTTTCAATATCTCAGAGAACTCACCTTTGGGAAATGTGGAAAGAAAATTATTGATCATTTTGCTGAGGTGTTCTCTCGCTCTGAAGGTGGACCGAAGCTGGATTAAACCTTACATGTGACCACAGCCTAGGTCTATATGTCAAACCAAGGCTCTTTCTGCATTGGGTCTTTTTCCAGGTTTTATTATGTGGTCAGTGGGTCCCTATTCCAAGATACAATCCAAAATAAGACCCAGGGCCAAAAACCTTAGACATTATACTTGTGTGTCTGAGAGAAAACGGCAGCCTTCCCTCCTGCTTTCAGCATTCACGCATCGCTCCAAATAAAATTACTGTGAAGCTGTAGGGGAAGAGGAAAGAGAGGGCAGAGGACCTGACATATTATTTTGCCCCTTCCATCTCTCTTTATTTCCTTCTGTTCATTTCATCTGGAGAAATAACGTTCAAGGGGAGCAACGCCAGACATGTAAGACGTGCATATGTGAAACAGTTGTTTCATTTCATTTATTAGCTGAGTTGATACGGACACCCAATGGAACAAGAATTATTTCTACAGGAAATGGGTGGTGGTGGTAGATATTGACACTGCTGTTTTCCTGGGATAGTGGGGCATGCTATGGATGTACCTAAAGGCCATCCTTCTTGGGTGGCATCCTGCCTTGGCTTGCACTGTTTTGCCACACAGTTGCATGAGGGTGTTTTACCCGAGCTTCGATGAAGCTAATTTTCTGGATTTGGAGGAATTCCTTGTGAAGAATTGGGTGAAAGGGGAGCACAATCCAAGCCTCCCACTGCTTGTAGATATCTTCTCTAAATCAGTTTTGCGCTGAATAACTCACCTGGTAGCAATGGATAGGCAGGACATCTTTACAGACAGTCAAGCTGTTTCTGCGCTTGCTCTTCATATCCCAGGACAGGGATAGAGAACCTATCTCACCCCTGACTACTGCCTCTGAAGAGTCCTTGGAGGGAGTGCCAAGGTTCTAAAGACCAGGCATTTCCATTCCTTGCCTTCAGGGCTTCCTGCCTGGTGGTACTTGCTGGAGCATTGCTGAAAAGGCTCTCCAATGACATACTGGACCACGGGGTTGTGTCATCTGCACAACTCCATGGCCTTGTATACCTACGCTGTGTGGCTGTAGAGTAGACCTCAGTGTCAAAGTCTACAGCTATCCCAGACTAGGGCACCATTTTGGGTGCGGTAGCCTCATCCAATGCAGATGAGGCATGGTTGGAAGGGGCTCTGTTCTTCTGCACTAGTGTACGAAAGGCAGATACCTAGACCAGACCACGGTTCAGTCTACTGCCTAATACAGAAAAGGCCAAAATGGACTGAAAAACTATAATCAGGGACTGGCAATCTGGGGAAGCCTGTTCTAGGCCAAAACATATAACCATGGAAATCAGATTTACAAGTAAGTTTAAATCTCAAATGTGTGTCCATATTTACATCAGCATTGCTGCTCTTCTTTTGCAACTATTGGGCTTTTCCGCACAGGCTCTAAAAACGGAATTGGAGCCAGAGGCGGGAAGGATTAGGACGTGGCGTCCGCATAGGGAACCCAATTAGGGTCCCTTTGAGGACAGCACATCCGCACGTCGGCGCACAAAACCGGTTGCTTAAACCGGTTTTGCCCCCAAATCCTACCCAGATGTAAGACCTGAAAAATTCAGGACTTGCATCTGGCTTTTCCCCTTAAACCGGTTTGGAAGTGAACGCTTCTGCACCGGGGGGGGGGGAGCCGGATTGCCGGCGCATGTGCAGTTGTCAAACAGGGAGAGCGCATGCTCCCTGTTTGACAGCTGACCATGGCACGGCCGGCTGCTGCCTTCCCTAGCTTTCCCCTGGCAAGAGAAGGGGCCATGGCCCCTTCTCTTGCCAGGGGAAGCTGCAGCTGCCACCCCGCCCGTGGCCACATGGTTGCGTTTGGGGTGCTTACCTGGTCGCTGGTGGGGCGACTGTGAGAACAGCAGGGCCGCCATCCATTGAGCCTAGGTGCGCCGCAGCCTACATTTCCCAGGAAGCCTCACAAGGGTGGCTGGCCCCTTCCCCTTCCCTGGCAAAGAGAAGGGGAAAGCTAGGGAAGGCGTCAGCCGGCCGCGCCATGGGAGCTCCTGAAAGAGCCAATGGCGCAGGCTGGCGGGCGGCCCAGCTGTCAAACGGAGAGCATGCGCTCTCCGTCTTTGACAGCTGGGCCTGCACCGGTGGGGCCGGTTTGGGATGGATGCTGGTGCGTCCGCACAGCACCCACCCCAAACCGTTTCCCTATCCGGCCCTGCTGCCACCACCCTGCGTGGGTGCGTATGCGCAGGGCCTCCGAGAATCTGACCCTATCTGGGTCAGATTCTTTTTTAAAACTGTTCCGCTGGAAAACGGATCTTTTAGGTCCATTTTCGGCAGCACGTGCAGAAAGGCCCATTGTAGTTTACTCGTATCCATGACTCCATGGGCCATAGCACAGCAGGTCTGACTGCCTTCCACTGTCTCCTAGATTCTGCCCAAGCTCATGTTCATGGCCTCCATAACACCATCTGACCATCTCCTCCTCTGCAGTCCCCTTCTCTTTCTGCTTTCAGGCTTTGCCAGTATCATGGTCGTTTCTAGTGAATCCCGTCTTCTTGTTATGTGGCCAAAGGATCTGTGTTTCTGCTTTTATATTAGTCCTTCCAGGGAGGAGTCAGAGTTGGTTTACTTTAGAATTCATTGACTGGATCTTCCTGCAGTCCAAGGGACTCTCAAAAGTCTTCTCCAGCTCCACAGTTCAAAAGCACTCATTCAACATTCGGCTTTTCTTGTGATCCAAGTCCCGCAGCCATATGTTACTACTGCGAAGATCATAGATCATGGAGATTAATCAGAACCGTGATGATAATTAATCCATGCAAACCAAACTCCATCTAAGGTGACAGAACAACATAGGGCTGGGGAAGTGCAGGGATGGGTTTTTTGGCATCCGATTCGTAATGAATCAAATGTTAGAAAATTTGTATTCGTTCGAATAGATTCCCTTCGAGTGTGGTAGGATTCTATTTGATACAAACGTATCTGTATGAATTCGTATGAATATCTGATATGAATGGATAAGCATTCAATACATATCCACGTCCTGCCAGTCCACCTTCCTCAGAGGAGGAGGGTGTACCTGCAACGGTGCCGCAGCCGGTGCAGCAACCAAAACTTAGCAGCGTGGACGTTGTGAGTCAGCAGCAGCGTTGGGGGAACTCTCAGACTCCTCTGGAGATGAAAGCATGGAACCCATAGCACGCCCCTCCCCCCTCACTTCTTCTTCACCAGCAAAAGCAAACCAGGCGTAGATCACAGCGTTTGGCCCAGCTGCGTCGGCAAGGGCGTGGTGCTGCTTCCCCTACTTAACTGAGCGGCACACGCTGAGCCAGTGTTGCAGACAACTCTGGTGCAACTCCCACCGTATGTATCTTGACTCTTGGACCCACCTGTGACTTTGCCGTACCTCTGGAACGCCCGGCCTTGGACTGCCTGACCCTCGCTGTGACTTTGCCATGTCTCTGGAACTCTGACTTTAGGACTGAACGACGCTGAGTACTTCGAAGCCCTCAAAGGACTGCCGTAAGCGTGAGGGTGTGTTTGCCTCGCTGCCCACCCATGCCTGGGACACGACAATCCAATAGGTATCACCAGTTTAACAAATGTCCAAACTATTATGTTCCAAAACATTAATATTTGTACAAATGTTAATGTACAAATGTCATAACATTTGTTTCACGTAGGAATGTCCGAATTCATGCAAATAACTAAGGCCATGTCTCCATTAGCATCTGAAGCGCTTTTTGTCATTGCATCTCCATGTAATTCTGCCATCCCATTTCCAGGTGCAATTGCCATTAGAGAAGCCATTTTTGCAGGGAACATGCCTTTGTGTTCTAAAATAGAAGGTGGCATCCTTTTTTGGTGGGCCATTGTGGGGCCTTCACCACAAACCTCCTAAGGAGTCACTTTGAACTGTGAGCCCAGACTCATTCAAAATCACTGGTGTGCATAAAAGAAAACAATGAGGGTTGTGCTACACCAGTAGTTGTGACTCACACAGTGGAATAAATGAGTGGGAGAGAAGGGCTGAAGTTCAGATTGAATCCGTACTTTGATCTCTCCGAATTTCGTTTTGATCAAAAGGCACCTCAGAGAGATTGAAGACACGGCCCCGGCTGGGCCCGCATTCCCTCCCACCATCCGCCAGTTATACTGTGTGAATCACCAGTAAACACAAGTCTGAGCGAAACTGGATTTCAGTGCTAGTCTGGAAGAGTGTTGTAGCCATCACCACCACCACCTACAAGTAGTCATTAAAAGATAAAGGTCTGTATCTTCTTTGGATCATTGAAACCAGTGAAGAAATACACAGAAATGTTGGCCACAGTCCAGCAAAGAATTAGGGATGCTTAAGATCACTGAAATAAACGGGTGTTTGCTTGATTAACTCTCCATTAGGCTGGGGCTGTTAGCTATTACATGAAATGGCCCTTCAGAAGCACCATCTCAGGTCAAGAGAGAGTTACAGACTATCCAACGACCTTTCTGCCCCTGGTCCAGTGTGTTTTTCCATGCAACCTTCCCGAGCATTAGCCATGCGTCAGGCTCCAAATCACTTAACTGAAAAGATGAGTACAATGTAACTATTTCACCGTGTTAATGGTGAAGAGATAAAGCATCCTCTAGACAATTATCAATGAACCTTGTTAATATGTACCAGTAATAGTAAGAAAGGCATCCGACTCGAAAGCGCTGCTTGTTTGGACACAGACTGTAAAAGTCTTACATTTAGGAAGTGGTAGAAAATCCAGTTATCAGGCACCAGTGCCCAGCACTCTTTAAACATGAATCTGCAGAATTAACCATTGGCTCATCCTTCTACAAAGACACACACACACAGTTCACCTGATCCAGTATTTTCTAATTGTGCCCATTCTTAAAACACAGTTAACATCACTTTGGCCAATTCTTCTCTGGAGCCAGACTGTTATAACTTCCAGACTTGATTATATCCCAAGGGTTGGGTCACTGATCGAAGTTCTCCTTGTGTAAACTACCTCTCCGTATCTTCCAGCGGGGACTGAAAGCTATGAACATACACAACCAGTACAATCTCAGTTTTACTGGGACCCAGTATGCACTTATTTCAGGATGGACCAATTCAAATTGCAAGAGACTCGTGTCTAAAGCTGCACCTCAAAGCATGTTCTTCTGAGCCGACCAGTCTTTGGAGAGCCAAAGTGGTAGGAAGGCCACCTTTGAGGGAGGGGAGACTATTCTGTGGTGGCACTACGGCCACTTCTTACTCCCTTCCACACAGAGATGCCAGATTCAGAGCAGAGACACGAAAGGCAGCCATGGAGACGCCCCATACAAAATGCAAGTGTCGCACCCTCCACACCACTGCTACTGCCGCTGCATCCTTTCTACTGTGTTTCCACTAAAGTTGGCAGTACTGAAACTGCCACCACCACTGCTACTAGCCTCCGCATGCCGCTTCACACCACCAATTATGCCTTGCCACTAGGGATTTGCACGAATATTCGTAGCATTCATTATTTGTACAAATTCATCCAAATTCAGACATTCACACACGAATGGAATGTTGACGACATTCATACATTAACCTTTGTACAAATACAAATGTTTCGGACCATTCATACGAATAGGAGAGGTTAAATAAAACCAATACTCTAAACAGAGTTGACATTCAATTCATGACAAACAGCAGTGCCCGAAAGGGGAGGAGGACAAGCTACCTATCTCTCAGGAAATATGTAACCTAAAAACTCTGGAGACAGCCTCAGCTTTCAGTTTCCTTTGTGATAACATCCAGCACTGAATCAACTACTTCAGGACCTTCAGCGTCAGGCCCTTGACTCCGTTGCTCCCTGCTCTGTTCTGATCGAAAGCAAAATTGTCTGGGTGGAAGATCTGCCCAAAGAGGCCAAAGCACATGAAATTCATGTTGCCTAAGGTACAGTTTCACCAGATTCCCCAAGGCAATATAGGTTGCTTAAACCAATATAAAATGCCATTCTGCTTGTACCAGTAAACCAGTAAGAGTGAGGCCAAGCCTACTTGTGGGCCTCTCTCATCTGCAATCTGAAGTGGAAGAGAGAGGTCATATCACCAGGAAGATCACTCCATCCACAATGGATGGAGTATAGTCCAGTAGATGGCCAGAAATGGTCACCTAGACCAGGGGCCTTCTTGCCCTTAGGTGATGGGGGCACCCAGGGTTGTTCTTGCTTGGAGCATCCACACACCATGGAAACGGCTCCCCCTCGGAAGAGCTCTGAATGTGCATAGCCATCCCCTACTTTCATGGCTGTGGAGCAGTAAAACTGTTCCACAGCTAGACTAGGACTTCCTATAGCACTCCTAGTGCAGCCCTGGATGTAGCCTTCCCACTCACTTCCATGCAAAGCCTGTGTCAGGGTGAGGCAGCTGCAGCCCTATCTGCTGCATGGTAAAGTCAAGGTGGGTTTGGGTCTGGAGCTGGGTTGTCACTGCGAAGGCCAGTCCCCATCCCAGGAAAGCACTAGACCTTTTTGGAAAAGACCGCTCCTGAGTAAACCAGCCCAGAGAGGTGTTCGGAATGGTGCACGCCTCTCTGTTTTGGTTCAGCAAGGGGACCCATTTTGGCAAATATCTAAAGGAATGCCTTCTCCCATACCGACCTGGCCGTGCCTTAAGATCTAGCGGTGAGGCTCTCCTGGTTGTCCCACCACTTTCAGCAGTGAGGCTGGTGGGCACCCAGGAGATCTTTTTCGGTGACGGCCCCCAGACTATGGAATAGCTTCCCCCTCAAGGTGCATCACACCTCTTTCTTATATATATGTAGGAAGGCGGTGAAGACGCATCTCTTTGCCCTGTCCTTTGGCTGAGGTGGTTATATCTTCCCTCCCAGTAAAGATACCATCATTTTAAACACGGAGTGCTTTGTTTTAATGTGTTGAATTTTTAAAGGGCTTTTAAAGTATATTCTGTTTTTAATCTGTTGTTTTAACGGTTGTTACCCGCCCAGAAATCTTCGGGTATGGGATAGAAATGTAAATAAATAAATAAATAAATAAATAAATAAATAAATAAATAAATAAATAAATAAATAAATAAATAAATAAACAAACATTTATGGGAAACAGATTGTATAGAATATATATAAAGAAAACAATAATGTGAGAGAGAATAATTTTGAAGACAAATGGAACTAATTATCGTTTAAGGTGAATGGACCGGAATATGCTTGGAAATTACCCAAACTTTTAATGGGCAAGTAAAAGTTTCAGAAGACCTCACTCTGTGCTCCTGAAAGAAATCATCATTACCTATTTGTCCCTGGGTAAATATTGGAGAAGACATTTGCATTTTTACTTTTCTTTGGTTTATGGCTGTAGGTAACCTTTGCAAATATTTATTTTAAAAACTTTTAAGAAAAGGAGTCCTCTCTTTGGCGCATGCTGATACATGCATGAAGAGCCTGCTTGAGACAACCGGCTTTTGAACTAGATGAGCTCTCAGTCTGATCCAACAGGATTCTTCTGATGTTTGTACATCATTTGCTTCCTATAGTTTGTTGTTCTGGTGAGGCAGCAGAAATGCAGTGATCAAAAGTCTTGCTTTTGCCCACCTGAACCATGTCTACGTGCATAACAGATCACCTTTCAATTGATACACTTCCAAAATTCCACTGTCTTTGCCCCAACAAAAATGGGTGGATTTTTTTCCACTCCTTTTAGCACTTCCTGTTTTATCCTGACTATTAGATTGTAAGGGGGAACCTGTCTTAGGCCTTGGTCACACCTTCACTTTAAACCTTCTTCGGTCCATCTTCAGGTCTGACTGCTCACACCTCTTCATTGTGAGCCAGTTTGGTGTAGTGGTTAGGGACCTGGACTCTTAATCTGAGAATACCGGGTTTGATTCCACCCTTCCCCACGAAGCCAGCTGGGTAACCTTGGGCTAGTCACAGCTCACTTCTGAGCTCTCACAGCCCCACCTACCTCACAGGGTGTCTGTTGTGGGGAGAAGAACAGAAGGTTTGTCAGCCACTTTGAGATCCCTTAAATGAGTGAGAAAAGCAGGGTAGAAAAGCCAACTCTTCCCGTATCTTGGGAAAAATAAATCAGCAGAATAATGTCCCAAAGTTCCCATTCTTCTGCCTTATTGGTGCTGAAGTCTTGCAGAACAAATCGCTCACCGTTCAAACCACCATTTCCTCAACACTGGAAGTCCGAGAAATTTTCTCTATCCACCTTTTCTATACCAGGCATGATTTTATATCCTTCAATCAGGTCCCCTCTTAAATGCCGTCTCTCCAGACTGAAGAGGCAAAGATGTTGCAGCCTGGTTTCATTCCAGACCCTTAATCATTCTGGTCTGGGCTACTACACTATGCCCCATATTATACCTTTTATTGAGCTGATTTAGATGCATCAAATTTTAAGTGAAATTAGGATAGTTTGAGGTGTTTCACTTAGCAGTTTCTCCAGTACATGTTCCTGCAATAGGGAAGTGCCAACTGCTTATGGCTGCGTTCACACAATCTTGTGTTATTTGCCAAAAAAGAAAGAAGAAGAAGAAGATTAGGGAAATGGCAGGCCTTGTCAGTCACACTTTCAAAGGTCAATCCGACATGACGCAGGGGGTCTCCTGTCTGTTTATCCTTTGAAATTAGCCCCAATCACAGCAGGATCACACAATACCCCTTGTTTGTTCTTTGTCCTGCTATGCTCTAATGAAAGGCCACTTAATAATGATCTCTGTGGCAGTCGGAACAGCACCTACTACAGTAGCTGGATGGTCTTTCAAATAGCTTGAAGAACTAGAACAGGAAAACGTCTTTTGTTGGTTGCTTATTTCTAGTGCAGAAGCATGCAAGCAACGAAGAAAGGGAGGTAAGGGAGTCAGGAGTCTACCTGGGCTGTTCTCATCTTGTATGGAATGATGGCTGGAGAGGACAAGGGAGATAAAATAAAAGCAAAATAAAACAGGTACACACGCCACCAATTGCATTTAAAACATGGATCCCTTTTGAAGAAGAAGAAGAAGAAGAAGAAGAAGAAGAAGGTTGGCTTTTCTATCCCGCTTTTCACACCCATTTAGGGGGACTCAAAGTGGCTGACAAACCTTCTGTTCTTCTTCCCACAACAGAACACCCTGTGAGATAGGTGGGGCTACGAGAGCTCAGAAGAGAGCTGTGACTAGCCCAGGGTCACCCAGCTGGCTTCATGGGGGAGGGCGGAATCGAACCCGGTATTCCCAGATAAGACTCCGGCTCCCTAACCACTAGACCAAACTGGGGCATTTCTGCACCTGCTGAGCTTCCTTGTCCAATGGGCAGTGGGAGGGTAATGTGGTGGCCCCTTTCTCACCAAACACATCAGCAAAATCAGGATATTCAACAGGCATGAGGTCTGAGGAGGATCATGTGCAAAGCAATCTACGTGCAGTCCCTACAAAAGGGATTTCCATTGCCGTTCTGGCAAGCTCCCAGAAGTCACTCCATAAAACACGTTTACCAGAGTCAAATTTAATAACCCTTTATATTGTGGCCAGTTCATGGTGCCAGGGCCAATCCCCACTAAGAAGTACCAGATAATAAGATGTTCGGACCACCGGGAATGGTAGATCCTTTACCTGAAAGGCAATATGGGCTTTGAGTAGGTCAGTTGGGTCACCAGCGTCAGAAATGACAAAGATGGCAAGTTCAGCCAACATCACGGTAGGAAGCTAGAACCTTTCCATGAGTGAGGCCTCGATCATCTATACCTTGGCCCAGCTGAATTTGATGTGGAATAAGAATTCTAGAAACTGCATCCTTTTTCGTGTGCTTAATTCACCTTTGAGTGTGGGACTTTGGAGTCTGTTGAAGTCCAGGTTCCATCAGAAGAGCAACATTTGGAGGACCACTCCAGATTAGACACTCCATCCTACTTGTTAAAGCAAATAAAAATAAGCAAACACTCTCAAAGCCATTTTCTCCTATTTCCCCCTTTTTTTTTGGTCCAAGAGCTACTTCAGAATTGGATCATAATATAGAGTCTGTCCTGTTGCAACAGTTTACTGGATTAGCACCACTACTGTGTACTTAAATACGTACAGATTTTTTATACAGATGTTTAAACCACCCAAATCTCTCTGCTTTAAACTAAGTCAAAAGATTCTAGAAAAATAAGGACTTGAATTATTTAATAAAGCCATTTATCTTCTGATTCATAATAGTAACTTTTAGATGCTTCCATTTTCTCAGCATGCATTAATACTTCCTATTATTGCTAATGCAAAATTCATGCAAAAACTACCATTGTGATAGAGTCTCATTAAACGTGCAACAAGAAAACATGTCTGGCTTCAATGATTTACATCTGCACACAATAGGAATCACAGAGCAGTGGAAGGCTTTCATTAGACAACTTAATCACAATGCTGAGCAGCACAATTATCTACAATTAATATTCACTGTACAACTAATGGCTGTTAAATATTCTGGCACAAAACATTTCTAGACTTTTATACAAGTGCTGTGTGCTCTTTACCATCTATTAGAGGAGACACACATAAATGTATTGGGTAAAATTAACATTTTTATTTTGTTAATGGTGTGCTTCAACGCACAGTACGCACACAATAAATTGAAGCAAGATGGATGAAGTAAAACAATGCCCTAAATTTCATCGGGATAAAAATAGAAATCCAGAGTCGAAAGGCTCACTCATACGTGACTGAAGCCGTTCCGCCTGGTCCACCTGGAACATCCTAGCTGTGACCACAGAGTGTCACATCTGCTCAATAGAGCGGTCCCAAGATGACCATCCCCCCCAAATGGAAGGCCATTCCCAGAAGTAGGTTGTTTTCAGGGTAATGCAAATTCCTCCCAGCTTGCAACCCCCAAAGAAGGATAGAACAAGGCCACGACAGAGCAGACAGATAATTGCAAGTGCTTTCAGGACCCATTCTGGTTTTAGCCAACCATGCCAAGATCACATATAGAGCCAACTGTGCCAAGATCAGTCTCTCATCACATACCAGGGTGCACGGTGCGGAAACCACCTGAGTGTTCCTGTGAAGTAGACTGCCCAAATTTTATGGCTTAATGAGCAAGTACTCTGTGTGTATGTGCGTGTGTTTTCATTCAACAGTATTGTTTCCCAAATCTGTAGTATTTATTGTGCCTGTTAATTCCACACTGCCCTGATTACTGATATGGTCCAACTTTTTCTCTTCCACTTATCCATAGAAAAATGTTACAAACATTCTTATCATTAATATGACTGGCACTTGAATAGGCATCGACTTCCTTTTGTCTTGGGTTTCTGGTGCAGAATGACCAGGCCATTCGAAAGAAGATCAGCAATAAATCGTTCTTACTCTCATAGAGCCAACTCAGTGCCAGGAAACACTTTGCCACAAAGAAAGCACTTGTAGACTGAGAGAAAAGATTACCAAGTTATATTTCAGGGTAATTTCATGGTCATAACTTCCCTACGGGCAGGATGACAAACTTTGGTCCTCTTGACTTTGGGCCATACCAATTCATAGCCAGCAAACAGAACAGGAAACACTCCTATTAACATTGTCCTTGGGCTAGAACTATAGTCTCTGAAGCCCTTCCTGATGTCCATGGGGCTGCTAGATCAAGTCCAGGTATGGTCTCAAAGTCCTGATAATTCTGGCACCATTCACATAGTTGTGGAGCCCGCAAACGGCCCTATCACTCATGCGGCTCGCTCTTGCTTCAACAGCCATCGGGGTGACTTAAGTATCAATCTGAAATGGTTCTCCACCAGCTAAACTGGCATTAATGGCACTTGCCAGCTGCCTCAACCCACACCAAAGACTTGGAATTTCAGGTCACGTACAGCATATTCAGCCTAAATTCTAGGTCAATTTTCAGTCCTGCACAGGTCTGCCACAGAGAGGGGAAATGGAGGGATAAGAGGGCCATTTTTGAGAGACAAGACAGAGCCACAGATATTTGTCCAGTGCCATCATATCCCCATGCTGACATCCACAGCTGGCATTTGCATGCGACCCCGAAAGGGGCTCCATGTAGATACAGTCTAAATGCAAATCTTTCCCACCTAAATGCAAGGGCTATGCACAATTTAACACCATTTCTCTGCGAGGTAAGAAAGATAATTCTCATTTTAGGAACAATGGAGCAACAGGCATCTTTGACATAGGTTTGCCGTTGTTTGTTACCATCAAGCTGGCACTGACACCTGATAAAAGCATGGACACATCCATGAAAAGATTTTATTTGGAGACAGATAAGCTTTGTCATTATCTTCTTCCAGTGGGATGTCAGGGATTTCGCCCTGAGGTCCCAGGATGGGTTAGCAGCACCTTTAATAAAAACATCAAAACATACATATAAACATAGATCAATATAAAACATGCCAAAATAAAACCTTCCCATCATGACAGGATAATATTCATAGGGAGCTAAACATCTAAGGCCTGGGTAAGGAAAAATGTTTGAACCAGGCACCAAAAAACCATACAGCATTGGTGTCTGGTGTAGCTTCAGTGGCAGGCTGTTCCAGAGCCTGAGGGCCACTACCAGAAAGGCCCCCTCATGCGTCAGTGCCCCTCATACTTCACAGTGTGGCAGAACTACAAGAAGGTCACTCATTGTGACCTTAATGCATGGTCGAGTCTGTATGGGAGATGATGTTCCAGCTTAAAAAGATGTTGGTTCTTAAGTGTTCTGAAGGTTATAATTGTTTTGATATAGTTTTTTGATATGCTGGATTTTAGAGGTTGGTACCTACCCTGAGACCTTCAGGTATAGGGTGGGAGGGACAGACAGACAGACAGACAGACAGACAGACAGACAGATAGATAGATAGATAGATAGATAGATAGATAGATAGATAGATAGATAGATAGATAGATAGATAGATAGATAGATAGATAGATAGATAGATAGATAGATAGATAGATAGATAGATAGATAGACAGACAGACAGACAGACAGACAGACAGACAGACAGACAGACAGACAGACAGATAGATAGATAGATAGATAGATAGATAGATAGATAGATAGATAGATAGATAGATAGATAGATAGATAGATAGATAGATATAGTAAATTTTTCAAAACCAGCATGATGTGAACCCAGCCAGAAACTCCCACCAGCATTTGAGCTGCTGCATTCTGCAGTCTCAGCTTCTAGAAGATTATCATGTAGCCCCATGTAGTGGCCATCTGCACTAAAAGTCTTCCTTATTCACATTAGTGTGGAATACAGGAGACTTCAGGCCTTTCTGCACGTGCTGCCGAAAACGGATCTAAAAGATCCATTTTCCGGCGGAACGGTTTTAAAAAAGAATCTGACCTATCTGGGTCAGATTCTCGGAGGACCCGCACGTACGCACCCGCGAGGGGTGGCAGTGGCAGGGCCGGATAGGGAAACGGTTTGGGGTGGGTGCTGTGCGGACACACCAGCACCCATCCCAAACCGGCCCTGCCGGTGCACGCCCAGCTGTCAAAGACGAAGAGCGCATGCTCTCCGTTTGACAGCTGGGCCGCCCACCAGCCTGCGCCATTGGCTCCTTCAGGAGCTCCCATGGTGCGGCCGGCTGCCGCCTTCCCTAGCTTTCCCTGGCAAGAGAAGGGGCCATGGCCCCTTCGCTTTGCTAGGGAAGCCGAAGCAGAAACCCCCCGCCCCCACCCAGGGTTTCACGGGCCCGATTGGAGCCTTCCCTGGCTTTCCCCTCACAAGAGAAAGGGCCACGCCCCCTTCTCTTGCCAGGGGAAGCTGTAGCTGCCACCCCGCACCCCACCCATGGCCGCGTGGTCGCGTTTGGGGTGATTAGCTGGTCGCTGGTGGGGCGACTGTGAAAGCAGCAGGGCTGGCATCCATTAAGCCTAGGCGCTCCGCAGCCTACATTTCCCAGGAAGCCTCACGAGGGTGGCTGGCTCCTTCCCATTGGCCAGCCACCCTCGTGAGGCTTCCTGGGAAAAGTAGGCTCCAGCGCGCCTAGGCTCAATGGACGCCGGCCCTGCGCATGCGCCGGCAATCCGGCTTTTTCCCCCCTGGTGCAGAAGCGTTAGCTTCCAAACCGGTTTAAGGGGAAAAGCCAGATGTAAGACCTGATTTTTTCAGGTCTTACATCTGGGTAGGATTCGGCAGCACAACCGGTTTAAGCAACCGGTTTTGCGCGCCGACATGCGGACACGGTGTTCTCAAAGGGACCCTATTTGGGTTCCCTATGCGGAAGCCACGTCCTAATCCTTCCCGCATCTGGCTCTAATTCCGTTTTTAGAGACTGTGAGAAAAGGCCCTTCCACACAGGCCAGAGTGAAATCCAGGTTGGGGTGGGTTGATCTAGATTCTGGTAGTCCTTGGTATCAAGGACCCTCAGTGTATCAGATCAACTTGGTCCACCGTTGATGTTCCAGAGTATTGGGGGACCCATTTTGATGGTGCATCAGATGGATTCCCTGGTGGCTCCAAAGACTGAAACATTTGGAGGCCTCAGTGGCTGGCAACCTTCAGGGCCAGTGCAGGGGTGCTGTTCCAGCCCATGTCTTGCTGTGGTCCAAACCAGCAAGCTTTACTAGTTCAGACCCACTGGTTCAGACCACAGCAAGGTGGTGCAGAAAGGCCTGAAATTTCACTAGAAACCATGGGTATCATTTTGTGTTAAGTTTCTGGTGCTGCTTTCTGAATCAACTAGTCCTTAAGAGAGAACAAGACATCAAGAAGATATGATAAAGTAGAGAGGTCCTCTCCCCATCTTCTGGCACAGGGCATCTCCAGTGGTTCTCCGGAACCATTCCTCATGCTCCCAGATGGTGAGAAGGATGCCTTAAGCTCAGGGCATGAGATCACACCCTGAAGATACAAATCTGAGCACATTTCATGATATGCAGGAAGACAACTTATAGGGCGGCCAGAGCCTGCCCAAGGAAACCAACTCACAAGTGTCTGGTGCCTCCATCCTCCATAGTCCAGGGATGCAGCCTAGGTGCAGTCACCATGGCAACCAGAACACAGATCCTAATGACAGCTAATGGCAAGTCAACCATAGTCTGAGAAGAGATCTGATAATGGAACGGAAAACGTATTGGGTCTGGATGAAGACAGAAGTGGACATAAACTACATCATGCTAATTGATCAAACATCACCTTGCGATTCTATGCTGCGTAAGGGAACCCAGTAACCACCATTCCAACCATCCTCAGCTATTTTCTTAAATCTGTGAGGTGTCCAAGCCTATTTGTACGTGGCTGTTGTTGTGTTTAATTGGGTAAGCATCTTCTATTGCCGTTCAGTGGTCTTCCAAAATGGGAATACACCTGAAAATGTGTGAACACCAGCGACCATCTCTGAATTTAAAGTGGGAAAACATCTAGAACAGTGCCACAGCCCTTTAATACAGTTCCTCATGTTGTGGTGATCTCCAACCTAACCCTAACCCCCAACCATAAAATTATTTTTGTTGCTACCTCATAACGACCCCTGTGGAAGAGTAGATTGACCCCCACAGGGGTCGCCACCCACAGGTTTGAGAACCACTGATCTAGAAGTTGATTCCTCAGAAGTGATGGGATTCTGGGTAGCTGTGAGTAGGGAAGGTAACCAGGAACACCGTGTACTGTTTCATCACTCTTTCTTGGACTGAGACCTAAAAAGAAATACTGGATGAAATATTGCACACTTACCACCCTGAAAATGAAATAAGCAATTTCTGGCAAATCTAATTGATCACTCTAGTATCACTTAAACTGAAAACTTAAGAAAACTGCAGATCCTCTCTCAAGGTATTTTTTCTTTTTAAATATTTTGGCACGGTGTCATGCAAAATGTTCTGCCAGAAGTAAAAAAAAAAAAAGGTGCAGTTTTCTTCAACGTTGGCAGCAGCATTGAAGAGCAAGTGTGGGAGCTGGAATATAAGATAAATGGAGTGTTCTAGCACTTAATGTTTATCTGTCAATTGCAACATAAACCTCACAGCAAAACCCTGAATTATGCAACCGAGAAAAGGAGTGGGATTTGAGAAACACTACTAATAAAATCACAATATATCAATACCGCTCAGGCAAGGGGTGGTGGTGGAGAAAAGCGCGGCATCTCGATGCAGGCCTTTGCCACAGTTTTCATGGGGGACGGGAGGTTCGCCTTGAACCCGCCCTGTCTTCCATTGCCATGGGGACTCCTTAATGCGAATCTTAATGCGAATTAAAACTGCCCCGAATCCACCGCGAGGCAGTGGCAGCCCCATGGGGACGAGCCCTCAGTGCTGGGATTATCCAGTATCAGCCAGAAAAGTCCTTTGAAAAACCAGCCTGAAATATAAGGTGTGATCAAGGGCGTAAAATAAAAACATACTGGAGTTTTTATGACCATCTTCTTCAGCCAGAAATAAAGTTTGGACATCCACAATGATTATTCAGTCATTCAATCCAATTTTGTAACAATTTCATAGTAGATGTCTGACGATCCTCTAGTTTAATGGCCTTTTGTGAACATTACTAGAACAACATCTTTCCTGTTTTGCTTTTAAACCTTACATTTACTTCATCAAACAAATGTATTTCTGTTATTTTTCATCCCTGAAGGTTATCTAATCAGAGCTAGAAGTCATGAGTGAATAATCTTGTTATACCACATCTTGTTTGCAAGGAATCCCATCTGTAGGGTAAGCTCTTTTAATAGGCTTTTCTAAGAAGATTTGGAGATTCATCTGTTTGTCCTGACTGGATCCTATTTTTGCGCTAAATATTAAATACGGGCCTATCTGTCATGGTACTTTCTACTGTTTATCACAGTATTTCATCTGAAGTGCACCATAAACTTCTTGCAGACGTTTTGCTCTTGGTGGCCAATTTTTGCAGGAAAAGGAGCCTAAATAAAAAGTATATTTCTGCTAAGCCATTATGGTTACTTCTTGAAAGCAACAAACCAACACAAATTCCCAAGGCAAAAAACCAAAGGTGCAAAAACAAGGGGGGGGGGTCTGGCAAAAAGTATAAAATAAGTCACAAACAGGGTAAAATAAGTCCCTTTTTACAAATATAATACAAAAGCAAATATGTAAAGAAATAACTGAATTCAAACGCGGAGAAGCCAATATAATTACTAGAAGGGCTTTGTCTGGTTTTTGGTTTTACTTCTTGAAAGCAACATTTACAAAGTTCTGCTTCTAAACATTTCATTCATTTATTCACTGATATTTATACTCTGCCCTACCTTTTTGGAGCTTATGGTGAAAATTTTAAAATTCACTTAAAATCTGCTCGTTGGAAGAAAAGAGAAGGAAAAGGAGAAGGGAACTCTTTCCCTTGGCAATAAATACAAGGACGTGCAAGAATGAGTTTGTTTGTTGTTGGGTTTTGTTTTGTTTTTTGCAATTCAATTTGTAAGAATCCAATATTATTCAAATAGATCCCCTTTGAATGTGGTAGGATTGTATTCATAAGAACACAAGAGCATAAGAGAAGCCCTGCTGGATCAGGCCACAGCCCATCTAGTCCAGCACCCCATTGCACAAGGTGGCCCACCAAATGCTCATGGGCATCTCAAGCAGAGACAAGGACAAACCTTCTCCTGCTCTCGAGTCCCAGCAGATGGCCTCAGAAGCGCCCCAGTTCCTCTCCCCCCCCCAGCCTGAAAGATGCACCTAGGCACTCATTCTAGTAGCCACTGATACATCTGTCATCCATACATTTGTCTAACCCTAGCTTGAAGCCACCTGAATATTTGTACAAATTCATACGAACATCTGATATAAATGCATACGTATCCCTTCCATATCCCTTCCATCTCTCATAATATATCAGTGCTGTGAAAATGTCAAATCCAACCTGAATCCACTTTTAATCCGCTCTCAATCCACGTCAAATGCAATCTGGACTCGTTGCACATGTGACTAGCATAGCCGCTTTCCTGCATCCCCAGTTTAACCAATGTCCGACCTATTCATATGAATGTCCGAAACCCTCGTATTCATACTAATGTTAATGTGCAAATGTCGTCCCATTGATTTGTGTATGAATGTCCAAATTTGTCCATACAAATAACAAATGTTACGAATAGCCGCACACACCCCTACTAAAGATCTCTGGAATTAAAGCCCCAGACTTCAATTCAGAACAGGTTCCTAACAGCAGGTCCTTTCCAAGCTTGACTTCTGGGTAAAGCCAAACATACCTAAATCCTAAATGAAATCCAGCACTGTAATCTTACTTGAAAGTCTCCCGCAGCCTCAGGATAAGGAAGCAGGAGAACAAGTCATTGTATGAGTTCTAAAGGACATCCACCCTTCCATAGATGCATTGAGAAGTCGGCTTGAAGCACATGTGGTCAATTGGTTGCCATTTTTAATGGCATGTAGGCTTCAAGGCCATTCACGGTTCGTGCAATGGCTAATCTTTCAGTGAGCATGGTTTTTTATATTATTACATTTCCAACATTAGAGTGATTGATGGTAGAATTCTTTCTGTAAGCATTACTGTATTCGTGCAGTTTGACAGCTTTTTGATGTTAGCTACCATGGCATTGTTGCAAATCCAAACAACAGCAAGCTGTATCCACCAAAACAAGCATCTGTTACTTTTTAGTGTACTGGCGACATTTTAACAAAAACAGCAAACACTCTGTAAGCAAATAATCATGGTATGCAAACAAACTTTGCGCAAACTGCTCTGATCCCTTATTGGCCTACAAGCAATTTGCTTGGAGTTGCTGCAGACTCTGTGCTAATGAGGAGGCCAGTTGGGAAAAGCTTAGCAAGAGCGAAGCCATTTTAGATGATAGAAAGAAATCATGTAGGTAGAATGGGTGCTTCTGACAAGAAGAACCGCTGCAGTTTAGTTTCATAAACAAGTTTGCAGTTTATTCTGGCAAGACAGTACCTATAGGGACCCATTAGGAAGGAAGGAAGGATCTGAAGAAGTAGACGTGCCCATTGGGCTCCCAGCATCTGAAGAAGTAGACATGCCCATTGGCCCCAGGCATCTGAAGAAGTAGACGTGCCCACTGGGCCCCCTAGCATCTGAAGAAGTAGACGTGTCTATGAACCCTTCATAGACGTGTCCATCAACCCTTCTCTTGTTAGTCTCCAAGTGCTACTAACTACCTTGCTTAAGGGTAAGTACTTTCTGGCTCTATATGTCAGCTCCAGTTAACAACCCATTTACCTCTATCTGGAGGCACCTGTAAACACAAAAACCTATTTAATGATTTGGCCTCTGTCTCTCCACAATATTTTCGAGGAAAGAAAGCGACCTCGGGATACTAGTTTAAAGGGTGTGTGATGTTTTTTCACCCTCTATCTTGTTTGACTTGTTCTCTAAAATTAACTTCCTTGTAGAGGAAATCCTCCATCAACGGACAGACCTAGATTGCACAAGGTATTTTGAGAAGGAGGTATTACAAGCTTTGGATGAACTCCTGCTACTCGCTTGTATGTTGACATTCTCTACAAATGATTCATAATCTTCACAAGCCCTTCCTGTCTCCATTGTCACAAGACCCATTCAGCAGGTATTGTTTGGAACTAATCGCATGATCACCGGACCCCACTTCTCGATGGTTGTGAGTGAGGAATTTCATTGTGAGTGAGGAATTCCAAAAATGTGGCCTTGTGGAGATATTCCCAAGGAAAATAAAAATCTGTGTGTTGAATGAAAAGATGCCTTATATAACCAACTCAGTATGGGAGCCTTTCCAAATCACTGTGCCATCTTTATAATTTTGTTCTCTGTTCCTTTCTTTTCTCCTTGCCCTCCCCAAACCACTTCCTCTGCTGCTGTGTGCTTTTCTGTAGTTTGCACTGCTGTTAGTCAGCACTTGCTTGCATCACCTTTGAAGTCTATTCAGCACTTCGCCCTGTGGATTTTAATGCGATACTTGCTGCAGCAACTCTGTTCTGTGGGACCGGTTTTGGGGGAACCACGTTTATTCATAAGTGATCAGAAGTTGGGGTACATACTGTGGTGACCAGGTTTTGTAGGCAATAATTATTAAAGGAGATTAAAGCAGTGAAATCACAAAGGCCGCATCCCCATGCCCTTCATTTAATGCGGATTGGAAAATTTTTAATCCAGGTGCAGGGCTGAATTCAAATTGAGCTGTCCCCATGCGTTTGCTGATAATGCAGGCTCAATTTGGCAAACCGCATTAAGTGGGGGAATAGCATCTTTTTCTCTCCACCCCCTCACTCTCCCGATTGGAAGCCGGGCTGATGTCGCCAACCCCTGTGCCGCCTGCTGTAGTGATGGCAGGGGAATGCCACCCAACACCTCCTTACTCGATTGTGGCACAAAGGGCCAAAGGGCAATAAAAATATATTTTTTTAAAAAATGAAAAAGCCAGATCGTTCTGCAAAGCCACTTCGGGGTTTGGCAGCAAGCAGTTTACCAAAGGTGCGCAACTCCACACCACCCAGTACAGCTGTTTACTGCTTGTGCACTAAATTAAGCCATTTAAATTAAATTATCATGTCTGGCTTGGTGACTGGGGAGGGGGGGTGGAATAGTGGTCACAGAAAGAGACTCGTGGGACGGCAATAGCATCTATTGCTGTAAAACTGGGGTGTTGAAGCTTCTATTTGTCTTGCTGACTTGGCAATCAGGGAAGGGGTGGTGGAATAATGGTCGTGGAAAGAGACTAGTTTCTGTTCACTCACCATTTATTGCCCAAAATGCCCGACCAATTGCGATCTCCAATGCACGGGACAGGAATGGCGAGCACAGGACATGAAACCCACCCACTAATGAAGCAAACATCAATCTCCTCCCCTAATAACCTGGGAGTGTCCCCATGCGCACACTCAGCCTCCAAAAAAATGTGAGCTTGCCTCCCAAACTGTAGCGAGAACAGTTTTCTTCAGGACTAAATTTACCACAGATTTGGGCAATTTGGTCTGCATGTAGCCAGGTTTGGAGGCTTTGAATGGGGACGCTCCTTGCTGAATTCACATTTGATTTGGACTATTGAGTTCCAAAAAGATCTCCTATAGTGGAGGGAATGAGCATTAAAATGGTTCAGGAAATTATTGGAAAAAATGTGTAATGCATATGGCAGTGAAACAACTCATACTGTGTATTGTAATCGAATGTAATTGTAACTGGCAAGACTTATGTATAATTTGCAAATATGAATAAAATAAGGGCATATAAAAAAAGGTTTAATTCAGCTTCAGTACACCTTCAGAGCGAGAGAACACACCAGCAAATGGACTGGTAATTTTATTTCCACATTATCTATCCCAAAGGTGGATTTCTGAGTTACTTAACACTGGAAGAAAACAGCTTGTCACTTTGGTGATGTATTCTCTCACTCTGAAAGTGGACTGAAGCTGAATTAAACCTTGGCTGTGGTCACACCTAAGCTTTAATCCAGCTTCAGTTCACCTTAAGAGTGAGAGAACACGTCAGCCAAGTGACCAGGAATTTTCTTTCCAAATTATCTACCCCAAAGGTGAATTTTCTGAGTTACCTTACACTGGAAAAAAAAACAGCTTGTCTCTTTCCTGATCTATTCTCTCAGTCTGAAAGTGGACTGAAACTGGATTGAACCTTAAATGTGACCTCAGAGAGCCTCAGAGAGGATCCCAGTGGCAAGAAGCAGTGGCCCGGCAGTGATGATTTACCTTTGACCACACCAAACCACCTCCCCACATATTTTGATCCACCCATGTTGCCGCTCCCCGCTGGAAGATCCCTGTATTCTAAACACATAAACGTTGCTCCAGAGTTTTGTGAAAACATGCAATGCAAAGGGTGATAAGAATCTGCTTAAGGCAGTGTTTTCCAGTGCTGAGGGTTTCATGCTGCCAGTGGACATATTTATTTATTTATTTATTTATTTGTATTTCTATCCCGCCCTATACCTGAAGGTCTCAGGGTGGGTTACAATATTTTATTAATCTTAGACAGGTCCCTGCCCTCAGGCTTACAATCTAAAGAGACAAGAAACAAAAGGAAAATGGTGTGGGAGGGAACAGGGAACAGCAAAAAGCAAGCGTTTGAGGTCTTCAGATCCAATTCTTCAGTTCATTTCTTACTGCTGGAATTTTATTCTCTTTACTTTGAATTTTCTCTTCATTGATGACAAACTGGAAGATGGTCAGCCAGCATCTACTCAGCGCCACCTTGCTCGGCCTCAGGACCAGACATTTTTTCAACTGGTGGATCGGCTGCCATAGTCTCTTTGCCATCTTGTGATGGGAGCAGTTGGAGGAGGGAGGGGCACTGCTGGGAGCAAGATGGCAGAGCAGCCCAGCCTGCTGCCTCTTCTCCACTCCTCTCAGGCAAGGTGGTTCATCGCCTTGTGATGGCAGTTGGAGGAGGGAGGGGCACTGCTGGGAGCAAGATGGCAGAGCAGCCCAGCCTGCTGCCTCTTCTCCACTCCTCTCAGGCAAGGTGGTTCATCGCCTTGTGATGGCAGTTGGAGGAGGGAGGGGCACTGCTGGGAGCAAGATGGCAGAGCAGCCCAGCCTGCTGCCTCTTCTCCACTCCTCTCAGGCAAGGTGGTTCATCGCCTTGTGATGGCAGTTGGAGGAGGGAGGGGCACTGCTGGGAGCAAGATGGCAGAGCAGCCCAGCCTGCTGCCTCTTCTCCGCTCCTCTCAGGCAAGATGGTTCTCAGCCTTGTGATGATGGCAGTTGGAGGAGGGAGGGGCACTGCTGGGAGCAAGATGGCAGAGCAGCCCAGCCTGCTGCCTCTTCTCCACTCCTCTCCATATTCACAGATGGGAATGCCTAAATGCAACACGACCATTTATTTTGCTCTGATGCGCTTCCATTTTAAACAGCTAACTAGGTCTGTGCACAAATGTAATTTTAGGAAAAATGAATGTAATAAAATACGAACCGATTCGAATACATTCGTATATATTTGTATGAATATTCAATGTGTATTTGATGATACGAATGTCAACAACATTTGTAGGTATCCATACGCATCCATATGCATCCGTATGCATCCTGTTTTTATCCTGTACGCATCCCATTTTTGTCCCATAAGTATCCGTACAGACGTGTACGGATATGAATAAGATGTTTATGGATACTTATGTAATGCATACATATCCATGCACATAACGAATGTCCGAATTATTCATACAAATGATTCGAAATATTTGTATTCATTTGAATATTAAAAAATGAATTATCAGTACCTATAGATGGCATGGGGACCAATCCAGACCGGAATGCAGTCTGGAGAGGTGAGTGTGGCCCGGGGAGGGGGGGGCAGGAGGCTGCACACACCCCCGGGCAATGGAGGGCCCTGGGGAGGTCCTCGCTGGATGCCACCACCACGGGAGGCCGAGATGGGCCTGATCGGGGCAGTGGGGGCCCACGGCTTGAACCCATCACCATGATAGGATTGCTAGCTGGCACATCACAGAGCGATGTGGCTGGGAGCACCCAATGGCGGCAGCCCGGAAGTTGGACTCCTGAGCTGCCCGGCAGGAAATAATGCGGATGGTCTCCCTGCCGGACAGCTCAGGTACACCTGACGGGTGTGCAGCATGAGTTCGCGCTCCACACTCTGGACACAATTAGGGCAGCTCTGGGACTGACCGGGATGCTTCCGGACGGAAACTGCCTCCCACAAGAGAGAATGGTCTGTCCCAGATCTGTCCTAATTGAATGCTACGGGTATAAGTGCGTATAGGCCCCTGGCCCAAGTTGCTTGATTGAGGCCAGAGAACCAGTTCAATACTCCGCGCTAAGGAACACTTAATTCCATGGACACCCACAGGCATGGACGTTTCAGGCATCTTGTCTCCATTTTTAGGTGCCACCATGTGTCCTCCAAAGAGTGCAATGGCCACATAAGGCATTCAGGTGGAGGGCATGACGTTGTTCCTTCCCAGGAAGCACCCCTGTCCACAGCTTCATTGGGTGCATGAGTGCACCCAGCTGAAGACCAGGAAGCAGCCAGTGATGGGACATAGCAGGCATTCAGGACTGTGGAGGGATAGCTTCTAAAGGGTGACATATCCCTCTGCTTTGCAAAACACCTATGGATTTCACGTGGTGATGTGGTGTCATAAAGTTCACATAATCTAAGCCAGAATTACAGTCAAAATAAGTCAAAATTCACATTAGAGCTTAACAAGGAAACTGCTACTTTGCAAAAAATGACGAGCTGTTTTCTTCTGCATTATCTAACCCAGATTTCCCGAGTTGCTTAATGTGGAAGGAAAATGGCCTATCACTTTGCTAACACATTCTCTCACTCTGGAGGTGGATGAAAAACTGGGTGGAGCTGGGGCCGAAAAAATATGAGTGTGATGCAAACTCAGCAAGTGAGGGCATGTGAGAGGGTTGCCCAGGGACACGCCTAGCTAATCAGCTACCGAAAAACCCACAATCAGGTTCAATGAGATGCTCCAAGGGAGGGTAATAAGTAGATGTAGGGAATACCTGAGACAACAGCTAAGACAAATTAATGCATCTCCAAAAAAATCGCCCAGTAATTTTGCCCCTACATAGCCACTAAGATCTGAACTGAAAATAACTGGATACAGGAGATATTTTCAGAATCGTACGCTGAGATCATAACATATTTTGGCATCATGGCTCCTGAACTGGTCTGAGCCTTGCTTTCCCCCCTACTGCCTTTGTGATGCCTCAATGTTTTAATAAAATAAACATCTGGTTTTCTTAAGAAAAGATGAAAAATGCAAAAGTGCTAAGAACCAATGTGAAATGACAGACATTGCTGGCGCACCGTGCAGAAAGTATCTCTAATTTGTTTCGTCTCTGGGGACTTTGTTCACGCTTCTCTTCCAGGAGGGGTTCCGGAAGCTCCTTAGGAGGTCCATCTACACACTGTGCTGCAGTCCTGAGGGATTTTCGCCCTACACTCATTCCATTTGGAACGGGTGTAGGACGGGAAGCCTAAGACACTTCAGGACGCTTTCAGCATTCACACATAGGAGCGCAGGAACGCGTGTAAACGCATTCCGGCGCGCCTGTGTGCGAATGCTCAAAGCATTCTGAAGTGCCTTAGCCGGCAAACGCCGGCAAGGGGCGGGGAGACGGCTGCCGAGGCTCCCGCAGCCGGCAAGGCAGGCAATCAGCTGATTGTCAGCCAGCGCCGGCGGGGGAGGGGAGCCCGCGGCTGTCAGGGAGAGAGAAACATGAGCGAATGCTTCTCTCCCAGAATGGCTGCGGGCAAGACAGCTCCGGACACGTCGGAGCGCAAGCCCCGCTGCGGCAATGCGTATGCCGCGTTCGAGGCTGTCTTGCACGCGTTCCAAAACCCCGTGTGCGAAAAAGCCTCTGGAGTGTCCTGGAGCATCCCAGAGCTCACTCCAGATGCCCCAGTCTTTGCTAACAGTAGATAAGTAACGTCTTGCCCACAGCTTCACTAGGACCTCCTCAGGAGCTTCTGGGTGTCCTGGTAGATCATCAACTGAACATGAGTCAACAGTGCGAGGCAGCTGCAAAAAAGGCAAACGCAATCCTGGGGTATATTAGGAGAAGCATAGAGTCCAGATCACGTGAAGTTATTATCCCCCTCTACTCTACCTTGGTCAGACCTCATCTGGAGTACTGTGTCCAGTTCTGGTCACCCCAGTTTAAAAAAGACACTGACAAGCTGGAGCAGGTTCAAAGGAGAGCTACCAAGATGGTGAACGGTCTGCAAACCATGTCCTATGAGGAACGGCTTAAGGAACTAGGAATGTTTAGTCTACCAAAAAGAAGACTGAGAGGAGACATGATAGCTGTCTACAAATACCTCAAGGGTTGTCACAAGGCAGAGGGATCAGCCCTGTTCTCACTCTCTCAAGGAAGGACTAGAAACAATGGGGTGAAACTGCAGGGGAAAAGATTTAGTTTAGATGTTAGGAAAAAATTTCTAACAGTAAGAGTGATCAACCAGTGGAACAGGCTGCCACGGGAGGTGGTTGGTTCCCCTTCGTTGGAGGTCTTCAAGCAGAGACTGGACGGCCATCTGTCTGAGATGGTTTAGGAGATCCTGCCTTGAGCAGGGGGTTGGACTCGATGACCCAGGAGGTCCCCTCCAACTCTACCATTCTATGATTCTATGATTAACCCCTCCTGGAAGAGAAGAGTGAACAAAGCTAGCGAGTTCCCGGTCAGCAGCATTTGCACACTCTTCTGGATGTGGAGCAGCTGCTGTGGCTGCACCGTCATGCACTGTGGATAGATTGCATCTGGGAACAGGCCCTTCGTATAACTTTAGCACGGTGTGGAAAGATGAGTGAAAGAAGCGACCTGTTTTCTCTATCCTCATACCTGAATATTGAATCAGTGGGAGCAGTCAAGGCCTTTGTTTTCTTCCTGATCCAGAACCAGCTCTCCTCCCAGACCACGTTTGCCTTATAGCCAGCCATGATTACAATCTTATCTTTTGCCTAATGGTTATTTTGATGCTTACTAACTTATTCCTGATCTAAAATGAATCATAGTTTCCAAATCATGCCTCTTGACGTTGTTCATCCCACTCAGCAAGTTGCATCCTAGGTCCATTTCACCGTTCTGTAATTTCTTCATTTTCACTCCCAAACAGTTACGGTAAGTGCATGTTTGTCTCTCTGTCTACAATCACACCCAAGTATTAAGACAATCCCAGGCACTCTGTGGGTCCCAGAGATCACAGCCCAAAATACCCTTTTGATTTTTCTTCAAGCTGTCCCACCCAAATTCAGCCTATTCTGTATTCAGATTATCCCAGCAGAAAGACTGTTTTTGCATCTGGTTATATACTAAGGCACTGCATCCCCATTACAACCTTATTTTGATTTCAAACTGTTTACAATCCTGGCAGACCCCATGTCAGTTTGGCTTACCACGCTTTCCGTGTGTTAAATCGCCCCAAAGCGTTGTAAATGTTAATCCTCATTTCAACAGGTCTCACTCCGGTTTGTGCGCTTGAAACATTTTACATTTTTTACTGTGAGGACCGTACAGTGTTAAGGGATGAGAATCCGTGTTTAGGGTTTCCCTCCCCCAATAGCTTGCTTCCAAAGATAGTGATTTCATTGAAAAAAATCCACCCCTCAAAATAGCCACTATAAAAATCCACTCCTTAAAGCTACACTGTAGCAATCTAGCCACTTCACACCTTATAACAATGTTGCAAATTTGCGCAATTCTGAAAGTTCTGACGTTTAGAAAGGGAAAAGAAAGTAAAGCAACTGGAGGTTATGTTTTAAAGGCTGTGGCTGTGAAGGGGGCTTGAGTTGCTGCTGCTGCGTGCCCTGAGCAATGAGGAGAGGAGGGTAAAGAATTGCTCGCTGTCTGCTGCCCTTTTTCTTCCATTTAGGCAAGCAGCAGCCACTCAGCCACCCAGCTAGGCTCCCTAAAGGGGTCCCTTATGGGTGGCGCGCTCATGCCAGGAGAAAGAGGGCAGGGCAGCGCCGAAAAGTGGCTTTTAAAAAGTAGCCACTTGAGTCCCCCCTTGAGTCACGTACGCCACGTACAATCCTCAGAATCCAGATCGATCATGATTAAGCTGAAAGTAATGGGAACAGGAAAATTTGCGTTTGCATCCGGATCTATTATTTCGGTTTAAGGAAACTGGATTAAGCTTATAATGGGGATGCGCCCAGGGTGTGATCATGTAAAAGGACTACTGCGGCAGGACTTGTACTTTCCTAGGTGGGCAGAGGGAGGGGTCCCATTTCCTCCCCAGCCAATGAGTGAGCTTGTAGGCATTCTAGAGGAGTGGTGACTTCATCCCTCACTTCATCCTTGTCCCAGCAGCTGGTCTGAAACATGCCCAGTTCCTTTCCATGGGATGCCACGGTTTTTCAAGGGAACAATATGGGTCCCTTTCCACCCCTGAGAACTTGGCCAAAGAAAGGGTTTTGTTTGCGAGGGGGGAATCCAGGACAATAGCCTCAAGGTCAGGGAGAAGATAGACCCCACTGGCGTGAAACTCCATAACTATTAGTTCTGTTCTGTTAGCCTCAACTAGTGTCTACCTCCCTCTACACACCCCTTTCTGGCCCCTCGACTGGAACTGGGCAATTGTTGCCACTTTGGGGGAACCCAGAAAGTCCAGGGATGGGCAGGCGGGCAAGATGGATGGATGGATGGATGGATGGATGGATGGATGGATGGATGGATGGATGGATGGATGGATGGATGGATGGATGGGGGTTGATACTAGATAGGGGTTAGACTGGTAAGTCACAGTAGCAGTTAACATCTAGGTTGCTCAAGGAATATGAAGCCCAAAAGGAAATGAAAGGACTCCCACTAGACCCCTTTCACCTGGTACAGTTAAGCTGTGATATCCCTCTTTTCCGTTTCTGCTACTGTGCACTGGACCAGTTGTGACCTTCCTTTATTAATGCACACCCATTTCCTCCCACGATTGCATGATTTGCCACTTCTGTGTTTGCATTTGAGGGAGAGAAGCAGTGGAAGAAGATGATCTCTGGAGGGGGAGGCAGCTGCCCTTGGAGGCAATCTCAATCTTTGAAACGCCACAGGAAGCAGCCACAGGGAAGAAGCAAAGGCAAGGAGAATGCATCTCATTCACCAAAACAAAGCCCTGTTTGTAAGCTGCTGACCGGGTCAAAGGAGTGAGGACACTTTGCCCTGGTCACACAAGTAGTTTAGGATGACCTCAGGTCTACCCCCGTTAGACCATCTTAACCTGGACTCCTGTTTTTAGAAGACTGACAAGGACTCAGCCTGTCCTGGAATTACAGGCCGCCTTCGCTTCCTCAAGTTGAAGGAGGCTGAACTGTGCTGTGGTGGGCGGGGTCCAGTCTTTTCTTTTGGTCAACGTGCATGCACAGAGTTCATGAGGCACCTCCCCTTCTCTCCTCACTTTATGTGTATCATTCCTCTATCTAGTGTTTTTCCACAAATCTATTATTATTTTTAAAATTAATTGCACAAAGAAGAAAAGCACATCAAAAAAGGAGGGCTTGGAAGTGGGGGAGCAGGCTTAAAAAGAACCGCAAACCCACACCCTCACCTCCCTTGAGTGGCAGAATGGCATCCAATCAGAAAGGAGGTGCATTTGACACAGCAAAAGGGGCAGAGAGCCAAGAGGAGGCTCAGGTCAATCTCTGAGAAAGCTGTGACCGATGCGGGCCAAAGCGAGGACAGCCTGAGGATGACCTATAACGATCTAGGTGTGACCAGCACTGGAACAACCTCAGTTCAGGTTAATGAATAGAACATCCTGTCTTAGACCTGTGTGACCAGGGCCGTTGAATGCCTCACCTGATGCCTGTTCTTTTATCACACATTCATGCATGGGAAAAGGAACAGCAACATGGATGTGAAATTGGGGCCCCTGGTCTTTGTAGCTAGTGTCTTGGATCAAAACTAGCACAAAACGTGAATATGCACAAATAAATAGACCCATGGACACAGTAACCTGGCCCAAGGTTTATATTCATTAAGTGAGATACAAAGGGGAATATAGACAGCTTAAATAGCTGGTTCAAATTCCCTGTGGTTATAGGTCTGTAATTCAGTATGGAAGCTATTTTTGTCATGAACAAAAGGATCTAGATTCAAGGTCCAGCAAGCTGAAGTTTTTACATTTTACTGAACGGAGATCAATCTTTGCCTCAGAAATGCACCTAAAGCAAAAAAATATTTGTCTGCAGAAGGGGGATCCAAACTGAATGTGAGACACATATAATAATTCTCATCACTGGATTTTTTTTCTTAAAAGACCACAGCACTGGACTCGGAGTATCAACGCCTTCTTTTACACCAAGCGTAAATTAGTAGCATCCAACTAAAAGCAGCCCTCAGGACTGGACTGGAGGTGCCAAGCTTGAATTACACTGCTAGTAAAAGTGACTGTACAGTGCCTGACAAAAGTTCTGTCGCTTATCCATGTTGTTGAAACCAAAGCCTATAACCTGACTTAAAATTCATCCATTGGTTTTAGAAATGACTCATATGAAAGCTGAAACCCTCCCAAATGAGGTTTTTAAAAAGAAAATAAATTTGCTTCACTGCTGAAATATTGATCATTTAATGAACACAGAAAGGTCAGATTTTGGCTAGACAAAAGTTTTGTCACCTTGTCATATAATGCACCTAATCCTAGTTTACAGCCTCACCTGTGCTCACTAATTGATCAGATAATTAGTGGGTGTGTATAAAAAGAACTCCAGCACCCCAGACCTTCACTTGACCTGCAACTTGACCTCTGACAACATGCCAAAAATCCACCCTGCGACCAAAGCCTTGATTATCAGGAGACTGAAGACCAGATCCTCTGCAGAGGTGGCTGGCACCTTTAATGTGTCTCAGCGTCAAGTACAAAGAATTACAAAAAGATTTGAAGAGACTGGAGATGTTTTTGACAAGCCCAGGTCCGGCAGACCCCGCAAGACGACTGCTCAGGAGGAACGTTTGTTGGTTCGAAAATCAAAAGCCAGCCCTTCTTCCACCGCAGCAGAGCTCCAACAGGCCTGGTCACCTCAAGTCCCTGTGTCAACTAGAACAGTTTGTAGGATTCTGTCTCGAAATGGCCTCCATGGTTGATTCAGTGCCCAGAAGCCAGCACTAAACAAAACGCTATTAAAAAACCGTGTGGCATTTGCCAAGGCCCACAGCCTACTAAATGGATGGACGCTGGAAAAGTGGCAGAAGGTGGATTTCTCAGATGAATCTTCAGTTGAATTACACCACAGCTGCCGCAAATACTGCAGGAGACCTACTGGAGCCCGTATGGATCCAAGATATACCCAGAAAACAGTTAAGTTTGGTGGTGGAAAGATCATGGTCTGGGGTTACATTCAGTATAGGGGTGTGCGAAACATTTGCAAGGTGGAAGGCAATATCAATAGCCTAAAATATCAAGACGTATTAGCTATCTCTTACATTCCCAATCATAAAAGGGGTCAAATTTTGCAGCAGGATGGCGCTCCATCTCATACATCCATCTCTACATCAAAGTTTCTCAAGGCAAAGAAGATCAAGGTGCTCCAGGACTGGCCAGCCCAGTCACCAGATATGAACATCATTGAGCATGTTTGGGGTAGGATGAAAGAGGATGCTTGGAACACAAAACCAAAGAATCTTGATGAACTCTGGGAGGCATGTAAAACTGCGTTCTTTACTATTCCTGATGACTTCATCAATAAATTGTATGAATCATTGCCGAAACGCATGGATGCAGTCCTTCAGGCTCATGGAAGTCACACAAAATATTAAATATGGCTCTAATAGCACCACAACTTCATTCACCAGTGTTATGAAACATATCTTTGTATTTGAAGTGAATTATCTGTTTGATTTTCACATTACTTTTTGTGGGCGACAAAACTTTTGTCTCGCCAAAATCTGACCTTTCTGTGTTCATTAAATGATCAATATTTCAGCAGTGAAGCAAATTTATTTCCTTTTTAAAAACCTCGTTTGGGAGGGTTTCAGCTTTCATATGAGTCATTTTTAAAACCAATGGATGAATTTTAAGTCAGGTTATAGGCTTTGGTTTCAACAACATGGATAAGCGACAGAACTTTTGTCAGGCACTGTATTGTGGGTACTTTTCCCCATTTCAATCTACCCATTCCAATTGCTTTCCAGTGAGTGAAGGGTCACTGCATTATCCTTTTTATCACAGCCATTATCAGGGGACAGTCTGATCAAAGAGGAATGCCCTCAGATAGACTTCACTTTGGAATCCATTCAGCTGGCGGAGGCCGGGCCCTGAGGTGAGAGACCCATAATCAGTTAGGGTGTCCTTGCTTTGTGGTGGCGCAATTGAGCACTTTAGGTTCACATGCTACTTATCTCCGCATGGAAGCTTTCAGAAAAGTTTCCAGATGGGAACTGGCAGTGTGAGTTACTCAGCCCAGTTACTTTTTTCAGTTCTAATCTCACCTATCATTTTGACAGTTGCCATAGAGGCAAATGCTTCCAACGCAGTGTGAACCAACATTAAGCCAATTTCGACCCTCATTAATGGTGTTTACTTCCAAATATTCTTTGAATTGCGGCCTCCATAAGAAATCGTGTTGTTACCTCTTCCTTTCCTTCAAGTGTGTCATAAATCATGAGAAATCATGAAGGCCCTTTATCCGACTTGGGGGTCTGTTAATAAGTTAATGTGGAACTATGAGGTTCTGACTCCTCTGGTATGGCTCTGCTGCTTTACACAGGGCATGATCCCAATCAGGAAGGCTCTGATCAGGATTACTGGTAAATCTGTTTAATCAAGATCTGCCAGGACAACCAGAGGCCCTGGTCCAGAACATGGGAGGCGTACAGAAGGCACGCCTCCCATGTTCAGGACTACTGAGGGCTGCGCCACCACAATGCGTTACCCAGGAACATTTTGTTCCTAGTCCTCAGAGGCATTAGAGTGTGGCCACAAAGCTCTCACAAGCTTTGAGATTGCCTTTTGGGCTGGTCTAGACGGGCATCATTGTGCGGACAATGCTGATCCTGCCCACACCTTCCCACGTTCGGAATCAGCAGTTCTGGCTGTTCCAGAACCACTGATTCCAAATGACTCTTATGTTCCTGATGAATTTGTAAGCCACAATGCTGTCACATTGAATTGTTGCATTCAATTTATTGATTGATTACTCGTTTTTTTTTAAAAAAAAATTGCAGTGTTTATATACCAACATTGCTGCCTTCCCCACAAGCAAAAACAAATAAATTATAATGAATGAAAAATACAAATGCAAATGCCTTCTCAATGGGTCAGGGAAAACTGAGGAGAAAACTCCCCCCCCCCAAAAAAACCACTTGCGTTCCCATTTTGCTAAATAAAGTGGAGTATTTCTAAATCCAGCAGCGAGACCTTTTTTCATCGAATATAGATAATCCACATTTTGGAAGCTTTAGTCCTCAGAAACTGCAGATTGTTTTAAAACTTTGGGAACAGTGAGCACTCATAATGTTCTCAAAGCTTATCATAATCTGTTTGGGAACGCACCCCAGTTGCGCAGTTAAAAAATCTAACAGAAATACAAGTGGAATTAGACGAAATGTGCAGGGGGAAGAAGACACAATCTTGTGCGCTCATGTATCGAGGGTTGTTTTAACAGAGTGTGTGAAAATATGTTTCTGCTCCCCCTCACACTGTCAAGAAACAAGGTTTGTTATTTTTAAAGGACCACTCATGGAAAGGAGCATAGTCTAACCTGAGGTGATATACAAAGACTCGAAATAAACCTTTGATAAGATATATCTTAAGTGGCCATTGGGATCATCTTGAGAAATTTTCTTACTGGAACTAATAAGTTAGGAATAATAAAAATATAATGTTATATTACAATATATAGTTACTGCAGCTAGACTGATATTTGCACTGCAATGGAAAATGCCAAAAATCCTATTATTGGATGGCTGGATTATAAAATTGATGGATTTTGCAGAAATGGGCAAGTTGACAAATTTATTAAGAGATAAAACCACGTCACGTTTTGCTAGGAACTGGCAACCTTCTACAGACATTAGAGGAAGAATTACCAAAGGCAGATTTCAGAGAATAAGGAAACATTGTGGTAGTCAAAGAATTAAGAGGAGCCAAAGGTTAAAGATAACAATGGGTACTTTTAGTGACAGTGGAAAAACACCCAATCACTCAGAAGATCAGAAGTCATAAATAACCAGTAATTAAAGTATAAAGTGTACCAAAAGGTGTCTTTAGAATATCTTTATGCAATAGGATGTTTTATGTTTAATAAATATCTTCTTTAAAAAAAAGAGAGAGAACATTTTGAATCATGAGCATTCAAGCTACACCAAAAATGTCTCTTTCTGTTTACTTAGACGGAGCTTAAGGAAATTAGAAAAGGGAACATCATGGACCAGAAAAAGGTGAGTGTTCCTTTCTACTTGCTATAGCAAAACTACTATAGATGGTGTCTTATTTGTGAAAGACTTGTAGTTAGAGATGCTCACAAATTTTTTTTGACATTCGGGGTGTTTTCCCACTGCGCTCCTTTAATCTGGATCTAAGAAGTTCCGGATCTAAGGAATGGGTGCATTCCTTAATCTGGATCTAGTAGATCTGGATTAAGGGAGGTATCCATTGTGTTTCCATGGGTGGTCTAGCACCCAATAGTAATGGGCGCTAGTCTCCCTGCCGTGGAAACACCGGAGCACCCATTTGGAAATCCGGATCTACCCATGAGGGGTCTGCTTGTCACCCCAGGTGTTTGGGGGGACAGGGGGTGCAATCTCCGAAGTGGCTTCGAAGTCATTTTGAAGTCCTTTTGAAGTCACTTCGAAGTCACTTTGAAGTTCACTCTAAAGATCAGCACAGACTTCAAAGACGCTCCGGAGCTATTTTGCACAGACTTCAGAGAGACTTTGAAATGACTTTGAAATGACTTCGAAGCTTAGGTTTTGGGGCTCCCCCCCATGGGTGCCCCCTCTCCCTAGCCTCCTCTAGACCCCATTGCCACACAAGCATCGAAACAGGCTCCCTTTAATCCAGATTTTCTGCCTGAAGACACCATTGTAGACACCATTAATGGGGTCTACAGAAAATCTGGATTAAAGGCCAGAAAGTGCCCATTTGATCCGGATTTCCCCAGCAGCAGTCGAAACAATCGGGTCCCAAATGGGTGCCGTGGTGGAAATGGGATCATCCGGCTCACACCCAAATGGGTCCTTAATGGATGCAAAAATGGGTACTTTCTGACAGTGGAAAAACACCCTCAAATTGAATCCAATACCCAAAATTCCAATTTGAATCAAATCTTTTAAATTGCAAATTTAACAAGATTCGATTAGTATTTACCAAATTAGAATATTCATTCAAATTTTTGATTCGAATCTGCACATACGAATGTTAACAATGTGCATCTTCCCTGCATCTGTACACATCCATATATATCCTTATACATCCATATGCATCCCGTCGTTATCCCGTATGCAACCTGCTTTCGTCCAGCACAGATCCATCCAAATGTACACATACGAATGTCTGGATAATCCAAAAGAATACATCCAAAATTTGACATTCGATTTGAATGTTTACATTCTAACTTCAGGACACTCTATCTGAGTTCAAGTGTCGAAATTCGGCACATTTGATCTGATTTTGAATGCCTATGAATATTCGTGCAGGTCTCTGCTCATCGTTTTGAAGATGCACAGATTCTGCATATTCTTTTTAATATATTTGAGCGGATCTGAATTTGTACATGTCAATTCAAGATTTGGAATTTGTCCAAATCCAAGGTACACTTCCAATATGTTGGATTCTAAACATAAAAGCAAGCCATTACTCGGCTTTTACCTTGAATTATAGTACATCATTATATGTAATTGTGTGCTTGCTTTGTGCCACATCCTTTAAGTTGTGTGGAATGCTATTGGAATTCATGTTAATGTTTATAAAAATCAACACAGTCCAGTTTTGGAAGGGACACACAGAACTTAGAATGATACCAAATGAACTGATAGGGGATTTTGTTCAAAATATCCAAGGTCAGCACAAAACCAAAAGTTTTCTTAAAGCATGGCATTCTTTACTAGAAAACCATCTGGGATACTGAAAAGCTATCACATACATATACTAAATTGAACAGCAACATATATTTGTAATTCCTTATGACCTAGAATACTCATTGCATACTATAATAAACTTTATTGAACAGACAGTTCAATACTTACGTAATGCAACAGGTAATTATCATGCTATCTATCACCATTATTGTAATCTATTAAGTGCATCTCGTAAATATTCATGTTTTATATATTGATTAATGAACAGTAGGGTTTTTTTGGGAAAAAAAGTTATGATTTTTGAAAGAAATGTGGAATGTTTTCTTCCTGCCCGACGTTTTCATCAACCAGTAACACATTCCCTGTGTTTCATACTTCCTATCCTATCAAGATTTTAAAGAATTATTTATTTATTTAATAAATTTCTATCCCGTCCTTCACCAAATCATCCCAGGGTGGCTTACAATACAAATAAAACATATAAAAAGAAAATAATAATAAATTAAAAATCTCATCCCCTCCTTCTCTCCCTCCCTCCCACTTCCACCCTCCCTCCCTCCCTAACAGGACAGCATCCCGAGGAAGCTATTTAGATGGGAAAAGCCTGGTTGAAAAGATAGGTTTTCACCAGGTGCCGAAAGGTATACAATATAGGCACCTGGTGAACCTCAAGAGGGAGGCTGTTCCAAAGTCCAGGCTCTACGAGACTGTATCCTGTCCCCATCTATCAGAAGACTAGAGGACCCTTACCTCCGATCCTACGTCAGCCCCAGCACAGCTCAACCAGGAGTACTAGAGGTAGCAGCATCTTTTGTTGACAAGGCAAATCTCCACGGCCTGGTTACCAACTGATGCGCTTATCACTTCAGTAACCTTGCTGACAGAATATCCTTTCCTCCCCAAAGATTCTTCCTGGCAATGAGTAACTAATTACAACTTTAATGGATTTTCAGATGTACCCCTTTGAGGAATTTCCCCCAAGGACTTACAAAGATGAAAGCGTCAAACCTACAATAAATACAACACTCAAAAGGTCCTTCCTCAGAAGTCAAATAAAATACTGCATTTTGTTTGCTGACCAAGTATGTTCGCTGAGACACGGTTTAGTTAGTTGCAAAATCTACCAAAATAGAAGCTCCCAGCATCACCGTTCATTATTATGTCCATTTTTTATACATCTTCAGCAACTTCGTGAGATTTCCATCAGCTTTAATTCTTTCTCATTTATTGAGACATTTTTATTGCAGGTCTATGTTTGGATACTCAAACTGCCAAGTTGAATCTTCATCCACAACTGGAGTCAATGTCTCTCAACCTTAAATACAAAAAACTTTGGCCCCAATATAAAATGTCTATTCATCTGAAAAAAGGTTTTTATCTTTTTCCCTAAAATCTTCCTTTAATTTTCTTCACGATTATGATAATTTACATACACCAGAGAAGAACTACAAACATACTGATGCCATTCAAAGATGCCATGAGAAGAGAAAAACTAGCAAAATATTTGTGTTTTACCAGGAATAATTTTCAGTTCATCAGCATTTTGGCCTTTTTTCCCCCTTGCTAAAACAACTGCTAGTGCAAATCTATGTCTCTTGGCAGGCATATCAGATCTTAATAAATTTCATAACTACCAAAATCTACTTATTTATAGCAATGAAAGTAGCTCTTGCCTTTAGAGGATTTATAAACTAAATAATTACTTGAAAAGTACTTCCAAAGGTATTTAATTGCAGGTGAATATCACAGTTCTTGGCATGTCCCCAGTAATTGCTTCAAATAAGTCAAAGGAGGGATAGGACAGCCCCCCCCCCTTGAACTCACCCTCAGCCAGTTTGGTCTTGTAGTTAAGAGTGTGTGTTCTTAACTGAAGGTTTCCCAGGCCGTGTCTTCATGGCAACCTTACGTCGGATTCAAAATGTTTTCAATCCTCGGAGTCCGCACGGCAGTTTGGCTTAACACGCTTTTCCCGTGTTAAACCATCCCAAAGCGTGGTGAATCTCAATCCTGATTTCAACAGGTCTCACTCCGGATCATGCACTTGAAACATTTTACATTTTTTACTGGGTGGACAGTACCATTTTAAGAGATGAGAATCCATGTTTAGGGTTTCCCTCTCCCAATAGCTTGCTTCCAAAGACAGTGATTTCAGTGTAAAAATCCAACTAACAGGGATTGCTACACTGTAGCGATGGAACCACTTCACACCTTGATGGCTGGAATAACCATGTTGCAATTTTGTGCAAATCTAGCTCTTTGGAGTTCTGACTTTAGAAAGGGAAAGGGAGGAAAGCAGCTGAATGTGAATGTATAAAGCAAAGGGGCTTTAGTTGCCACTGCTGCTGTGTGCCCTGAGCAATGAGGAGAGGAGGGGAAAGAATTGCTGGCTGGCTGGCTGGCTGCTGCCATTTTTCCTCCATCCAGGCAAGCGGCAGCCACCCAGTTAGGCTCAGTGAAGGGGTCCCTTATGGGTGGCGCGTCCATGCCAGGAGGAAGAGGGCAGGGCAGCCCCGAAAAGCGGCTTTTAAAAAGTAGCCACTTGAGTCCCACCTTGAGTCACGTATGATCCTCAGAATCCGGATTGAACGCAATTAAGTTAAAAGTAATGGGAACAGGCAAATTCGCGTTTGCATCCGGTTCTATTATTTCGGTTTAGGGAAAGCGAAATAAGCTTGCTGTGGGGATTCGCCCCCAGTTTGATTCTGCACTCCTCCAGGAAGCCAGCTGGGTGACCCTGAGCTAGTCACAGCTCTCCTTCTGAGCTCTCACAGCCCCACCTATGTCACAGAGTGTCTGTTGTGGGGAAAAGAAAAGAAAGCCTTATCAGTCCCCTTAAATGGGTGAGAAAAGTGGGTAGAAAAGCCAACTTTTCTTCTTCTTCTTCTTCTTCTTTCTCCTCCTCCTCTTAACAGCAACACAGATAAAGGTGTTGACTCACAATGTATATAATGACAAAAATGCCTGAAAAATACTATCCTGAAGAATATAACAAGACCTAGAACGAGTGTGTAATATCTTTACTTACACATTTAAAAAACTCTCACCAGGTTAATTACATTCAATCTAAAAAGGGAATTTACAAAAACAGACAAGATTTTAATCTATGTACAAAAATAATGCAAAAGTATCCCGACTGAAACAAAAGTGACGTAGACAAAAAGAAAACTCAAATAGCTGGCTTGATAGCTTTGTCCAGGGCCACGTGCCTGTGCAGAGAGCCTCCTGGAGCCAGCTGCGGCCCTGGCCAATCAGGAGGTGCGCAGGACACAGGCACAAAGGCAACCGGGTCCCCACAGCCAGAATCAGGCTGGCTACGTTAAGGTAAGGAGGGGATCCCACTCGGTTGCCCCCAGAGTGGGTTTGGGGGGGGGTTGGTGAAGCTCCCCCTGGCTCCAGAAGCAGCAATCCACTGCTTCTGGGGTGAGGACGAGCCCCAACATCGGAGTCCCCCGGCTCGCCATGCTTGGCTCTGGAGGAGCCAATTATGGTGGGCCAGGTGAGGGCCCAGTTAGAGACCCTTTTCACTGTGTGGACACATCCATTTCGGATGTGTCCTAACAGCGAAAACACCCATTAATACTACCTTTTATGTGGTCTTACAGGAAACCGGTTTAAGGGCTGCTTAACACCCATTAGCAACACATCTGGCGGGAGTCAGTGCAGAAGCGGACTCCCCGATGTGTCTATAATGGGTGCTGCTGTGCGGACGTGGTTTTCCCAACTGTTTAAAATGTGGTCTTAATTGGTGTTAAAGGGTCAATGCCGAAGCACCCTGAGTCTGTACCTGCGGTCCTTTGCTTTCCATACAACTGCTGTACCACTGGGATGCAGCAACTGCCACTTAGAAGCCACAGGGCTCTTAATGCAAAGAGAGTTTAATGATACTTCAGCAGCAACTCCAGTGATGGTGGCATCCATATATCTGAATGTCTCTGGACCTGGACATCCCCCAAGGTCTTCACTCCCAAGGTTCTCACCCATTGAAGTGGCCAGTAATATAGTTTAAAGTATTCTGAGGTCACTTTGATAGGAGGAAGTTGCCTTTTATCCCCATGTGGAGGGCCCAAGGATCCTGTTGCGACCTGCTGTTACAGAACAAAAACGGTCAACTTCCAGCTCCATTTCCAGTCTGTCATCACAGGTTCTAGCCAGGGATCCACTCATGGCCGTGTTCTGGGAACCATTGTGATATGCACAGTGTACGCCTACTGCTTATTCTGCTCCCATGGCAGCCTAGAGCATCCAGCACCAGATATGGACCCCTTCCAGGCTTTGCTTGGATGGAGCCAACTTGGAAATAGCCACCACACTGAAAGCTATGGAACTGAATGGTTTCTCCACTCCAACAAGCTGGGGCTTTCAACAAGGGGTCAATAAGAACAACTATCCCATATGGCCTTCATAAAACAGAACTCCATTCAAAATAAGATTTGGTATCTAAAGTCAGATGGCTTGATACTTCTGGTTCAAGATGAGAAAAACAATATGCTAATGTGCTTCAGAGGCGGCCATTCTATAAGGCTAAGAGCTATGCTGCTGGCAGAGTATCCTGCCAAAAGGGTCACCCAAGCCAGATGGACCTCAACAGAAGAGTCAGACTAAGTATATCCATCATCCTTGGTGGGCAACCTGGGCTTCTTTGCCTTGGTTGGTAACCATCCTAAGAGAAGGAGAACAATGACATAAAGCCCAAGGACTTCACTGTCACCATCCTAGTCTTCTAGGCCATGACAGATGAAGCTCAGGTGTCAAGGGTGGGGCCTGTTTTGTGCACACTGTACTTCACCTAAAAAATCCCACTACACAGGCTCATAGGCTTATTGACCTACCAAGCCACTTTTGAGACTGTACGGAAGGGCTGCCCTCAGGGACAAGAGGAGATGGAGAAAGAAGTGTGGCACTGGCAGCACCAAATTCAGAGCAGACTTCTCCTTGCAACTCCTGTGGGCAGATTTGCCCGTCCAAGATTGGACTCATCAGCCACCAGCCAACCTGCAGGAGACTTAGACATTCCCCTGGCTAAATCTCTGATCGTGAATCCAAGAAGAGAAGATTTTAGATTTCTTCATATGCTCCTTTTAGCAGGCCACCTGCTTCAATGGATAATGGCAGCTCTGTTATTTCAGCGACAAATTTAATCAGTACTTGGCTCATTCAATTATTGTCTTCTGCTAGCCTGGCTAAGGATGTTCCAATTAAATTAACTCACTGTCCTCTACCAGCAAGAAAAGTTTGCCGGGGAGTTTCATGTATAGACAAATAGGATAAAAACTCAGTTCCTGATAAGTGCTCATTCCGATTATTAATTCTACTTCTTCCCTTTGTGTTAAAACCTGTCAACACCATAAATGAAAAACGTGGGAATTTTCTCTTTTGTAAATGAAAACAGTGAGTACTATATCTTTTTAAAATAACCTTAACACACTGCTATAATTCTGATGTCGGCACACCTTGGCATCTTTCTGTCTACAATCACATTGGAAATCGCCTGGAGATGAAATTGTTGCAAATCTCAATTGCCCAGGAAATCTGAATTTCCCTCTCGGCCTCACCGGTGTGATCCAAAGGATTCAGTATAGATGGTTTTTAAATGATTGTAAACACATTTGGTCAATATCAGAGAAATAGTCGTGTTAGTCTAATTTGAAAAGTCAAGCAAGGTAGCTAGTAACACTTGGAGACTAACAGGAGACTAACAGGTTGGTGGCATGAGCTTTCATAGACATGTCTACTTCTTCAGATGCTAGGGGGCCCAATGGGCACGTCTACTTCTTCAGATCCTTCCTTCCTTCCTTCCTTCTCCTTGGGGCCCCTAGCATCTGAAGAAGTAGACATGTGTACAAAAGCTCATGCCACCAACCCTTCTCCTGTTAGTCTCCAAGTGCTACTAACTACCTTGCTGGACTTTATAAGCACATTTGTTCTTCAAACTAAAATAAAAATTACATTGGTAGAAGAAAGTGGGAGATGGGAGTCACAATGAATATTCAGTAATTTACAATACAATTCAGGGAAACACTTTTATCTTGGCTTGCTTTTTTATCGTATGCTGTGTCATGCCTTGGGACATTTGGGTGAATGGCATGATAGGAAGGAAGGAAGGAAGGAAGGAAGGAAGGAAGGAAGGAAGGAAGGAAGGAAGGAAGGAAGGAAGGAAGGAAGGAAGGAAGGAAGGAGGATAATATGCCCTTGGAGGTTTGCCCTTGTCTCTGCTTGAGATGCCCATGGGCAATTGGTGGACCACTGGACTAGATGGGCTGCGGCCTGATCCAGCAGGGCTCCTCTGAGGTTCTTATGTTCTTATGCAGTACTCCAGTTACTATGTAAGAAGTGTATTTAAGGCCACCTCCAGATAGCAGCTGGATATCCCGCTACAAGGCAATAACACAAGAAATCCTCTGCAATTACCCCTTCCTAGCTCGACAGCATCACAGCTGGTGCTGTCTTCATGCCCAAATGCTTGGATATCCACACAAGCATGGTGAGTGGAGCTATGATGCCGGCTCTGTCCAGAAGATAAGTAAAGAGCAATATGGCTGGAAAACCCACAACCAGTGAAGAATTTTCGAGCAATAGTTTCTAGCACCTTTTCAGAGGGGAAAAGTGGGACTCTGGTGGAGTTGCCTCAGGTACTCGGCAGGAGGGGCAGCTTCTGTCCTCTCCAAAACCACCTCTGTGCACCTGTGGGTCCGGTAATGGGAACACTTGTCCGGAAAACTCTAACCAGCACCTCTACCCGGACCAGAATAATCCAAATTCACAGTAGGTGGGAACGCGCCAATTATGTTTTGTTTGGAAATACCATGTTCTCATTTATATTTTACATAACTAAAGATACTCGCCTCACTTGGTCCACAAGCTACTCTGGAGACCTAGTCCTGCCCCAAAGGCAGGTTAAAATTGTGCTTATGTTTTTAAAATGTGACGGAACATAATTTTGATCCGTCTATAAATTCATTCATCGCCAGATTGTTTGTTTCACACTTTGAAAGGTGTGTGCTAAATATTTCTTTCTTCATTTTTCTGTTTTCTACTACAGTAGGAAGGTGATACAATACAAAAGAAGAGCACTTGCATTTTATTTACTCCTCTAAGTGCTAAACACCCTCACGTGCTCAGTGATCAATATTTATATATGTGAATATAAACACCCAGATTCCACAAAAGGGATCCCCAGGTGATACACCTTTAATGGCAATATTAAAAACGCAGGTTAAAACCTGTGATTCTCCTGGGACTACATTGGGAATGCCACGCATATCCATGCCATTCACAGTAAAGTCCCAGGATTTTAAAGTGATATCTCAAAATATCACTATTATGGGATGCCTGGCAATGATGATGGGCTACCTATAAGAGGGGGAGTTCTCGCCTTTCGCCTCCTGTCTCAACGTGCTGGAATGCTTCCATCATCCACACTTGCAGATGTCCCAAGGAAATGTAGAAGTGTGACCAGAGAAGGAACTTGGGCTACATTTCCAGTTCCAAAAAATGCAGGTTTTAACCCAGATTTTTTTTTTTTTTTTACCAGCACCAAGGGCTGCTTGCAGCCATCCCAGCTACATTGGAGTGCCATTCCCCACCACCACCTCATTCCTCTGTCTTTCATCGTCATCCTGCTGCTTGCCTTCCCCACCATTCTCCGACTGATGGAGGAAAGGCTTGGGGAGGAAAGGCAAGCACCAGCAGAGACGAGGAAAGATGGAGGAAAGTGGCGGGTAAATGAAGGTAAATGGTGGTGGCAGTGAAGGAGATCAGCAAGGGTGGCATTCCCATTAATAAATATTCAGATTTTAACAGGATTCCGCAGTGAGTCCTGTAAAAATCTGAAGAGGGATTCCCCGGATCATTGGACATATAGTCTGCAGAAATGGGGAATCCCATCAAAGTGTTGGGACGTGGGACCCTCCAGCTGGATTCAGGCTGGACCAAAGGGCCGGTGGGAACATACAGTCAGTGACCAGCCAATGAATCCCCATTGTGCCCTGGAGCGGACTTTTCTCTTAGGGTGTGACCTCCATGGCCAGACAGGGGCTCCTAAAGTCCCATTTTTGCACCCAGGTCACTACACTGCTTTTATTTCAGAGACATGTGCAAAATCAGGCAAACCAGCAAGTGAATGGAGCCACAGCACTGCAGGGAACCAGCAGTATATCTAAAGCTGCATCTGCACACAGCCTGGGTGGTGGAATGGCTTGAAAGTGACTTCAAAACCAAATCTGTTGTAGTGACACTTGGGCTGTGGTCACACCTAAGGTTTAATCCAGGTTCAGTCCACCTTCAGAGTGGGAGGACACATCAGCAAAGTGGCCAGTTTCCACATTATCTATCCCAAAAGTGGATCTTCTGAGTTATTGAACACTGGAAGAAAACCCCTTGTCACTTTGCTGATGTTTTCTCTCTCTGAAAGTGGACTGAAACTGGATTAAAGCTTGGCTGTGGTCACACTTAATTTAATTCCGCTTTAATCCAGAATTCAGTCCACCTTCAGAGTGAGAGAACACATCAGCAAAGTGACCAGTGATTTTCTTTCCATGTTATCTGTCCCAAAGGTGAATTTTCTGAGTTATTGAACACCGAAAGAAAAGAAGAAGAGTTGGCTTTTCTACCCCGCTTTTCTCACCCATTTAAGGGGACTCAAAGTGGCTGACAAACCTTCTGCTCTTCTCCCCACAACAAAACATCCTGTGAGGTAGGTGGGGCTGTGAGAGCTCAGAAGAGAGCTGTGACTAGCCAAAGGTCACCCAGCTGGCTTTGTGGAGGAAGAAGAGTTGGCTTTTCTCACCCATTGAAGGGGACTCAAAGTGGCTGACAAATCTTCTGTTCTCCCCACAACAGACACCCTGTGAGGTAGGTGGGGCAGGAGAGAGCTGTGACTAGGCCAAGGTCTCCCAGCTGGCTTCGTGGAGGGCGGCCTGCGGAATCAAAGCCGGTATTCCCAGATAAGAGTCCGGCTCCCCAACCACGAAACCAAACTCGTAACCTTCTCTCACTCCGAAAGCGAAGCTGGATGAAACCTTCAGTGTGGGCAGAGCCCGAGTTCTCGCTTCAGTAGAGGACACACTGAAAGGGCTACCACTACCAACAGCGCGTTCAAGCCGCGTTCAAGCCCACTCCCCCCCCCGCCCCCAAGTGTGCGGAAGGGATGTTTCTCAACACGAACCACCCGGGCGACAGACACCACAGCTGCGTGACAGGAACATAACGGGCCAGGAAGGCCACCGGGTTGGCGGCGCGTCAGGTGCGCGCGGCGGATAAGGATGGTTTATCTCGTCACCGTCACCGTCACCACAGACCAGGCGCCGGGGGGCGGCGCGCCCTTCGCCTCCGCGTGCCCAGGCCCTGAGGCGGCACCGCGCGGCGCGCGAGGAAGGAAGGACGGGCGGGCGGGCGGGCGGGCAGAGCGCGCGCCACGCCCCCCCCCTTGAGCCACCCGCCCCGCCCCGCCCTTCTTGCGCCCGCCCGGCCTGTGGGGCTCCTCCCGCGCGCGCGCGAGGCACGGCCGCGACTGCCCGCTCCCCAGCCAGCCAGCAGCAGCAGTAGCGGCAACGGCAACGGCGGCGGCGGCGGCGGCGGCGTCTCCTCCATCCTTCCCTCTTGGGTCTCAGCCAGACGGCGCAGGAGGCGCGGGGACGTCGGCGGGGCGCTCGCCGCTGCCCGCGCGAGGGGTCGCTAACCCGGCTCGGCGCCCAGCGTAGCCCCAGAGCGGGGACGCGCATAAAGACCCGCCGCGGGTGCCGGTGCTGCTGGTGACGGCCCTCCATCCGCCGGCGTCTCCACGCGCATCCCTCTCACCTGCTCCGCCGTCACCGGGCAGACAGACAGAGCGGCGAGCGCGCTCCCTCCGTCCCTCCCTCCCTCCGTCCATCCGTCCCTCCGTCCGTCGTTCCGTCCCTCTCCTCACGAGCGCGGCGGCGGCGGCGGCGGCGGGCGAGCGTCCCCCATCCCCACAGTCGCGCGCCCAAGCGTTACGCACGGCGGCGGCGGCGGCGGCGGTCCTGGGCGAGCGGCAGGCAGAGCGGACGCCTCCGTCCCGAGCCCGCGGCGGTGAGGGCCGACCTGTCGTCGCCACCTCAGCGCCCGCCCGCCCGGCCGGCCCTCCTCTCCTCTCCCCTCCCGCCGGCCACTGGTGGCCCCGAAGGCGACGACCACCGGCGAGGAGCCGCCATGGGGAAAGAGGGCGGCAGGAAGAAGGACGCGTGTCACTGCCAGCGCTTCCTCAAGAACAACTGGCTGCTGCTCAGCACCATCCTCGCCGTGGTCCTGGGTGAGTGCGGGGGGGGGGGGTCGTGGGGATGACCCGAGCCCGGCCTTCGTCCGTCAGAAGGGGCAGCCCGGGGCGGAGTGAGGATGCCCCCCTTCCCCTGGCCGTTGTGTCTTGCGAGGGTTTGGGGCGAGGGGCAGGTGGGGCCGCGAACCCGCCGAAATGGGTACGGGGAAGCCGGTGCTTGGCTGTCTCTTTCCCAGCCTTTGGAAGCACCATTCCGGGAGCGGAGGGAAGGTCACCCTCGCAGGGCATATAGGTGCGGACGGAGCCTCCCGTCTGCGGTGCGTTTCCGTGCCGTGACTGCAATGATTCACGTTCAGCAGCTCTTGGTCTGCAATCGTGGAAACCACCGGGGCAGGAATTACCACGGTGATGCAGATCCGGCGTGCTCCGTGGGCGCTGTCACACAAAGGCGGCGTGGGCTCCGAACCTAGGCGCCTTTGCTTAGAAGTTGCCCACGTTGGCGCTGATGTTGGGTGCCGCTGTGTCTTGCCTATGGCGAACCCAACGGGATTCCTTTCCTGGCACATGTTAGGGGAATGGTCAGCCGTGGTTCTGATGAATGCAGACTTAATATTCCCAGAGCACATAATTAGTCTGCGTTCATCGGGGCCATGGCTGACCTGTGCCCTTCGAATCGTAGCTGATCTGTCCTGAAAAGGGGCCACATTGCTTTCCATGGCGGTCATTTCAGAGTAAAGATGTTCATCGTAGCTGAAGAAAAAGGCAGAGGAAGGGCACCCTCCTCTTCCCCACCCCCCGCCTTGAGTGCAGCCTTGGAGCTTGGCACCCCGCTTGGGTTTGTGTTTAAATGAGGAGAAGCCACAGTGCGCACGAAGAAGGCTGCGTTGACTTAATTGATGGTTGCTGGCAGCGAAAGCCTAAGCGTGTTCGCTCAGAAGGAGGCATCTCTATGCTCCGTAAGATTTACCTCAAGACAATGTGTGCAAGATTGCAGCCTTAGTTGGTCCCCGCCCCCCACTTTTTATGAAGAATTATAGAAGGCCCATTAGTCTCCAGTTTCCCGGGCCAACCCTAGAATATTAAGTGTCAGTTATTTTCTACTGAGGGATTTTCTCCTTTTTTCATCTCTCGCTCCTGCGTGAACTCCGTAACTGTCAGGACAGATAAAGCACGCTTGGTGGGTGTTTCCAGCCAGGAATTGCTAAATAATTCATTTACTGAACTGCACTCCGTTATTTGCACTACTCTGTTGGAAGGCTAAATCATGCTAATCCAACCAATATATTTCTCAGGCAGCATTAACCTGTTTTAAGGTGTCTTTCTTCATAATGTTTGGAGGAAAGTTAATGCCAGAGAAAATTATTTCTTTCCTCGTCTTTTGTTGGTACTGAGTTTCCGTAACCTACACCAATACTGTTAGTATTTCAAGAATTATTGTTGCTGCCTTTCCCCTTCAAGGAACTTGGGAGGCAAATAGATTCCAACAAACTCAGGGTGCTGGGATTATCCTGGCACTATGTTGGGATTGACACACGTGTCCCATAGATATGCGTCCCGATATACTTCAATGACATTATTAAGGAAACAGCAACTCCCAGTCTGGGTTTTATATAAAAAGTGAAAGCATTTACCTGGCTGGCTGGCTGCTCATGTGGTCTACCATCTGGGGAACGGACACCATGCGTGTGGAGGGACAACCCCAGTTGAACATGGTGACCGCACCTGAACATGGGTTGATGATTGCGCACTTCTGGATACAGTACATGTTGCGCCATTCACGAGCAACACCATCAGATGTCTAAGTCCTTCTGCTTTCCTCACACTGTTGCCATGCTGTCTAGACAACAAGTGATAATTCTGGGAGTAGGATACTCTGGAATATCACTAAATAGCGCAGTAATGTGGAGGGGTCTGGAGGCAACCTTAGTGTCGTTTAGAGTTGTGGCTTTAGGAATCAGAAACAAAATACTGTATAAAGCAGCCGTCTAGCATGGTTTCCTTTAGCTCATGCTCATCTTCAAGTGTGCTGTTACCTTCTGAATCACATACTGTAGAAATGTGAACATGGATTTTTGTCAGGAAGTAAAAGCCATAATCCAAATCAAGTACGTAAGAACATAAGAGGAGTCCTGCTGAATCAGACCTTAGCCTGGTGATGGCCAACCTATGACACACGTGTCACAAGTGACACGCCAAGCCCTTTTGGGTGACACACGTGGCCACCCTGGCACCTGGGTGTGTAGTGCTTGCTTGTTTTTGAAGTGTACGAAATACCAACTTTCAATTGAAGATTTAGCAACAAATGTCATTAATGTAAAAAATTATTTGTTTTTTGGTTTTAATAAAATATATCAAAAATATAACTTTTTTACTAGAGCTACAAATATCACAAAATTATGGGTATTTCTAGATGTGACACAGCACCTGAGTTAAGCTAGGTTTTCTTGCAAATTTTGACACACCGAGCTCAAAAGGTTAGCCACCACTGGTCTAAGCCTTCCAATTGCGCTCTCCTCCTTTGCTGATCTGCTTGAGCGCATATGCGCTCCTCCCAGTAATGTGGATGGAAGTAACGTTATTGGGAACAGAGAAACGCCTCCTGCTGCTGCAGCAAAGCTAGAATGTACATTTTCCCTGCCTTAAAGCAAACAGGAACTAATTCTTCTGCGTTCCCTTCCAGTTGCCTTAGATCAGTGGTGGCCATCCTATGACACGCGTGTCACAGGTGACACGCCAAGTCCTTTTGGGTGACACACATGGCCACCCTGGCACCTGGGTGTGCAGTGCTTGCTTGTTCTTGAAGTATACGAAATACCAATTTTCAACTGAAGATTTAGCAACAAAAGTCACTAGTGTAAAGAATTATTTGTTTTTGCTTTTAATAAAATACATATATCAAAAATATAACTTTTTGACTAGAGCCACAAATATCACAAAATTATGGATATTTCTAAAAGTGACACAGCACCCAAGTTAAGCTAGGTTTTCTTGCGAATTTTGACACACCGAGCTCAAAAGGTTCACCATCACTGCCTTAGCCCATCTAGTCCAATATCTGAGACTTTTCCGCACTGCAACGCGTTCCAAACGGAACGCGTTCAGGCGGAAAGCTTAAGACAGCTCCCGGCGCTTTCAGCGTTCACACACAGACGCGCCGGAACGCGTACCGGCGCGTCTGTGCGCGAAAGGTGAAAGCACCGGGAGCTGTCTTGGCCGGCAAAGGCCGGCCAGGGGCGTGGAGACAGCCGCGGAGGCAGATCGGCAATCAGCTGATTGTCAAACAGCTGATTGCCAAACCTGCGCCGGCGTCGGAGGCAAGCCCGCAGCTGTTAGGGAGGGAGAAGCAGGCGCGAATGCTTCTCCTCCCGAACGCCTGCGGGCGGCTCGTCCGCGTTCGAATGCATGTAGAGCACTTTAAAGTGCTCTACATTTCGAACGCGCCGAAGACAGCTCCGGACACGTCGGAGCGCAAGCCCCGCTCGGGCAATCCGTATGCCGTGTCCGCAGCTGTCTCCCACGCGTACCGTTCAGCCCCGTGCGAAAACGTCTCTTGTCTCACACAGAAGCCCAACATTTGCTTCTGGGCATCTCAAGCAGAAGACAAGGGCAAAACCATCTATTGTCAACGTCCTGCAAATGACCTTTAGAGGCATCTTGCCTTTCTCTCCAAACTTGAGGCAGTATTTTTATTTATTTATTTATTTATTTATTTATTTATTTATTTATTTATTTATTTATTTATTTTATATCCCACCCTTCTCCCAAGATGGGACCCAGAGCGGCTCACAACACTAAAATTCCATTAAAAACAAAAATCCATAATACAGACATCAAAATAAAATTAAACAGCCATTACATCCCAAAAATACAGTTAAAAAAATCATTAGAATTAAATAAAAGTTAATTCAAAGCCTGCCTAAACAACACCGTCTTAACCTGCTGACAAAAGGAGAGCAGGCGAGGCTGAGCGGACCTCCGATGGAAGGGAGTTCCACAATTTGGGAGCAGCCGCAGAGAAGGCCCTCTCCTGAGTTCTTACCAACCAAACCTGAGAACATAAGAACATAAGAGAAGCCCTGCTGGATCAGGCCACATCCCATCTAGTCCAGCATCCTGTCACACAGAGTGGCCCACCAAATGCTCATGGGCATCTGAAACAGAGACAAGGACAAACCTTTGCCTGCTCTTGAATCCCAGCAAATGGCCTTAGAAGCGCCCCGTTCCCCCGCCCCCCACCCTCCTCGGGTACCTAGGCGTTCATTCTAGTAGCCATGGATACATCTCTCATGTCTAACCCTTCATTAAGGCCATCTAGGCTGGTAGCTGTCACCACCTCTTCCGGCAGCAAATTCCATAAACGGATGACCCTCTGGGTGAAGAAATACTTCCCCTTGTTGGATCCAACTCTCCTACCCATCAGCTTCATAAATGCTCCCTGCATAATTTTATATACTTCAATCAGGTCCCCTCTCAAACGCCGTCTCTCCAGTCTGAAGAGGCCTAGACGTTGCAGCCTGGTTTCATAAGGGAGGTGTTCCAGTCCCTTAATCATTCTGGTTGCCCTTTTCTGCACCTTTTCCACTTCCACAATATCCTTTTTGAGATATGGTGACCAGAATTTGTACACAATATTCCAAATGTGGCCTCACCATAGATTTATAAAGAGTCAAAATGAAGGTAGTGGGACTGATAGGAGGCCCTCCCCAGCAGATCTTAAAGTCCGCGTTTTCAAATGAGTAGGATCCAAGCCATTTAGGGCTTTATAGGTCAAAACCTGTACTTTAAATTCTGCCCAGGAATGAATCGGTAGCCAGTGTACCTGTTCTAACAGGGGAGTCACATGCTCCCTGCATCCAGCCCCAGAGAAGAGCCTGGCCGCAGCATTTTGGACCTGTTGAAGTTTCTGAGTAGTTTCCAAAGGCAACCCCACATAGAGCACATTGCAGTAGTCCAAACGGGATGTAATCAAGGCACGTGTCACCATAGCTAGATCTGACATCTCAGGAGTGAAGTTCCATACAGTTTTTCCTGTTTGAAATGAAAGCTTTGAAAGCAGTAATTTAAAAATGAAAATACGTATGCTGATTGTGGCACTGCATGCTTCCATGAATTGTTGTCCACATTTTCCACCAGATGCTTGAAACTTCTTCTGAGATAAACCTGTTAGTCTTTAAGGTGCCAGCAGAGTAGAAGTGAAATTTCCACAAGCTAGTAATAATATTGAATCTCCATATCCTCTTCATATTTATGGGTGTTTTTCCACTGGCAATAAGTACCCATTTTAGCACCCATTAAGGACCCCTTTGGCTGAGAGCTGGGTGACCCCATTTCCACTACGGACGCCATTAGGGACACATCTGTTTCCATCACAGCTAGGGATGCATGGATCATATGGGTCCTTCAGGACCTATAATCTGGATTTCGTGTAGACCCCATTAAAGGGGTCTACAATGGGGTCTTCAGCCATAAAATCCAGTTTATAGGGAGCCTGTTTACACTGCAATTGGGCAATGGGGTCTAGAGGAGGCTCGGGGGAGGGGGCACCCATGGGGGGTGCCCCAAAATCAAAACTCCAAAGTCCCTCCAAAGTCATTCCAAAGTCATTCTGAAGTTGCCTTTGGAGATTAGCAAAGGCTCCGAAAGGGTTTTTCTGCAGAACCTGTGCTAATCTCCAAAGGCAACTTCGGAATGACTTCAGAGGGACTTCGGAGCCTTTGCTAATCTCTGAAGGCAACTTCGGAGATTGCACCCCCTGTCCCCCAAAACACCTGGGGTGACAGGCAGACCCCTTGTGGGTAGGTCCGGATTTGCAAATGGGTGCTCCGGTGTTTCCACAGCAGGCAGGATAGCACCCATTGCTATTGGGTGCTAGGCCACCCATGGAAACACATTGGGTACTTCTCTTAATCCGGATCTACTAGATCCAGATTAAGAGAAGTACCCATTCCTTAGATCCAGATCTTCTTAGATCCGGATTAAAGGAGTGCAGCGGAAAAGCACCTTATAATTCCTGGGTTTGAGAGTTTATAGTCAGATGAAAACCACCGGGCACCTATTTTTATTAAAGAGATCTGTGGATCAGGGCTATGTTTGCTTATACATTGTGAGTGTATTATTAACTGTGAACACCGTCTACTTGGTGAAGGCATTTCCTCATTGTTGTTGTTTGAAGTCCAACTTGGAAGGGCACAGTCCACCTACAGCTAAGCATTCTTGATGGATCTCACGATGTAATGTGAACCTGAGGCCACATGGCTGTAGTGCGCTTAGGCTACGACACCTGGGGGCGCTTTCCCCATTCGCACGTAGGCAGGTAAGGAACGTGTCTTCACGCATTCCTACCGGCCTATGTGCGAATGGGGAAAGCGTCCTTGCGTGTCCTAGCCTGGAAAGGCCAGGACGGGGGCGGGACTCCACTCCCAGGCCTGTCTGCTAGCCAATCAGAGAGCGGCTGGCGTGTGCAGGCACCCTCGGCTCACCATTTCAGGAGCTGGCGAGGACGAGGTATGTGCTGCGTGCACGCACGCATTCCCGTTTAGGCCCGTCCCCATGGGGAGGGTGCCCGTGGAGGTCCCTGCTGGCCCTAGAGGACCCAATCCTGTCCCCTAGAACCCGCAGGAACCAGGGAAGGGACCCCGCCAGGACTGCCCGCCCCTGAGTCCAGACAGACCCAATCCGGACAGGCCTGGGGAGGGGCCCGCATCTGTCAGGGAGGGAGTGTGAGAATGCGCTCCCTTCCTAACAGCTGCGGAACGCCCCCCCAAACGTCCTGGGCCGGGTGTAGAGCAGTATTAATGGAACAGAACCGCCCACCCAGAGGAGTGAATGCTCCATTTCGAAACGCCCTTCATGCGTTCCAAAAGGCCTCGTGCAAATAGGTCTCTGGCTTCCATCAAGACTGGCCTTGTTCTTCCATGAAAGTTGTAGGAATGAATGTTATTAAAGTGGCTTGCTGTTGTTCAGTTGTCAAGTCATGTCCAACTTTTGTGACCCCATGGACCATAGCACAGGAGGCTCCTCTGCCCTTCAGTGCCTCTCAAAGTTTGCCCAAGCCCCTGTGCATTGCTTCCATGCAGCTATCAACCTGTCTCATTACCTCCCATCCTCTTCTCCGTTTGCCTTCAGTCTTTCCAGCATCAGGGTCTTTTCCAATGAAAATGTGTCTTCTCCTCAATTGGCCAAGTATTTGGGCTTCAACTTCAATGTTTGTCCTTCCAGTGAACAGTCAAGGTTGATTTCCTTCAGTATTGACTGATCTCCTTGCAGTTCAAGGGGCTCTCTAGCACGATAGTTCAAAAACATCTAGTGGCTAGATCAACCAAAATTTCTTAGTTAATATGTGTGCATCAAGCCGTTGCTGAACGCATTTTAAAGATCTCTTTATTTCAGTGGGAAAATGTAATATCTGCTTGATTGTGTGGCATTATTCCACTGAGATCATTAAAAGATTAAAGACACCAGAGAATCTTTACTTCTGGCTTCATTTGACCCTGCTTTATACAGTACACATCATACAGTTTTAACAGATTCTATAATTATAATAATTTTAGGAAAGGCTATTGACTCGTTAAAACTGTTCCAAAGCATTTTTGTGTACAAGCAGCAGAAAAGCTCTCTCAGATCTGCTGTTTTCCAAAACTCAGTTGAGGATTTACATGACAAAATCTTTAACAACAAGATGTGTCTTACCTCAAATTGGATTTCTGACGTCTGGTTTTTCAGCGTGCAAGAATTTTTATTGAATGGGATTCAGTCATAATGACTGCACTATTTTGATAGAAATAATCTCTTAGAAGCCGCATAAGGGAGCAACTTCTGAGGAGGAGGAGCTGTGCTGTGCAAGTCACTTTAGGGCAGTGATGGCTAACCTTTTGAGCTCGGTGTGTCAAAATTCACAAGAAAACCTAGCTTAACTCGGGTGCTGTGTCACATCTAGAAATATCCATAATTTTGTGATAGTTGGAGCTCTAGTAAAAAAGTTAAATTTTTGATATACAGTATGTATTTTTTAAAAGCAAAAACAAATAATTCTTTACATTAGTGACTTTTGTTGCTGAATTTTATTTGCTAAATCTTCCATTGAAAGTTGGTATTTCGCACACATCAAGAACAAGCAAGCACTACACGCCCAGGTGCCAGGTGACCAGGTGTGTCACCCAAAAGGGCTTGGCGTGTCACCTGTGACACGCGTGTCATAGGTTGGCCATCACCGCTTTAGGGGAACGTAATAACAGTTCCTAGTTTCAGTAACTGATGATGTCCAGATGCCGTCACTGATTTTCATAATGCAATTTAGCGTAATGCAGTTCTGTGCATCACAACAAGTGAGATCAGACAGGGCTTTTAAAAATTGTCTCTTTAAGAATAAGCATTCCATTCCCAGACATACAAAGAAATATGCATTCTAAACAATTGTCCTAAATTGTGAGCCAGTTTGGTCTAGTGGTTAGGGAGCCGGACGTATCTGGGAATACTGGGTTTGTTTTCACACTCCTCCATGAAGCCAGCTGGGTGATCTTGGGCTAGTCACACCTCTCTTCTGAGCTCTCACAGCCCTACCTACCTCACAGCGTGTTCTGTTGTGGGGAGAAGAATAGAAAACTTTGTCAGCCACTTTGAGTCCACTTAAATGTGTGAGAAAAGTGGGGTAGAAAATCCAATTCTTCTAAATATATGACTCAGACTTGTCTTACACTTCAGGCAGCCTCACATGACTACAAGGGTGCTATCCAGTGGTTGGTCAATGGATGGGAAATCAACACCTCTTTGCTAACACAGTTTCCTGCTCAACTCAGCTTAAGTTTGAGACGCCTTCGGAGTTATGATTTCCCATCTGAGAAAGGCTTTGGGACACAGAAGGATGATTTTAGGTATTTTATGTCTGTCCTTAGATGCAAAGACACAGGAAGGACCAAGGAGAAGAGCCCTGAGTGCTGAATGTCCTTTGACGACTCTGTCAGACCTATGGGCTGAAAGTTCAATGTATTCTAATCTGTACATTCAGGCAACATAATGAATGTTGCCTAAAGTAAAAAAGCAGTAGATCAAAACATTATTTTAGTGCAAAGGTGCATTTTGAGCACATACTCAGAGTAGGTGCCTGCTTATTTAAGGGGAAATAACTCAATGTGTCAGAACCTTCGTTAGATTGTAGAGAGAACTTCATTGTTCCTGAGCCTAACTCTTTAAACCTGGGCATAAGGATCTCTTCTGATTCTCATTGGTGCTCTCAGATACAACAGTGCTGAGCATTGCCAAATACCCAAGAGTATGACACCACAGTGGTCGCTGTGTGAGTGCAGAGGGGAAGGGCTAACCGGTGATGCTCTGGAACACCTTAATATTAGGGAAAGCCTACTAAACTGGGAATGGATGTACGCCGTGGAAAGCCATGTACAGTGGTACCTCGACATACAAGTGCCCTGACATACAAGTGTTTTGAGATACAAGCCGCCAAGCGAGTGATATTTTGCTTTGAGATGAGAGCAAGATTTGAGATACGAGTATGTAAATACAGTACAGTACATAACAAAAACAACTGAGGTGGTGTTTTGGGAGCTGGAATGGATGAATGGGAAAATTGCTTTGAGATATGAGCGATTTGACTTAAGAGCAAGGTTACGGAACAAATTAAACTCGTATGTCAAGGTACCACTGTATGCTGTATTTTCCCAGACACCAAAGCCTATAGGCAAACAAATTGTTAACTCTCAACAGTGACCAATATATTGAAGAATTTCTGCACCATCCTCTACTTTGGTTTTTAGTTTTCTTCCCTTTGATAACTGGTCACTCCGTTGAATCTAAGGTCCTTTCTGTACTTACCTTTAATGCAGAATAAGGTGCCTCTTAATCTGGACCATGGGCATCCTCATCTGCACGTTGATGTGATCAAGAAGCAGGATCTGGGTTAGGAGGGCCTTAATCTGGGTCTCTGGTAGACCCATTTAATAGGTCTACAAGAGGGACTAAAGCAGTGGTTCTCAACCTGGGGGTCGGGACCCCTTTGGGGGTCGAATTACCCTTTCAGAGGGTCGCGACGAGTCTCCCACCACCCTTCCCTCCCACCTCCCAGCTGCTCCACCCCTGTGGTTGGGGGTCTCCACAACATGAGCAACTCCATTAAGGGGTCGCGGCATTAGGAAGGTTGAGAACCACTGGACTAAAGGCTTTGTTCTGTAACAAGGAAGGCATGCAGATAGTCACATCCAGGACTACTGGGGATGCTTTGCAGTGATGCACCTTGGTTCACCATCAGAAACCCCCCCCCCCCCCGCATCCTCAAGAGGTTCCTAGCCTTTGGAGGCATGGATGGGCTTGACACTTGCTCATGCTTTGAAGCTTCCGGGAAATGTGAGTGATAGTTTTTGGGATTCGATTCGATTCGAATTGAATATTAGAAGATTCAAATCAATTCGAATGTATTCACATTTGATGTGATTCAAATAAATTTCAATCTAGCCGTAGGAATTTTCAATTTGTATTTGAAGATACATGTCGACAACATTCAGATGTGTCCATACGCATCCCATTTTTATCCTGTATGCATCCCGTTTTCATCCCGTAGATAACCGTACAAATGCATACGGACGCGAATGAGGTGCGTACAGATACATACGTAATGCGTGCCCATCCGTATACATACGAATGTCCGAATGATTCGTATGGCTGATTCGAAAGATTTGAAAATTCATTTGAACGTTAAATTCGAATTTAGAGACATTCGATCCGAATTCAATCGAATTTTGAATGTTTCGAATATTTGTGTACATCCCTAGCGAGTGCGGCTGGTGCTGATCCAAGCCATGCCTCCACACGAGCCAAATCAGTACGCCCTTTTACTCTGAACCCACTGATCCAAACCTAAGACGGGTAAGTGCAGAAAGGACCTAAATCTACTCTTGAATTTCCCAGTGAAGCTCATATTTGAGAAATCAAACGCATGCGGAGCCCTCTTGCGGCCTTTCCACACTTGGCCCAGTAGTTAATCCAGGGAATGCTCCTAGATGGAGCATCAGCGCCGGAAGGAGATGTCTCTGCACCAGAAATGCATCCTTGTGTGCAGGAGCTTTCCCTGGATTAACTACTGGGCCAAGTGTGAAAAGGCCGCAAGAGGGCTCCGCATGTGTTTGATTTCTCAAATACGTGTTGTCTTACCGTCCCTAGCGCTAGAGCAGGTAAAGCTCTGGATACAGTGTTCACACCTCATCTGGGTGCTAGAGGGTCACCTGATGCACCGTGCAAGTGTGCTGAGACATGTCCACACCATGGGCCTTTCTGCACTTGGCTTTATTCTGGAATATATTGCAGAATAGGGACATGCTATCTGCATGTCAATGCAGGCTATGGAAGACCTACCATGAGGCCTACCATGGTCTACATTAGCTTGTGGCCAGCATGCTGCTATCCTGAGATATACTCCAGAATAAGGCCAAGTGCGGAAAGGGCCCATGTCACGATTGCCCCAATACCAGGGCAGACGATGGGGGAGTCCAGTGAGGTTAGTGAGGTTGTGAGAGCACAGAAGAGAGCTGGTGACTAGCCCAAGGCCACTCAACTGGCTTCATGGGGGAGGGCGGAATCAAACCCTGTATTGCCGGATAAGAGTCCGGCTCCCTAACCACTAGACCAAACTGGAGACATCCCTGAGAATGACTGGAATTTGTTTGTTTTTGGTTTTTCAAGGAAAAGCAAGTTAGGAAACCTTTTAAAACATTCAGCAACAACGATAACAGTGCCGTTCCAATAATTACACACCCTTGTCCCACTGGTATATCTCATGTGTGACATTATTGTGGCTTACCTCCCACTTCATTTCCAAATCTCCTAAACGTGACAGAAATCGAACCAGCTTTTCATCTTAACATTCCATATATTTTAAAGTGTGCTGCAGAGCCAAAATTTAGTAATAGATTTCTGTAGGCATTTAACTAATTATTTAAATGCGTTTTATGTGAAAGACTACTTTTCATACTTTTGTCATATTAAAAAAAAGCTATGTGCATCCTTCAAAAACGTCTGTTAGAATTAAATTTACGGATATATACAATTCCATTCTTTTAAAGTTAATTCTAATGGGTATCATTTAACAAACGATAGCTTGAAATCTGTAAGAAATAATTTGATGAATAGCAATTTATTAATATCTCTTCATATAGTTCAGTACTTTTGAAATTGCTGGCGAGGACCTCTGCTATTCCAGGTGTATTTTTAGTATTTAAAATTGTCGAAGGTGTCACACTTCAAAGCAATGAGTTGAATCATCTTTTATGTTCCAGGAAAAGGTCATACCCTTACATTCTCCCCTAACAATTACATCTCCTGTAATTTTTAAGGATGATCTAGGCCTAAAGTGAAACAGAGTCCCCATCCCCATGCGGAAGATATTCCAAGTCCGCCTCGGGAGCGGCTTCATGCAAAGCCCTAATACAGGCTACGTGTGAGATAATACTTGTTAGAAAAACCCCATTTAGCAAGTGAACTACATCCGAAATAAGGGGTTATCACGTATTGTCCTTGGGTCATGCGGACGCTCCCTTCCAGGTTATTTGGGGCGGAGCTTGGCGGGTGCAGTATTAGCGGGCAGGGTTTTGCCTCTGCTCCCTGTTCCTGCCGTTTGTTGTTTTCCTTTAATGCCTCAACTCCTTAGCTAGTAAAGCTATTGTCTTTTTAAAAATAAAAAACTTGAAAGCTGGTTTGTGGCAGTAGAAATCCTTCTGCTCAAGATCCTATTTAGAATTTCGGAACCAGAACTGCAGGGCAATAAAAACATGCAGATGTGCACACCTCCGCTAACCTGTGGTGGCCAAGGAAGGGAATGATCTGCTTTTAGTTATGCTTTTAACTAACTTTTGGTTATGCTTTTAACTGTGGCGGCCAAGGACAGGAATGATCTTTGTGTTCGTGGAGGTGCAACTGAGGTTCATCGCTGCAGTGGGCGGGATGGGTTATGGTGACGTCAATCCGGCTTCCTATCAGGGGAGAGGGAGGGTGCGTGGGGAGAAAAAGATGCGCATTCATGCTGCGGCTTCCATCGGGACAGGCACGTATGATTTTAATCCGCGTTGCCCCAAACCACATGGAGACGCTTTATTGCGAGTTACAACGCGGATTTTTGTGACACGCGTCAAAAGCGAAACAACTGGCTTCCATGGGGACGCGCCCTAAGGCTGTGTTCACACCTATGTTCAGTCCACTTTCAGAGTGAAAGAATACATCAGCAAAGTGTCTAGTCATTTACTTTTCACTTTATCTGAGCCAAAGATGCATTTTCTGAGTTAGGTAATACCAGAAAATCACCACAGCTTCTCACTTTGCTGAGGTGAAAGTGGACTGAAGCTGGATTAAAACTTAGGTGTCAACGCAGCCTAAGTCTGTGATCAGACTCAGAAAACAAAGCACCTCTGGAGTAATTCCAGGATAGCTTAGGCTGCATCCAGATGTTGTTTACTTATTCTGCTGTATTTGGATATTCTGAAATAAAGCATGGATATCCATGCTTTATTTTGGAATATCTAAGTATAGCAGAATAGGTAAACCTTAGAGAAGGCTTCAAGGTGGGATTGCTCACACACCAGTCTGCCCCTCCCCCCTAAACATTCTGTACTAGAAAAGGTGGATTAGAAAAGGGTTGGGAACACAAGAGCCACACACTTGCTTTCCCGGAGCCGTCTTCACGCTCTCCGTTTTATTATGTCTGAACACAGCTTGCTGTATGGCTGTGCTTGATTTGAGTTCAAATTCCTGTAGTTATCTGAGTATATAATTGTTGCAACACAAGGAAATGTTGTTAATCATGACGTAAGGTCTTCAAAGCACCATCCCTTATGCACCTGGGGAACGAACAGGGTTGCCTGATGGTCATGTCCTCTCCACATTGATCTGTCAAATCAGAGATGTCAAATGCATTCCATAATTCATTGCTGTAAGCTGAACAAAATGTAAGACCGTCGCGACAATGTGATATTGTGGCCTTCCATAAATTAAGGAGTGTTGTTTTAAATGTTACAAGATTTCCTTCTTCACAAGGCATAGGATCACACCCAGTGGCCATGTTGCTTTCACAGCAATATGTGCCACAGCTGCACCTTTCACCAGCCATTAATTCCATAACAGCATGGGGGACCATAAATGCTCATGGATTTACCCATACAGGTCTTCTTTATGAAAAGAGAAAAATCCTTGTGGTCATAGGAATTTTCCCTTTCATGAAAACACCTAATGTAGAGCTCAGTGACTGCACTGCCAGCACACTTATTATTGGGAAAGTAGGGAAAAGACCCTTTGTCCTGTCCCTCCTTTGTGAATCCATGAGGGGAGCTATATGAACATTCCACCAAAGGTGTATCATCTGTCAGTTTCTGATGGTCCCAAACACCATTCAGGCTGCATACTTTATATTGATGCCTCTGATGACACGTCCTTGAAACTGACATGCTTCCTTGATGGAAGATTTCTGGCAATTGTGCGTTTGCTGTGTCATGATCTGTTCATAACAAAGACAAAGCAACAGCTGGCAACAGCTGCTTTGCTTTGGGATTCACCAGGAGGGGCAAAGTAAGGTGTGATCAGAGTCTTCCTTTTGATCTCCCCCAACTGCATTTCAGTGTTCAAAAGACCAAAATATGGTCTTCTTATGTTCTGCAGCTTCTTATGTTCTTATCTAGAATGGATGCCTAAGAACATCTTTCAAGCTGGGGGGACAAGCAGGATGCTTTTAAAGGCATTTGCTGGGGTTTGAGAGCAAGAGAGGGTTTGCCCTTGTCTCTGCTGGAGATGCCCATGGGCAATTGGTGGGCCACTGTGTGGGACCGGATGCTGGACTAGATGGGCTGTGGCCTGATCCAGCAGGGTTCTTCTTAGGTTCTTATGGACTAGATGGGCTGTGGCCTGATCCAGCAGGGCTCCTCTCAGGTTCTTATGGACTAGATGGGCTGGGGCCTGATCCAGCAGGGCTCCTCTCAGGTTCTTATGGACTAGATGGGCTGTGGCCTGATCCAGCAGGGCTCCTCTTAGGTTCTCATGGACTGGAATGGGCTGTGGCCTGATCCAGCTGGGCTCCTCTTAGGTTCTTATGGACTAGATGAGCAGTGGGCTGACCCAGCAGGGCTCCTCTTAGGTTCTTATGGACTAGATGGGCTGTGGCCTGATCCAGCAGGGCTCCTCTTAGGTTCTCATGGACTGGAATGGGCTGTGGCCTGATCCAGCTGGGCTCCTCTTAGGTTCTTATGGACTAGATGAGCAGTGGGCTGACCCAGCAGGGCTCCTCTTAGGTTCTTATGGACTAGATGGGCTGTGGCCTGATCCAGCAGGGCTCCTCTTAGGTTCTTATGGTTTAGGAGAGATCAAAGTGGGGTCTTCAATCTCCTTACAAACTCACAATTTCACAGGTCCCAGTTCACAGGCCGTTGCAGATGGCTAGAATGCCTTTGTCAGTGGGATTGGAAGGAAAGTGTTCTTTGTAAACCTGCTTTTCAAATCTGAATGAGGCAACAGTCAGTGAAACATTTTTTATTTGTGAGTGTTGTATAAAGCCAAAGACAATGGAAAAGGAAGTAAAACAGGTTAATCCTTCACTTGGTTTCAGTCTCCCTACAAACACAATTAGTCTTCTCAAAAGAAGTTTAAAAGAAACTAGGAAATCAAAGGGTTTTTCTAAAAAAATATTATTTTATTAGTTAGAACTTATAGCCAGATAGAACGAACTGTAGCCAGATAGTGGTAGTGCAGGTGAAACCCTTCCCATGTTCTGTGATGGTCGGAGGGCTTCTTTTAATTGTTAAATTTTAATCATAAACTGTCCTGAGATTGTCAAGTATTTGTTGAGCCATCTCCTGGTTGAAGGCATGGGCAGTTTTCTTGGCAGAGATACAGAAGTGATTCACCATTGCCTGCTTCTGGGGAAAGGCTGACGATCTTTCCAAGCCTCTTGCTCTACTGCTAAGCTAGCACCCCTCCCTCTTTCAGGTACAGGGTGGTATAAGAATGTAATAAATAAAACAAAATATAGTTCCCATGATCAAGCCAGCAGAGGGCACACTCCCCTCTTGCTGCTGTCACTGACTTGATCATATATAATACCTTGAAAACTATAGTGATGGCTTATACAAAGTTCAGTTCGAAGTGTGTTAGTGTCTTTGTGCAAGGTGTATCAGCTGGCTAATTTGTTCTCTTACGTTCATACTCAGCATTGTTTTTTGAGTACCGTAAAGTCATAACCGATTCCGGCTGACTGCACAGGGACCTCCATGCAGCCACTCCCCAAATATCATCTCTTAAGACATTTTTTAGGGACACATTTGTTTCCACCACGCCTCAGGAAATCTGGATCATATGGGTACTTTTTGGGCTTTAATCCAGATTTTCTGTAGGTCCCATTAATGGGGTCTACAATGGGGTCTTCAGGCAGAAAATCTGGATTAAAGGGAACCTGTTTCCGCATTAGTTTGGCAATGAGGTCCAGAGGAGGCTAGGGGGAGGGGGCATCCTTGGGGGGGGGGAGACCCAAAACCTAAGCTTCGAAGTCATTTCAAAGTCACTTTGAAGTCTGTGCAAAATAGCTCTGGAGCATCTTTGAAGTCTGTGCTGATCTTCGGAATGAACTTCAGAGTGACTCCAAAGTTTACTCTGAAGATAAGCACAGACTTCAAAGATACTCCAGAGCTATTTTGCATAGGCTTCGAAGTGACTTCGAACTGACTTCGGAGCCGCTTCAGAGATTGCATCCCCTGTCCCCCCCCCCCCCAAACACCTTGGGTGACAGGCAGACCCCTCGTGGGTAGATCCGGATTTCCAAATGGGTGCTCCGGTGTTTCCACGGCAGGGAGGCTAGCACCCATTGCTATTGGGTGCTAGACTACCCACGGAAACACATTGGGTGCTTCCCTTAATCTGGATCTACTAGATCTGAATTAAAGGAAGTACCCATTCCCTAGATCCGGATCTTCTTAGATCCGGAGTAAAGGAGTGTGGTGGAAAAATACCCAAAGTCTCAGGCTGCCCTTAAACTGAGGTGTCATTCATAATTGTCTGAAGATTAATTAGGTTTCATAGTTGAAAATTCTTATTTTATACATTCAAAGTGCCCAGTCCAATCTAAACTGCAGATGGTATTAATTTTAATGATAATCACATAAAACATCCTGCAAATGGAGTTGTGATGGCAGCAAATGGAAAATAGGTCTACCTTTATCTGTCCTTCATGTTCTGACCACTGTCCTCTTCTCCTCTCCAAAGAGACAAGATAAAAATTTCCTTTTTTCTTCTTTAGTACTCAGAGGCAGCCTAGAGGCAGTGGTAAAAAAGAACTCCCATCCCAAAAAGAGTGTTAGGAAGTGCCATGTAATTCAGACACAATCCTGGCTCTTATAACTGCAGAATTAAGGAAAGGGGGTTCTAGTAGCACCTTAAAGACTAGCAGAGAGAAAGATTGTGCCATGAGCTCCTGCCATAACCTCTTTTTGTTGGTCTTTAAGGTGTTACTGGAACCCCCTTTTCTTTGGATTATCCAGAGTAACAAAGCTACATGTTTGAATTCTGCAAAAGGTATGATGTCTCACTCTGCCACACTTGCCACCAGTAGTAGTGGCTATCAGTAGAAGATGAGCACTGGCCACCAAAGAAGAGGTCTGCCTTAACACATCTGACACTCCATCCCGCCCCGTTAGAATTGCGTTCTGAACAATATTTTAAATTCAGTTAACAATATGCAAATCCAGGAGGCCAGGTCTACACTACAGATGACGATGCCCTGGAGTGCTACAAAACACACTATGGTTGTTGCCTGTGTTAGAACTGTAGTATAGTATTTCAGCAGTGAGATGAGTTGGATGAAAGTTGTAGTTAGAAAACAAACACCTTTTGAAAAATGTTTATTCACGTGAATACCATTAAGGCCGCATCCCCATGCAAGCGATTTGGGGCATGACCAGCTTGCGTGTGACCGGGTGCGGGACTGAAGCCAAATCTTGCCATCCCCATGCACTTGAGCTGTTTTGCGCATCTCCGCTTCACCTGGGAACCAAGCCTCTGCCCTGCCAGCCACGATCGTGAACATGGGGTGGATTGCTTGCTTGCTGTGGGAAAGGGAGTAAAACTAAGCCAGTCTCCTCCACAAATAGAACGGGACTGTTCCCATGCACAGGCTTGGCTCGGACCAAATTGCCCAAACCGTGGCAAGAACAGTTTTTTCCAGGACAAAATTTGATCCTGGTTTGGGCGATTTCGTTCGAGAAAATCGGACCAGATAAAAAATGCATGGGGACAGCCCCCCCTGAACCTGATTTCAGTTCAGGACCAAACGTGCATGGGGATAGGCCCTGTGTCTTTTCACCCCTCATTTCATTATGATCGCACGAGGAGAAGTCTTCAAAACTATTTTAAAAGGGTGAGTCATGTTTCAAAATGAATTTGTAGCAAACATTGTTAACCATAAAGCCGTAAATAGTGTTAATAAACATTTTGAATGATCATTCTAATCACGTTGCAACAGAAGCAATTTTTTCGGACGTTTTTGTTTCCTACTGCTGTATGTGCAAATACATATTAATGTGAAATTTGCAATTAGTGGAGGTCAGACTTCCTGAATAAAGTGTGCTAGTCTGGAAACCTAATGAGCAGGTTCACTTTCCTCCTGGTGTGATACTGAGCAAGATAGATGATGTGAAATGCCACCACAGATTGGAGCGCTTCCCTAAGCGAGTAAAATGCTTTATGATGGTTTCTTTCTACCATTTAATATAACGTTCTTAACACAAGCTAAACAAATTTATCATGTCGTGGAGAATAAACACAGCAAGAAAGATCCTTGCATTGCCTCTTTCTTAATAGAAGGCAGATGATGGATGGTTTCATCTGAAAGCTTCTCACTTTGGGTTAAAACAACCAGCATCCTGAGAGAGGAGATGCACAGAACAAGAAGTGGAGCTCAAGTCATTTCTTATTTTTTTAAAAACCTGCGCAAAAATGGACCATTTGTTGTATATTTAAGAGAAAAATCCATTCCGTAACATTAATTCCATAGGGGATAAAAGCTTTGGGTGCTGAATTCTTTTCTTTTTCTTAGAACTCAGGACTCTACTAGCCAGTTTGGTCTAGTGATTAGGGAGCCGGACTCTTATCTGGGAATACCCAGTTCGATTCTGCCCTCCCCTGTGAAGCCAGCTGGGTGACCTTGGGCTAGTCACAGCTCTCTTCTGAGCTCTCACGGCCCCACCTATCTCACAGGGTGTCTGTTGTGGGGAGAAGAATAGAAAGATTGTCAGCCACTTTGAGTCCCCTTGAATGGGTGAGAAAAGCAGGGTAGAAAAGCCTACTCTTCTTCTTCTTCTTCTTCAGTGTCAGGGCAGATTTAGGACATTTCTTGCACTTCCAGCATATCTGGATCTAGCAATGCACCCTCAGCCTGGGATGGATTGCCCTTAGCCTAAAAACAAAACCCTATGAATGGCAGTGCTGGGTTCCAGGCCAGCCCCTCCCTAGCCCCAAAGTGCCAGTGGTCCGAAACTAAAGTTTCTTGTCTCAGAGCTCCTGCGGGGGGGGGGGGGGGTTCATTTCAGCAATGTGGAATGCCCCCCCCCTAACCTGGAACACAGAGTCGTGTGCCATTTGCAGTCTTCCACAATCCAGATTTATCTCCACTATGGAGGTCTACCAGTGATTGGGAGTAAAGAACCAAGAAAAGAGGTCCTGAAGAAGGGTTCAGAACCCCCAAACGCGAGTCTTAGCGAAGTGGAGAAAGGCCCTTAGGCTGTGTTAGATAATGTTTAAAAAATGGCAGGTATCCACTCCTCACCACCGGCGGATCAGATGATCACCAGTGGCTGCTTCTCCCCTCTGTTGCAGAAGTATATCATTGTCAGAAGACTGAGTGCAGAATAATACATTCTCCAAGCATTTCTGCAGTGTTTTCTCCTTGCTGTGTCTGTGAGATGCCATTTCCTGGTACAGCAACAGCCCCAGAAGATGTATTTATGGCTGTAAAACATGGCACGCAGCCATAAAGCATGACACATGACAACCTGCAGCAATAGTCCAGTGCGGCCCTGCTGATCAGGGCCTTACTCTTGTTAGGAAGATTCCAAACCACTATGAAAACAAACTGCCGCCCTATCACCAAATGCTAATCGTATGAGTTTCTTAATGAGCAGATGGGTCAGAGAGAAAAGATTATTTTACTTTTGAATATGCTGCAGCATAGGAAGTCCGCTTTTCACAACCCCATCAAGACGAACTTCGGACCTCCCACATTCCAGGACACAATTTATACCTAAACCCCGGCCGGTAATTACAATATTCCCGGTAACGCCTTCCAAATATGAAAAGATACACATATCAGATTTCTCTGACATGCGCAGTAGAAACTAAGTCCATAGCTGACTGGTTTAGACCAGTTATTCTTTGAAGACTTCTTATCATGTCTCTTGGCAAACACACTGTCCTTCCTCTTTCCTCACACTCTGCATCCCTCACACCTGTTGGTGGGGAACATCCACTTCTTCTTGCGCGGTGAGCTTGCCTGGTGATGGCTCTGAGCTGTCTTCAGACACAGAGTCAGATGTTGCTGTGATGGACCAGTGCTGGGTGTGTTCTTTTGGCCCTAGTACCATGTGCTCAAGCACTTCAAAGGCCTGAACAGCCTGAACTAGAAAGCATGGCATGCCTGTACAACATGGTGGCTTTGATTTCCCCATCGCCAAGTGTCTGACCCTGGCCTGCTCCCCTGAACCAGTGAAATCACGAATAGCCTTGGTTTGCAGGCAGGCAGCTTAGAATGTAGCATCCTCTCATTGTGCAATAGGAAAGGCTTATCATCAAGCGGCCTAGCCCTTTTCTTTTTAGCACTGGGGCTTACTCTGGATTATGTTCTGTCCACATGTTCACTAGCATGCAGGTATAGGTACCCATTCCAGGATATATTTCTAAATAAGGCCCAATGCAGTAAGGGTCTATGGGTGTTTTTCCACCACGCTCCTTTAATACAGATCTAAGAAGATCCGGATCTAAGGAAAGGGTACTTCCCTTAATCCGGATCTAGTAGATCTGGATTAAGGGAAGTACCCAGTGTGTTTTCATGGGTGGTCTAGCACCCATTTGCAAATCCAGATTGACCCACAAGGGGTCTGCCTGTCACCCCAGGTGTTTTGGGGAACAGGGGGTACAATCTCTGAAGTCCCTCCAAAGTTGCCTTCGGAGGTTAGCAAAGGCTCCGAAGTCCCTCCGAAGGCAACTTCAGAGATTAGCAAAGGTTCCGAAGACAAACCCCTTGCAAGAGCCTGCATATTAATTATCTTCTTGTGAGCAGGGATGAGTCAGCCTCATTAATATGCACCTCTTTACATGCCTGAAGGTAACAGTCCTCTTTGTTCTCCCTTTGTTCTCGGAGGTTTGTCTTCTGAGCCTTTGCTAATCTCCGAAGGCAACTTCGAAGTAGCTCCTAAATGGCTTCGAAATTACTTCAAAGCCTAGGTTTTGGGGCTTCCCCCCCCCCATGGGTGCCCGCTCCCCCTAGCCTCCTCTAGACCCCATTGCCTGTTTCTAGTGGAAACAGGCTCCCTTTAATCTGGATTTTCTGGCAGAAGACCCCATTGAAGACCCCATTAATGGGGTCAATAGAAAATCCGGATTAAAGGCCAGAAAGTACCCATTTGACCCGGATTTCCCCAGCGGCAGTGGAAACAATTGGGTCCCAAATGGGTGCCGTGGTGGAAATAGGGTCATCCGGCGCACATCCAAGTGGGTCCTTAATGGATGCAAAAATGGGTACTTTCTGCCAGTGGAAAAACACTCTATATTGCCAAACTAACAAGCTGAAAAGTGAAACAGTATTAAGTACAAGACAGCCATGGAATTTGAAGTGGGAACGTGACATCGTAAGCAAACTGTGGTGTTTATTGACACAGCATACAGCTAGTTTGTCATTGCTCTACACTGTTTTCAGAAACAGTGTGGAAATGCAACAAGATGCTACATGATCTGCTATCCCCTGAACCAAATACCATTTCTGACCACACTCTTAAAACTACACATTCAGACCTGATATTTTTCCCCTTAGGGCAGAGAAATTTGGGAACTAATAAGTTTCTCCCTTAAAATAGAGATATACAGTAGTGGGAACAATTTCCCTCTGGAGGTATGACAGGCACCATAGGGGCTAAAATCCAGACTGGATTTGGATTCAGCATTGGCGGTTCCCATTAAATCCCCCAGTACTCCAAATCCACTCCGGATTTTCCAGCCCTGTTCCCATGCCATTTTTCTTTCCCCAGGTTTCGCCCTTTCTACCGAAGCTTCTATGGATACTGGATTATACGATTCGTGGACAAATAGGGCCCTATTCAATCTGTCCACCAATCTCGGAATCCAGACATATTCGTCCGGATTCTGAATGTATGAATAATTCGTACACATCCCTACTCCACAATGAGAGTTGTTAAAGCCACTGGTAATATCTATCTATCTATCTATCTATCTATCTATCTATCTATCTATCTATCTATCTATCTATCTATTTATTTATTTATTTATTTATTATTTGTATTTCTATCCCGCCCTATACCCGAAGGTCTCAGGGCGGGTAACAATGCTTTAGAAATTCCAAACACTAAAACATAATAATATATATTAAACAGTAGTACCTACAACAACATTTAAAATCCAGAACGTTAAAACAAACCAAATATGTATTAAAAACAGTACTCCTTAATACCATTAAACGTGTTTGTCGAATCACACATTAAGCTCAAATTCTTAGCCCTGCCTGACCGCACCCTGAGGGCCACCACAATTAAAGCGCATGATGGAGAAATGATTAATAAGCATCCTGGCTCGCTGTCTTGACCGGTCCTTGCTTTTTGGCCAGCTTTTTCCGATGGTTTGCAGATTTTATAATTTAGTTATTCTATATAACAAAACAACCAGCATAAATAGGATGGTTCCTCACCATCAACTTTGCAACTCTCTTATTTATTTATTATTTATTTCCTTATCCTACATATAAACATTTTTGGGTGGACTGTGCATGCAGCTTTTAAGGATGAGGTACCGTGCTATCCAGCATGCTGTATTTGTGCCATGGTCTTGAAGAGTCATTGTCCCTTTCACACAGGACATCCCATGGTAGCAAAGGGGTTCTCGTGCCTCCCTTCCTCATACTAATACAGGATAAGAGACCCCCATCCACTGCTACTGTGCTCTGTCCGCACAGCATTGAGAGCATAAACCTGACTATCGTGTCCAAAACGACGCCCTGGCTCAGGTGACCAGTAGACCTGAACACTGAGCTCTACTAGTGTGCTGGTTACCTTAGAATATTTTTTTGGAATAATTTTTATTATTTTCTCAGAAGAACTTAAAACATACATTGTTCAACAAAATTAAAATTATACAATTGTTAGGGTGCTTCCGCACTGGCCCTTTAACACCCATTAAGCACACATCTGGCGTGGCTAATCCGCACACGCGTCGCTGTTTCGGACACTTCCGATGAGGTGTGTTCACACAGCAACACACATTAGTAACACTTTCCCAGCGGCGCGTCCGCATTTGCCGGTCTGCTTAGCACACTTCCGGTTAGGTGTGTCTGCACCTATCCATCACTAATGTGTGCTAAATGGGTGTTACTTGCACACCACATTTGATGTGTGCTTAATGGGGCTTGCGTTGTGAAAACGCATCTATTTAGGATGCGTCCGCACAACACAAGCGTGCCTACTGGGGGCCCTCCCCCGGCCCGCCATGATTGGCTCCTTGGAGCCAAGCATGGTGAGCCGGGGGACTCCTACCCATGATCGCCGCTTCTGGGGCCAGGGCAAGCTTCCCTAAAGCCCACCCTAGCCCACCCAGGGGGAGCCAGCGGAATCCCCTCCTTACCTGTTCAGCGTCACCACGATTGTGAGAGGAGGGACCCAGGATGCAGCGCGCCTGCGTCCTGTGCGCCTCCTGAGTGGCCGGTCCGCCGCTTCTGGGGCGAGGGCGAGCTGAAAGGTAGGAGCCCCCTGGCTCGCCATGCTTGGCTCCGAGGGAGGGTCCCTCCACACAGCACCCACCTCCAATCCGGATTTATTCCGCCCTCATGCCGCGTGTGCGGAGGGACTGGGGGGGAGGTGTAGATCCGCATCTCTTAGATGCGGATCTACCCCGTAAATCCAGATCTACCAGGGATCCGGATTCAGTAAAACCGGCTCCTCTGGAAGCCGGTTTTACTAAATCCGGGTGCAGTAGATCCGGATTTATTAGCCCCTGTGCGGAAGCACCCTTCCTTCATCTCTTGATTATATTGATGACTCTCAGTATCCTCCTTTGTTGCCTCATTGTATTGCTAACGTTTTGCTTCCCAAAAGTTTCTTTCCCTCCTCTTCCTCTTCTGCTCTGCCATGTTTTTTTCATCTCCAAAGCCTGTAATTAGTATGCCATTTTCCTGTTGCTGTAAGTAATCAATGAAAGGCTGCCAATCTTTTGTACAGACGAGTCTCTGATCAGATTAGTTGTGGTGGGGCCTGGCCTTCAGAGACTCCACACTGTGCGCCTCTTGGAGCTGGTGATGGAGTCTGGCATCGGATGAGCTGCCCAAGTGCAATGGCCTTGGTCCATAGCCCATCCTGGCCTGGGACAGGTTGCATCTCCCTGGCCAGGTTAGCCTGCTCTGGCTCAGAATACTCAAGGTAAGTGCAGATAGGGCGATTTTCTCCCAGCTTAAGTTCCTAGATACACTACCTTGTATGAACACCTTCTGGCACTACATTGCAATCAGTCATACTGATAATTGTTCATAACCGGAAATGTTCTCCTTGGCCACTTCCTTTCCCGTTCAGGAATTTTATTTAATTTAAAATAAGATGTGCACTGTCTGCTTTGCCTGTTAAGCCAATTTTGTGTCATGTTACAAAATATACCAGGAACTCGGACAGCCTATTGTGAGGCCTAAGAGGATTGCCAGGCATCAGGGCAGCTGCCCACAGCAGCTCATGTGTTTCAGCCCCCTCCTGATGCCGCTACAAGGAGGAATTGCTTGCTTAAGCAAAACGTGACCTCGGTGGAGTTAATATTAGCTGCAACTCCTGAAAGAAGCAGTGGCAAATCACGGATTACCAGTCTGGCTTGTTTAAATAAACAAACCATAGTTAACATTAACCACTTTAACATTAACTGCATTAACATCGCTGGCCTCACTTATCTGAAGGAGCGCCTTCTCCCATATAGACCTGCCCATCGTGTATTAAGGGAGAGTCTTTATTGCAGCTATTCTTTTCTCAGAGGTGCAAGGGGCAGGGAAACGCAAGAGGGCCTTTATGTGGTGGCCCTAGACTTTGGAACAGTTTGGTCTAGTGGTTACGGAGCTGGACTCTTATCTGGGAATACCGGGTTTGATTCCGCCCTCCCCCATGAAGCCAGCTGGGGGACCTTGGGCTAGTCACAGCTCTCTTCTGAGCGCTCACAGCCTCACCTAGCTCACTGGGTGTCTGTCCTGGGGAGAAGAACAGAAAAGCTTTGTCAGCCACTTTGAGTCCCCTTAAATGGGTGAGAAACGCGGAGTAGAAAAGCCAACTCTTCTTCTTCCCTCTGAAGGTTTGCCCGGCCCCTACATTTGGTGCCTGTTAAAAACATTCCTCTTCACCCAGTACTTATATCTTTTGGTTATTCTCCGTGTCGTCCCACCAAGGAGAGAGGGAGGGTTATATTTTACATATGCTTAAATATTTTATATATTTTATCTTTTTGTTATTGTGACCTTTTGGTGAAACGTGGGATATAAATCCTTAAATAACGACTGCTAGGGCTGCCTCAACTGTGGCCAGATATAGCGTGAGGAAGCAATAATGTGCAGTTTTCCCCCTTCACTGGTGTTGTGCAACATACTATCCCTGGATGGGGATATTATCATCTCCACGATGATGTGAAATACCCAGAAATCCGTAACTGCCACCATCACACTCGGGCAGCCGCATCTTTCAGGCCCTGGACCTTCAAGATGGCACCTTCAAGATGGCAGCTCCCAGCAGTGGTGTCCCGAAAGTTGAGATATAGCACTATTTCGGGAAAACCGTGTTCAGAGTTCGGTTTTCCCAAATAAGGATATATCAGGTTTTCACCCCAATATTATGGGACTATGTTGCGACGGATACATATGGCAACCCCAACATAGCCAAACCATAATGGCTGTACATATACCCCAACAGGACACGGCCTTGCTGTCTACCTACTCCCCCTTTTAACAGATCCAGTGACAAGGACTGTATTTTCCCCCCACCGTAGATACTAGTATTTTAATATTTAGTATGCGCTTTTCAATATGTTCGATCTCTTAAGTGTTTTTAATGGATATTATTATTTTTAATATATATTGGTTGTAATTTGTTGTTTTAAAACTTGTAACCCGCCCTGAGACCTACAGGTGGATGGATGGATGGATGGATGGATGGATGGATGGATGGATGGATGGATGGATGGATGGATGGATGGATGGATGGATGGATGGATGGATGGATGGATGGATGGATGGATGGATGGATGGATAGATAGATAGATAGATAGATAGATAGATAGATAGATAGATAGATAGATAGATAGATAGATAGATAGATAGATTGTCTAACAAAGGAAAGAGAAATCTATTTTATATGTGTGTATACACAGACTATACATAGGCAAATGCTTATATATATATAGAGAGAGAGAAACAGAGGGAACAAACCATCAGATAATCTATTTATTGATTAATTACCAGTGTGAAAAATGTATTCCCATTTTTTATTGTTTTGAAAATATCACTCTTTGGGATTTGAGTAGAATTCAGTGTTCCTTTCAATCAAAGAGCCCCAAAATATTTTTTTTCCTGTATTTCTGATGCAAGGGAAGAGCAAGACTGATTAAAGATGCACCTGGGGTATGAGTTAGCATTTGAGAATACATTATATGCAAAATGTGTGTCTTTAAACTCAGTCATTAGCTGGATTACTCTGTGACAGAAATGAACACTAACCTCTTTGTTTAGTTTGCATCACCAAACCATTTCCGTGGACGGACTGGTTCTGGTTCCTAACAAATCTTGAATCCAGAGCCTGATCTGATTAATGGGTTTGGATTCCATGAATCAATTTGTTGAACTCCGCTAACGCATTCCTGGTGGAAAACAGTTTTTGTTTCCAGTGGCCCCAGAGTTACTTAACAAAGGGACAGTGAAGTTGTATGATAGACCCAATCGAGAAGCATTTAACAAATCGGATTCAGCCATTAAATTTCTGTTAGAATAATTATGAATAATATAGAATTTTATTGTAATATAGTCTTGTGATTTAGTATAGCAATAACCAGTAATCTCATAGTTAGATATATATAGCTATGTACACAACCGAAACTCAAAAGTTATGAGTTTATTGTTTTGGAATTATTAGGGTTATAGTAAAATGTATAGTTTTAATTTGTGTAAGGAAATGTTTATTAAGTATGAAGTTTCTAAATATTTGTACTATTATTGTTAAGTCTATTTTTTAATTAAAATTTTAAAAAATTAAATAAAAATAAATAAAAGTTCCAAAAACATTTTTAAAAAAGTTGTATGATAGACATTTCCGTGTAAATCTTTGGGAGTGAAAACAGTTCCACTGGCTGCCTCCAGACGAGCAGAATAAATCCGCAGTTAAATCTAAAAGCGCAGTGTACGCATTGTGCAGCGAAGACCGGGTATCCCAGCTGGAAGGCAGCTCCATAGTTTCCCCAATCCAGACTGCATGAGATGAGTTAGCATTGAGGCATCCAATCAAATTTTGAGCTGCCCTTCCTGCTTCGCGGGCATCTTGCTAAATTTTCTCGCCGTCCTGCCTGCATTGGCTTGAAGATTCAAATTATGAAAATACTGCACTAAGAGTGTTGCCGATCTCGCATTAAGGTAAATGCGCAGTCCTGCATTCCAGTGCGCAGTATAAACGTGTCTGGATGCAGCCACTGATTCCAGTGAAGAGTGCTAAACCAGTTCTGCTTAGAACCAGTTTCGACATGAACCAGAGAGATTCATGGAATTTGGTTAGAACCATGGTTGGTTTGGTTTGCTAACAAGCGGAAGCCTTGAATTTTCTTGGTGGGGTTTAGTTCAGTCTCAAAACTTATGAACCCTAGATGGAACCAGGACCCTTTGAGCAAAGAAGGATGTTCTAAATCCCTGCATTCAAGTTGGGTTGGCCACACCTTTTGCTATTATTTGTGTTGGCAAAGATTGCAGCCCTTTATCAGAAGGGGGGGGAAGTTAACTAAACCTGAGGTACATTCATCTTAAATGCCCAGTTCATTGCAGTGCTAACATACCCTGATATGTATGAATAACCTTACGTATTTCATTCGTGTTCTACACTTGTGAGTTAATCTTCCTGAAGATGAGGGTTAATTGCTTGTGACTTCTCTCTTCAGACTAAAATGGCCCTGTACTTATTAATTATTCCTGCATGACATTCAGCGTCTGAATTAAAAGATTAGAACTCAGCATGTTTTCTACACAGAGACTCCATTTGCTGGGCAAATACATTTAATGAAACAAACTATTCTTGGAAGCTTCACAGTAATATAGTAGAAAATGATTTCATTTACTGTATTTTCTGGCGTATAAGACTACTTTTTAACCCAGGAAAATCTTCTCAAAAGTCGAGGGTCGTCTTATACGCCGGGTGTCGTCTTCTTATACGGCAAGTATATCCCAAACTCTGTATTTTAACTGGAAAGTTGGGGGTCGTCTTATACGCCCAGTCGTCTTATACGCCGGAAAATACGGTAAGTTCTTTTTCATAAAGTTTAGATCAATCAAATCTTGAAGATCCATTCTTCTACAATTTCAAAAAAATACTCCAAGGAAATACTTTGGTCAGAATAAAGTGGCAATGTTAAAAAAAAAAAAAAAGCTGCTGAAATGATCATGGGGTCTCTTTGAACTATAGGATTTATATTGATATATATTAAACAAAAGTTTGATGAAACTGCCAATGATGATTTTCCTTTGACTTTTCAAGATAGAGGCCGCATCCCCATTACAACCTTATTTCGATTTCAAACCGTTTTCAATCCTGGCAGACCCCACGTCAGTTTGGCTTAATACGCTTTCTGCGTGTTAAATCGCCCCAAGGCGTTGTAAATGTTAATCCTCATTTCAACAGGTCTCACTCTGGTTTGTGCGCTTGAAACATTTTACATTTTTTACTGTGGGTACCCTAGGGTGTTAAGGGATGAGAATCCGTGTTTAGGGTTTCTCTCCCCCAATAGCTTGCTTCCAAAGATAGGGATTTCATTGAAAAAAATCCACCCCTCACAACAGCCACTATAAAAATCCACTCCTTAAAGCTACTCTGTAGCGATCTAGCCACTTCACACCTTATAACAATGTTGCAAATTTGTGCAATTCTGAAAGCTCTGACCTTTAGAAAGGGAAAAGAAAGTAAAGCAGCTGGACGTTCTGTTTTAAAGGCTGTGGCTGTGAAGGGGGCTTGAGTTGCTGCTGCTGCTGCATGCCCTGAGCAATGAGGAGAGGAGGGGAAAGAATTGCTGAAGGGGTCCCTTATGGGTGGCGCATTCATGCCAGGAGAAAGAGGGCAGGGCAGCCCCGAAAAGCGGCTTTTAAAAAGTAGCCACTTGAGTCCCCCCTTGAGTCAGGTACGCCATGTACGATCCTCAGAATCCGGATCGAACGCGATTAAGCTGAAAGTAATGGGAACAGGCAAATTTGTGTTTGCATCTGGTTCTATTATTTCAGTTTAAGGAAACTGGATTAAGCTTATAATGGGGATGCACCCAGAATTACTGTTTGGGAAGCAAATTTATGCATCTGTGATTCCCCATTGGCACATCCTAATTACTAAAAATGGTAAAAGTTCAGACCAAGGCAGGCAGATTCAGGACCTTTCTGCACTGTTAATGGAAATTCTGATTCCTTCCTCGTAGTCCTTTTTTAGGGCCCCTTCTGTCGGCAAACTGGTCCAGACTTTAAAGGAACCATGCTCCACCAGTAGACTCCATCTGCACAGGACAGTATGATTGAGATTAGGGGGTCCCTGACAGATGTATTTTTGGTGGTGCAATAAGGCAAGCTGTTGAAATGGGTCCCCTTGTGAGGTGGAACATGGATGCATGCATGGCTTACAGCACGAAAATCACACTACATCCTGCTCCAACAGGAAATCATTATAAGGTCACCTCTGAAGCATCCCACGGTGGTAGACTATGCCTGCTGCTCATGTGGAGATGGCAGTATGTTGCACAACACCATTATTGCAGCCTTTCAATGACAGTTGCAGAAGTGCACCACTTCTTAGAGCCCAGCTAACAGAACCCCAGCTAGCAGCTTTGGAAGCTGAGAACTCTTGTTTCCTGCTTCCAAAGTTGGGCTGGGAGGAGACAGCTGCTCTGCCAATCTTGGGCCAGCCTACTCGATGTGATACAGCGCAGTGTTGGATAATGTGCCCTGCACAAAAATGGCCAGAGTGTCTGCAGCTCATTGGGAAGCCATGCCAGAGCCACAGAGAAAAGACTTACAGATTAATTAATCCAGGATCAAATGTGCCATGTTTTATGTTTCTTTGTGGTTGCCTCAAATTGGGGTGTCTAATCTGAGCTGCCAAAAATTCATTCTCTCTGACTTTAATGGGTATCTCCCATGGGAATATGTACTGATTGCTTTTAATACAACAGCCCAATGCAGTTGATGTTCAGCAGAACATGTGAAACAATTTTTTCTTGATTGTATATCCTCCATCTGTACAACAGAGAACAGCCTGCATAGATAGATGGCTTCGCTTTTGTGCAGGTCTTACTATTAGAACAATTTTCCTTATGTTAAACCAGAATGTAGGAAGCTGCATCTTACAGGCATTACTTCTGGTTCCACTGTCTTACCTATGGAAGCCTTTTATATACCTAAATATTGATATTATGTGTTCCTTCGATCTTTTCTTACGCAGCATGCACATTTATAAGCTCCCCAATACATTCTCGTGAGGTGTGTTCTCAAGTCTGAGTATTATCTCTTTTACCCTCCCCTGAACCTGTTCCAAGGGGTCCGTGTCCTTCTAGAGGTGTGGCACCTGGAACTGAATACAGTAATTCCAATGAGGTCACACCTGTGCAAACAAAAGTGTGAGAGCTTCATACGCCTCTGATCCAGGGCTTCTTTTAACGTAGCCTAGAACTACGTGAGCTTTTCCAGCAGCCATCTCGATCTCCTGACTCGTGGTCAACTTGTTATCACTGACGGCATTCCAGTTATTCTCTGATTCTTGGCTGCAAGTGATAAGTACCTCCTCAGTTTCCGTGTGTGTTCTCTGCATTTACTCATAGCCTTTAAGAACTCTTCCAACATCCTCTATATTTGTGAAGAGCAAATCTTTTAACACTCTGCATTCACTTAGGCCCTGTCCCCATGCAATTGAAAGTCTGCTGGAACTCTTCTTTTGCCTCCGAGCGGCCCCATTCCAGGCTTTACAAGGCGCTTAGGGAGCTTAGGAAAGTGAGATACCCGCGATAAAATACGTGCACTTTAAAGAAGAGTTCCAGCGCTCTTTCCGCGATTCACGGGTTTTGCTCGCTATATCTGCCTTGAGGACGCTCCGTGGCAAAAGGGGCGGGGATTGCTTGCCTGCACACACAGCCAAAAAGCATTCACACATCTGAGAAATGCAGCAGGTTCGCTTCCTTTCCTTTGTAAAAAGAGCCAGAATTGCTCAGAATTGCAACATTGTTATCAGTGATCTGTGAAAGCCTTAAAAGAGAATGAGCAAAGGATCGCACTGCTGATGCCTGCAGCCGCTGACTTTGCCGGGGCAGAAAGCCTTTTCTAACAGAGAACTGAGTGAAAGTAAGTGCTGAAAGTGAATGAATGAGCGATCATCTGCCTTTGCTAGGGGCGGGAAGCCATTTCAGGAGACGGAGATCTGGCTATTTTTCCTTTTAACAAGAGAGGGGGCGGGGGGGAAGATGCGGGGAAAGGAAACAGGCTTCCTTGGGGACGGAAAGTTCGTTTAGATCGCGGCTACCATGGGGGCGCTTATTCCGGAAGTGGAGGGGACTTTTAAAGTCAGCTATAACAGAGTGACGGCAGAGGAAGCCGAGAGGGGCTAATAAGTCTTTTGGGGACAGGGCCTTACTGAATTATTTATTCACTAGAGAAGTGCTAAATTCAGTTTTCAGAGTATGGACCATAGCAAGCTTAACCTCGCCAGGGTGCAAACTGGTTGGTTTGGGTTTGTCAGTTCCCGTTCCCTCCTGGCACCGTGGCCTTCACCATTCTTCACTTCTGTCCCTGCCAGCTCATTTCAGTGACGCTTACCTGCTGCTCCCAACTGTGTGGTTTTTGGAAGCATCACTCAGCCCATTCCAAGCACTTTGAGCTTGCCTGGGCATGCGTGGATGTGTAAGGACAACAGGTCCTCTGAGCAGACCAAGTACGTGGGTATGTGCGGCTCTGTTTTTGGGAAGGCACTCAGGAGCTTGCTGAGCAGCCTGCCCCAAGGTGCCAGGTAAGTGCTTTGCCAGCCAAAGCAGGTAGGTTGCAGGTGCAAGGGAAGAGGAGACATGAACCAGTCAATCTGGCTCGTTGTAGATCCCCCCCCCCAAATGTTCGGCTCACTGTTGGACCAAGTCCGAAACAGAAAAATTCAGAATTCAGTTCAACTGGCTTACAGCACCCCTGTTATTTATTTAATTAAAATCATTTTGAAACATTTTGTATCCTGAGTTTTATTAAATTATTGGTCTTTTCACTCTATAGGAATCGGGCTAGGAGTTGCTGTTCGGGAATATGGAAAACTCTCCAATCTCGACAAGTTTTACTTTGCATTTCCAGGGGAAGTTCTGATGAGAATGCTCAAACTCATTATACTGCCATTAATTATATCAAGCATGATAACAGGTAAGACAACCCAGGAAAGAAGAAGATGATGATGATGATGCACTGTACTTTCTATGCAGTTGAGAATAGTATACCGTAAAGGTGTTCAACTTGCAGGTGATGGGGAGCTTGGGACCAGTTAGTTGCCTGCTGGCACCGTTAGATCATCTGTCCTAATGACATCAGAGAGGCTGTAGCCTTGATTATGAATCCAGGACCTTTCTGCACTTACAATAATCCAGTACCATATGAGGCCTAGACCTCTTCTGGGCCTCTTCATTCTGGTGCACACAACAGAGAAGCCCTGCTCTCTGCCAGCATGCTCCAACTACATTGGAAGGAGTGCATAGCAGACTGGGCAGCCCAAAATGTGTACCTCGTCCAGTTTAGCAGGGGAACCCATTTTGGTGGCACATCAAATTGCGCCAGTGAAATGGATCCCCCCCAGAGGCTCCAAGGCCAGTAATTTCTTATTCCTGAGCTTTGGAGCAGTGTGAGGGTTGTGCCAGAATAGCTTTCCTATGGGCAGGTGGTCTTGTTTTGGGACAGCTGGATTGCTCTCAGTAGGAATTAACAAGCTAGAGCAGTGCAAGGCAGGTAAACATGGAATGGCCTTAAATTCACTCAGTCTCCCAATTCATATAAATTGCCAGTCTTCCCCCACCCCTTCTCTCAACAGTGTTAACCATAGAGTAATCATTGGAGCTTTGAACCCAGTCTTGAAATTTCATAAGCACTATACAAAACCCTAGACACCCCTAGGCTGTGTCCCCATGCAAGTTGTCTGGCACACTTTGGACGCTGTTTGGGCACACATGGGCCAGGCAGGGGACCGGGAACACATTTTGGGCATCCCCATAACATTCCCGGCAACACAGGACAGGTACAGGTTGGGCGTGGATGGTGGCGTCCCCATGCGAACTGTGCCGGATCCTCGTACGGGGGAGCAGCGCCCCGTCTTCGCCCCCTCTCTCCTCATTGGCAGCCGGATTGACGTCAGCCCCCCACCCCTGTGCCACATTCCCCCCTCCCTTAGCGGCACTGACAACCAGGACTGGGGTGGGAGGCAGGGAAACAAGTAAAAATAAAGCTTCATTCATAAAAATAACTTTAAAAATAATTTTAAACGCCGAAAGCCGCTATGAGGTTTAGCAGCAGTAGGCACTTGAGCAGTTTTGCAAACCTCCACTCCACCGGGGTCCGCGAGAACAGCCATAAACTGAACATCAAGCCTTTATTTACGATCGCCTTGCAGATCGGGTAAACGGGGGTTGCAGATGGCACAAAAATCAAGCCATTATGCAGCCTGCCTTGGCATTCTTGAAACGGGGTTGGAATTACCTCCGTGGAAATGGCAGAAAATTTAAAAACCAAGCCCTTCTCCAGCCTGCCTTTGCAATCAGCATTTTAAAACATCAGCGGCTGCAGTCTTCAGTGGACAGGGCAGGGACAGCAAGCACAGTCCACCTCTAGATGATGTGAGGGCAAATTTCCTCCCCATTAGCCCGTGAGCACCCCCATGTGCTGCGTTCCCAGCTCACTGAGCAGTGCGTGCTGGTCCCCCAAACCGTGCCGAGACTTGTCTTTTCAAGTATCAAATTTGGCACCCTTCTGGCATGGTTTTGGGGGCGGGGATTGGCACACTTTTCGCGGACCGAATCCAAAACCCATGGGGACAAACCTTACGGATCCCGCGCTCGGAACCATACCAAAGTTGCATGGGGACACAGCCCTAGAGTGCTGGTAGGTCTGGAAAAAAAAATAGGTCTGCTAGTGTCCCAGTATAGGGAGCCATTTTGGCCGCTTAAACTGACCCATGCCACATTCATTGCAGATGTAGCATGCTGGCAGATAGCACAGCCTCTCTAGACTGCATCTGAACGCAGAAGAGAAAAGCCCAGAAGAGGGCTAAGGCCCATGCTATATGGGGCTACTAGTAAGTGCAAAAGCCTTAGGCTGTGGTCACATCTTCACTTTAAACCTTCTTTGGTCCATCTTCAGGTCTGAGTGCTCATACCTTTTCATTTCTTTCTAGTCCAAATGGAAGGTAGCAAAAGCCACAAATAAACCAGTTGGAAATAAAAAGGTGTGAGCGGTCAGACCTGTAGATGGACTGAAGAAGGTTTAAAGTGAAGGTGTGATCACGGCCTTATTGTGTACCACAACCCTGAACTGGCACTGAAATCAAAGTTTGCCCAAGATCCTTGGGTTTGCTCTGCAGGGAAGTGTTTAATCCTCCGTGCTCTTTCAAACTGCCTCAAGTTTTGTCACCTAAAACAAAACAATGTAACAATATAATTAAAATGAGAAAAATTCTAAAAACAGCAGTTTGCCTCCAGAGCGCCTCCGTCAGGCAGGGGTACGAGTTGTCTCTTTTCTAAGGTTGTATCCAGATTAGCAGAATAAAATCTGCTGCTATAAGAAAATGCCCAGCTTACCTGCTGCGAAGCCACAGCGCGCCGTCCGGATTCAAGTTCTCAAAGGAAGCTGTGATACTTCCGTGGCCACGTGGGAGGGGCAGCCAGTGGGAACTGAGCTGCAGGCTCAGTTCTCGTTCACTGTTCTCGCTGCCTTGTCTGGACTGGCGGGAACATTCAGATTTACCTGGAATTGAGGAGTGAGTGCTCATCATTCCACAGGAGGCAAATTTGAAGTAACGGCGGCATAATGCACCACCGCTAGGCAGTGTCGGGTGTCAGGTGTGACACCCATGCCCTAACTGTGCGTCGGAATGCACAGTATCCTCAAGTCTGGAAGCATCCTAAATTGGGATTGTAAAGGAAAAGATGGCCTGCTGTTGCAACTATTTCTTCATTGTTTTTAGTATTTAACTTAGGCCCTTTCTGCGCTGAGCCTTGTCCCGGATTATATCCTGCTACAAGGACCTGCCGTCCGCATCCTCATCTGCATCAGCAGATGCGCATGGCAGGTCCCTATAACGGCTATACTCCAGGATAAGGCTCAGCACAGAAAGGACGTTAGGTTTAAGCATTGAATTGGATGTGTGCCTTTTGTCTGCTAGGGTGTTTATTGCATTTTGATTTTGTTTCTGTTGTCTTATAAAAGGTGGTACATTTATCCATCCATCCATCCATCCATCCATCCATCCATCCATCTATCTATCTTTCTATCTTTCTATCTATCTATCTATCTATCTATCTATCTATCTATCTATCTATCTGCATTTCTATCTCGCCCCATACCCGAAGGTCTCTGGGTGAGTAACAACCTTTAAAACAACAGATTAAAAGCAGAATATAACTTTAAAACTCTTTAAAAAATTCAACGAATGTTTAAATTAGAACAAAGCCTTTCAAAGGTGTATTAGGTACCGAAGTTACATGACCCACCCTTTCTACTTCTCTGCCCCTTCAACTATGTGGTTCTTATATTGTATGTGTGGTTAACTGTACACCACACAGCTGCAAATCAATCTAATACACTCCATAGAACTGTAAATTAAAATCTGATTTATTAGTAGTGAAGTAAAGTGAGATTAAGATGGTATACTAGAAATCCACACATTTTTTGAAGTTTATTTTCTAAGAAACTCTTCCTTGCTTAAATGCAACAGAGAGAAGTTCTAGACTTAAGAAATTCTCTTCACAAAATCTAGAACACGTCATACTGGAGCATCACAGAGATGGCAAAGATTTTAGAAATAAAGACTGTTCTTCAGATTTGGAGGAAAGTGAAACAGCAATAAAAATTTATGAATGCCTTACCATCTTAGGCTGTGTCCCTAAGCAATAAAAAGCTCATTAAAAAGCTTTTTTTGCCACTGAGCATCTCCATGAACAGCTTTTCTTTGAGCTTCCAGCGCCACAAAGAAGGAAAATCTGCGGAATAAAAACCCCTCTCCAAACAAGACTACAGCGCACTTTTTGGAAGCCGTAGTTATTTCTAGCAACATTGTGCATGGAGACGCTCCGTGGCAAAAGAGGCATTGGGGGTGGGGACTGCCGGCTGGAGAAATCATCTCTCTCTCTCTCTCTCTCTCTCTCTCTCTCTCTCTCTCTCTCTCTCTCACACACACACACACACACACACACACACACACACACACACACACACTTTTTTTGCCTCTCATCCACAGCCAGCATTCACGATCTATGAAAACAGTAGGCAGGCATTCCAGTTGCATAAGATACAGTGTAATGAATTGCTTCCACCCACAAGTGAAAGTGTTGAGAGTGAATGAGGGCACGATCGCTTGATCGCTGGCCAGGGGAGGCGTGTCAGTGGCCGGAGATCTTGTAAATAGCATTATGAATTGCTTCCACCCGAGCACTGGCTGCAGCCCGGCCACCTTTGGAGGCAGGGGAGACGAACTTGTAAATATTTTTCTTTCGGTCTTGTCGGAAGTTGTCTCCCTGGTTGTGGCCGCGCAGATCACAGTCCCTCCCTATTCCTGCCGACACCCTATCAACAAGAGAGGGGTCGGGGAGAAAAAGATGTGGGCAAACAAAACACGCGTCCTTGGGGGCGGTAAGTACATTTAAACGCGCGTTTTGCTGAGCCTCATGCGGATGCTTATTCTGGAATTGAACAGCATTTTTAAAGTCTGCTGCAATAGAGGGACAATAGAGAAACAAAAAAGTACCATGAGACGCGGCCTTACTCGGTTCCTCTGCAGCAAAAATTTCCAGATACTGGGCCTGTGTCCTTTTATATTCCACTGGATTTCCCCTTTTTCCCCTCTGTCAAAAACTGCATATTCCCTCTTCTCCCCAATCTCACCTTCCCCCCCCCCACCAAATTTGGAGGCCCCCCAGCTGCATTGGCAGCCACTGTCCTGGCCACTTGAAATTCCAGGCTTACCTTGTCTTTGCCTTACAGCTGGTGGGCTGGTGAAGTAGAGGACTGCACATAGATGCTTACATCACTCCTAGAGATTAAGGAGACCAAACTTCTAATCATAATAAAATGGGAAATCGGCACATGGGAGGGAAGGGCAACCTTTGTCTTCAGCTAAACGCCAGGGTAGAGGTGTGAGCCATGTTCTTGCATTCCTTAAGTGGTGTTCAGCTTTAAGAACATAAGAGGAGCCCTGCCGGATCAGGCCACAGCCCATCTAGTCCGGCATCCTGTCGCGCACAGTGGCCCACCAAATGTTCATGGGCATCTCAAGCATAGACAAGGACAAACCTTCTCCTGCTCTCAAATCCCAGCAAATGGCCTTAGAAGCATCCTGCTTTCCTCCCCAGCCTGAAAGATGCACCTAGGCATTCATTCTAGTAGCCACTGATACATCTGCCGTCCATGAATTTGTCTAACCCTTCCTTGAAGCCATCCAGGCTTTATTTTGAATATGGCTGTAGTCCCTCTAAAGGAGAAGACTGCAGAGTTAGGAAATGAATGGAATTTGAGGCACAGTTGAGCAGCGTCTCTTGTATAGCAAGATCAAAGAGCCACCGTATATGTTGACCAAGTACTCTAGCAGAAGGACTCCAGCACAGGTGCAGCTTACTAGGATCAGAGTTTGTTTGCCCATAGCTCCCTTTAATGCGGTCTGGATTGGAAGAAAACAAACTTGTACTTTTCATTCACCTGTCTCCGTAAGAGCAAGCAGGTTGAGGTGAGGAATGAAGTAGTGCCTGGGAAAGGTGCCATTCTTTGCAGCAGATCAGGGTTTCACTTGCAACATTTCTGCACCTGGTTCATTGCAGGGAAGGGGCCTTGTATGAGCTATCCCTTCTCCTGAGCCTGTTTACTCCCAAGAAGTCAGGCAAAGTTAAAGGTACAGCATTATTTGTTAAGGCACAGTCCAGAGCATGTTGCAGCGTATGCATGTATATAGGCATGGGTAATAAAGGCTGCCTCCACAGTAAAGCATTCAAAAGTAGTTTAGAGGTGGCACCTAGGCAGTTTTGCCACATGCCAGTGTGTTTTCTGACCTTTATTGTAGGCTAAACACAGGATGTGAACACTAGCTAACTAATTTTGCCTTGCAGTATCCTCTCCAAAACACTTTGGAACCCCTTTAAGTCACGTGGATGTAGACTTAGGTTATTCTTCCTCTATACTTGTCTCCTGGAATCACGGTTACAGTTCTGACCCAGTGATAAAAGGTTTCTCTGGGCAGTGCTTCTCCTCTGCGTGAGGTTTTCTGATTTTATTCAGAAATGTTACTCCTCTGCCTGCTCTGTGGGCGTACCAACAGCAGTCTGGCAGGCCAAAAGGACAGCCTTCTGCAGTACAGTTTTTAATCCGTGGGGCTGCCTTTGAAATTGACCCCAAAGCTTGAACTGCTAAGAAGCGGGATGACATAAACCTGATTGATGTCATTTGTAGTTGTCCTTGTGTAGCTGGAGTTGTGACATTTTGCATAGCTTCAAAAGCACAGCTATATGGATTTATTGTCGGTCTGCCATTTAGGGGCCTTGTCTATTTAACTGCATTTTTCTATTTTACAAGTTCCTCCCCACTGCCATCACTAGGCTTAGTTGAAGGAACATATTGAAGAATCAGCAATAAAAGAATAAACAAACCTCCCAAAAATATCATGTCGGAGACTGGGGGTGTTTTTCCACTGGCAGTAAGTACCCATTTTAGCACCCATTAAGGACCCATTTGGCTGAGAGCCAGATGACCCCATTTCCACTACAGACCCCATTAGAGACACATCTGTTTCCACCACAGCTAGGGGAATTCAGATGATATGGTTTCTTCAGGATCTATAATGTGGATTTCAGGACCTATAATGTGGAACCCTTTCCACTAGGGGTGTTTTTCCACTGAGCTCCTTTAATCCAGATCTAAGAAGATCCGGATCTAAGGAATGGGTACTTCCCTTAATCTGGATCTAGTAGAAGTACCCAATGTGTTTCCATGGGTGGTCTAGCACCCAATAGCAATGGGTGCTAGCCTGCCTGCTGTGGAAACACCAGAGCACCCCTTTGCAAATCCGGATCTACCCAATTCTAGTGGAAACAGGCTCCCTATAATCGGGATTTTATGGCTGAAGACCCCATTGTAGACCCCTTTAAGGTAGACACCCGGTGAGGTCAGAAGAGAGCTGTGACTAGCCCAAGGTCACCCAGTTGGCTTCATGGGGGAGGGCGGAATCAAACCCGGTATTCCCAGATAAGAGTCCAGTTTCCTAACCACTTAGACCAAACTGGCAGGAATGTTAGACTGGCAAGAAGAATGACTTTAAGAAGGGGTTGGACAAATACGTAGAGGACAGGTAGGATGCCGCTAAAGGCCTTTTGCAGGGAGTCAAGAACAGATGAAGATTTTGCCTTCCTCTTTTGTTTGAGATGCCCTGTGGCCTAATCCAATAGGGCCCCTCTTACGCTCTTATGTAACACATTAGTCATATTATCCAGTTCCCAAATCTAGAAAGGTCCTACCTATAGAGTCTTTGGCACTGATCCGATGGACAAATGGACCAGTAGAAGTAACAGTGATTCCTTGCATAAGTGGCAGGCATCCCAAGGGCCTGTCATTCTAGCCCGTTTGCGCTGTGCAGCTGAGGTCAGCCATACAGCATTTCAGTGCCACACGGCATGCTGTATGGTCATAAATATGGCCAGCCACTCCATTGCGCCAAAGGGATCCCATGGACACCCAAACCAGCAGAGAGGCACAAGGCACTGTGTTATCCTCCACTCCCGCCCACCTCCATCTTTTTCATGCCTCTGCAGTGGGGCATGTAGAGCATGCACCATACGATACATGTGAAACAGACTCCTGTTGCTTGTTTAGCGGGGTCTGAACACAGCCTTTACAGCATTGCGTTAGGATTTATTCTCCATTTAATGGTCTTCATCCAACACATTCAGGGATTAACAGTCTTTCATGACTTCAGTGTTCTGGAGGAATCTAGTTCTGTGTCAGCAGCGTGTTGGTAACACATCGTTTCATGATTCCCGATGGCTGCTTACGATAGCATCATGCAGCATAATTTCAAGGGCACTAGTTCGTTGAGTTTGATACCAAAGGCCAGTGTCTCAGAAAAGCAGTCACTGCAAAGAAGCGCATTAAACGACGAAGCAGGGTCAACAGAGCAGCATCCCCTCTGCCTCTCTCTCCCAGGAAGTCAAGTCACCATCAGGAGAACCAAGATTGATTCCAGGCCAGATGACTCTGACGAGCTGCTGCTGTTTCCACCCAAGGCCATCAAGCGGAGCTCTTGGCCAGCAGCTCACCTGCAGTTCCAGCAGCTCATGCAAAACTTCATCATCGCTCCATAAATTCACTGCCGGACACCAAACCAAGCAGAGACCCTAAGCAAAGAGGCATGGCATACCTTTGTCAGCAGCCCAGGTTGTGTTCTTTGATGACCCTGTAATGTAACGGCACTAGGAAGCAACTGAAGCCATAAACGGTGTCCCTTGGTGGCTCCATCGATGCTATAATTGGGCTAAGCGGCGAGAATGGAAGCTCCCCCATCACAGCTGCCTTTACCATATTTTCAGTCCTTGGCTTTTATGGCATTTTAGAGTAGTATAATAATTGCTTCTCCAATATACTGTTATCAGTGATATTGTTAACATGATAAAACGGATGAAAAGATGCTGTCCTTGGGAATGCCACCTGCAGCAGGTGACCCACGTCGCTCTGTAGACACAGCAAAGCAAGAATCAAACAAAAACAACAAAAAAGCTGCGCACCAAAACCATTGTGTGAATCACTCTTTAATGTACATGACGTTCCAGAGCTCCCCTTTAATGTTTGGTAGCACATGATTAAGTAATAGCCACGCCTTTAAATAATACTGCAGAGGAAATGGGATGCCCGTGCGGTGTCCTTTTGTCTCTGTAGCCTGCGTCTCACGCAAGTGCAACAGCCACCCATTATCTGTGCAGGGAACTGGCCAGCTATGCAGTACAGCATCCGTCTCTGTAGGGCGAGGATTTATGGTCTGGTCATCAAACACAGCAGAGTTCACAGGAGCAGTTAAACAGGCCTGGCATTTGGTGGTTCTGTTTAATGGCCAATTTATTGTCTGAGCAAAATGGAACGGAGGAAGAAATGGATTCTGTCAGTTTCCCTCTAATAGTTAGATGACTGGTTCTGCTAAAAGCCTGGAGAGAGAGGTGGGGCGTGGTGAGGTTCATTTCAACGTGTGGTTTCCTTTTCTAAAAAAGATTCTGTTCATGTCTCTAAAAACACATCCCATCTGATTCAGAAGCCTCAGGGGAAGGAGCTGCCTGAGGTTAGACTTTTTGCAAAGGATGCATTTTTGGCCCTTTCTGCACTGGACCTTATTCTGGATTATATCCTGGAATAGGAAGCTGCCATTTGCATGCTGGTGCAGACTAAGGCAGGCCCTGGCCCTGGCCTGGCTCAGTCTGCATTGACGTGCAAATGGCAGATTCCGCTTCTGCAACATAATCCAGAATTAGGCCCAGTTCAGAAAGGGCCTTTGTGCCCTATTCCTTCCATGGGGCAGAGCTAATTTCTGTGGAGTTAAAATGAAGTTCTGGACCCCAAAGCTTACATCAAGCCTTACATTAAGCCCAAAGTTTAATGCTGTTATGTGGTGTATACATACACTTTATTGAAACTTTTTAACAACTTAAAACTTCTAATTATACATTGACACCATACAATAACATTCCATCTTTCCGTTGCTCTTTTGGTGACGTCCTCCGTTTCCCCAGCATCTTTTCTTCATGTCTCATCTTCTTTTGTTCCCCTGTTAGTGCGTTCCCACTGGGACTTTTTGGCGTGTCCAAACCGTTTTCAAAACACTCTGTCCGAATTGAAGAGTGGCTTTCCACATCAAAAAGAGAAATAATTGGGGGGGGGGAACTAAAAAAACCACTAGTTCAAACAACTCTTGCTCCTGTTTCCATCAGTAATACACTTTATTTTTCCTTTGAGAACGTTAAAAGCGAAGTACAGTGGTACCTTGACATACGAGTTTAATTCGTTCCGTAACCTTGCTCTTATGTCAAATCGCTCGTATCTCAAAGCAATTTTCCCATTAATCCATTCCAGCTCCCAAAACACCACCTCAGTTGTTTTTGTTATGTACTGTACTGTATTTACATACTCGTATCTCAAATCTTGCTCTCATCTCAAAGCAAAATATCACTCGCTCGGCGGCTTGTATCTCAAAACACTTGTATGTCAGGGCACTTGTATGTCAAGGTACCACTGTACACGATGCCCATGCCTCGCCCGCCCGCCTGCCACTTTGATCTCTGCCATTGTGCCCGCGGCCTCAGCCGCAGTTGCCATTGCTCTCTCACCGTCTCGCTGTTGCGCCGGCCGCTTGCATACAAATCCTAACCTCCCTCGCTGCCTTGCTTGCCCTGCCACTGTGGCTGCCACCGGCCTTTCGGGCCACGGCCGCGGCCCTGCTCGTTTGCCCGCCTTCCTGCCAAGCGGCCGTGGTGCTCCTGAGGCGTAGGGAGCAGGAACAGCAGGTTGTGGGCGGGCGGGCGGGCGGACGGGCGAGCCCTGCCCCCTCCCCTCTCCTTTCCGGCTGCTGCTGCCACACCACCACTATGCTCCGCTTTAAAGTGGAATTAACAAAAAAAATAGGAACACGCATAATGCGCGCTCACATCTGTTTTCGTTAATTTCGCTTTAACTGAGCCAAGTGAGAATGCACCCTGTATGTCTCTTTTTCTTTACCAGCTGACTACTTAATTGTTAATCAAAACCGACCATAATTTCATCAGGTTCTCATAGATCATTGATGAAGGGGTTTGGATCTTTCGTTATTATTTTATCTGTTTCTACTTATCTACTCCAGTTAATTAGCCATTCATCCAATCGGGGTCTTCCGCCATCTCTCCATTTCAACCAATAAATTACAGAGTTGGTCCACAGGAAGAGATCTTCACGTCTCCCTCTGAAGGCACAAAATGCAAGCAAGGAATGCGTTTCCAATAAACCTGCATATAAAGTACATCTCTGACATCTATTCTGGGTATTTTTCTTCCTGATCAGTCTTGCAAAACTTGAAGAGTGTTCCACTGGAAAAAAGCATCTGTGTTACTTAGCAATGAATACGTAGCATTGTACAGAGGAGAGAGGAGGCCCAGGTGCAGAGAAGAGGCTTCCTGTGGCTGCCATAGCAATGTTCTTTTGCAATTTTCTTTCTTAATAAGCGAGAGGAGGGGAATGACTAACTTTTCAAAATGTTCCAAACTGTCTGCACACAATGTGATTCTGTCATAGACATATCCTACTCAGGAAAATTTTTGAGGCTTTTATGGTAATGCTGAGTTGTCAGAACTCATTATTTCTCTTTCTATTTTCCTTGTGAGCCAGTTTGGTCTCTTATCTGGAAATACCAGGTTCAATTCCGCCCTCCACGAAGCCAGCTGGGTGACCTTGGGCTGCTCACAGCTCTCTTCTGAGCTCTCACAGCCCCACCTACCCCACAGGGTGTTCAGTTGTGGGGAGAAGAATAGAAGGTTTGCCAGCCACTTTGAGTCCCCTTAAATGGGTGAGAAAAGCAGGGTAGAAAAGCCAACTCTTCTTACTCCATGAAGCCAGCTGGGTGACCTTGGGCTAGTCGCAGCTCTCTTCTGAGCGCTCACAGCCTCACCTACCTCACTGGGTGTCTGTCCTGGGGAGAAGAATAGAAAAGCTTTGTCAGCCACTTTGAGTCCCCTTAAATGGGTGAGAAAAGCAGGGTAGAAAAGCCAACTCTTCTTCTTTTGTTTTTATTCTAGTCTTTACTTCCCTCTTTCTTTTCTTTCTTACACTGCTTAAGTATGTTCATCTATTAATTTGTATTGTATTGTTATTAGTCTATTATATCACCTCCTTCAGTAGTTGAGGGGGTGGGAACCCAGGATAGGGCCTTTTCAGTGGTGGCTCCGGGATTGTGGGATAGTTTCCCCTTGAGGCACGTCAGATTATACATTCATTCTTTAAAGAATTTTTTTTAAAAAACACTCTTATGTACCTTGGCCTTCAGTTGAAATAAGGAAACATCTTTTCCCCACCGTCCTCAGTTACTATTTTATTATCTTATTATATTAGTTTGTCATTTTATGTTTTGTTTTCTACTGCTGTTACCCACCTTGAGTTCTTCAGATATAGAGTGGTATAAATAAATTAATAAATAAATCCTTCTATCGCCCGTCTACAGCCCCATGTGAATTGTACCTTGAAATGTACTTCCTTTCTTGAGTTTTAAAAAAGGGATATATTTGTTCTGTTTTCTTTCTTGCTTTTTTTCTTAGTATGTGTGACATAATATTAGGAACCCTCTTCATTTTTGAAAGAATTATTGTTGGAAGGTGATTTTTTCCCTTCCCTTACTTACTCTTTTTAAAGCCTAATCATGCCTATAGATATCCTGGGATGTATGTTCATGTTCAGTATTCAAAGACAAACAAATGTTTCTACCCCAAACAGTGTTTTTTCTGTCTGGCATTTTCTTTGTTACTAAAATTCTGGAGATGTAACCAATTTTGTGTTTCCTTTCCATTTCTTAAATAAAAGGTAAATAAAATAATAGAAGATCTGTAGGATAGATTGCTGATTATTGACTGATTAGCGTATTAGAAGCCACCTGTCGAAGGCAACGTATTTCTGACTGTTTAGTACGGGGGAAGAGCATTGTACTATATGTGCAGAGTAGAACCTCCAGCAGTAAGTATATTGAAGCTGATTTGGCAGGGCTGCTCCCAAGTTGAAGGAAACGAGTTAGCAATTTATCCAAATGGAGGTTTTATTGCTTAATGGTTGCAGCATAATAAATCAGGATACATGATATACTGCTTGTTGCATAAATGCATATGGATAAATGCTGTATGTAATATACTTATGAGTAAATACGCATGGGTACATGAAGGCAGATATAGCACACTGCCAAATACATAGTGTGGATCACAGCTTGAGTAAATATATAAAACAGAAGAACGAGAGTGAGAGTGAGAATAATATACTTGTATGTGAATACGCACATAAAGGCTGACATTTGAATCTGTCATCTGGTCACCAGCGACCCATCTCGTTACAGGTTTGCTCTCTAATGTCAGGTTGCCCTTAATCTATAACTAGCTGGATGCTGGTAGTCTCAACAGACTGTGCCATCTCAGAGTTGCAATAACAGATCCTGTCTATCAGCTGGTTCAGCCTTGAGCCTAACACAAGGTTTCCGTTCCCAGCTTTATGCTCACAAAGTAGGCATCTATGAAGTTGATGTGCGGAAGAGTTGGACCAACAAGAGAAGTATTTTTTCAGGAGGCGGGTTTTTGGTTTATGGAAGTTACTATCGGAAGGGTTAAACAAATTCATGGAGGACAGGTGTATCAGTGGCTATTATAGGGTGTTTTTCCACTTAGCACTAGAGTACCCATTAAGGACCCATTAATGGTCCTTAATGGGTCCTCTAATGTTAAGTGGAAAAATACTCATAAGTGATGCCTAGATACTGCCTTCAGGTTAGAGAGATAGAAAAGATGCTCCTAAAGGCCATTTGCATGCAATCGAGATCAGATGAAGGTTTTGCCTTCATCTTCTGCTTGACAACGCCCAGAAACAATTGGTGGACCACTTTGTGGGACAAGATGCTAGACTAAGTGGGCTATGGCCTGATTCGGCGGGACTTCTCGTGTCGTCCTTCAGATCCATTCATGAAATATTTATTTATTTATTTATTTATTTATTTATTTATTTATTTATTTATTTATTTATTTATTTATTTACATCCCGCCCTACACCCGAAGGTCTCAGGGTAGATGACAACCTTCTTGGCCACTAAATTACTGTAGCAACCTGTAGTCCCCTCCATTTCTATTCAGGCCTGTAGAAACAGATTTAAAGAACATTAAGGTCAGAAGTAGGAAATCAGAGAAACAATCTCCCATCCTCCTGTTAGCTAGTACTCTGGTAAAGTAAAAGCACTTCTAGAACAGCATTAGATATTAACAGTATGCATGGTGCTACAAAAAAGGAGAATGCCAATAAATGAAATATAGCAACAATGAAAATAGTTTACATTTATTTCAAAAGAGGTCTGTATAAGAATGTAATTTCACCCTAAATATCTTCACAGGTGTTGCTGCTTTGGACTCAAGTGTTTCAGGAAAAATTGGCTTGAGGGCGGTTGTCTACTACTTCTTCACTACAGCGCTGGCTGTAATCCTAGGTAATCTGCAGTCCTTTTCTGGAATCCTCCTAACGAGTGCATGTCTTTCTGTTTTGGATTATTTTGTGGAAGTTTTTAAAAATTCGATTAGCAGGTTAGTCATCCCTTTCCTCCTGTAGGATCTTTGGGCCTTTGTATGCTTACCTTAAGCTTAATCTAGATATCACTTACTTATTAAGCACTTTTTGATAATTCGGAATAAAATGCTTCTGGATGTGCTTTATTTGAGATTATCCAAATAACGTGGAATAAGTAAGTGATGTCTAGATGAAATTTATGTTCAGTACTAAGTTTCTGGGCTTCACCAGTCCACATGCTAATGTGAATCTGTGAGGCTCCATCTATCTGCCGGTACACTCCATTCACAAAGGCTGGAACACGATCCAAATCAAGGGCACCTTGATCTCGATCACAAATAGACCTTTTTAAACAAGTCCACCAGCAGACCAGAGGACCATGGCCCAGAACATGGAGGCGAGCAGAACATCTCCATGTTTGGGACTACCAAGGACCCTATTTCTGTGGCACACCAAACTTGCCACCAAAGTAGGTCCCAGAATCATCACCCAGACCTTGTTAATCCAGACCCACTGGCCTGGAACAAGGCACAATATGTGGAGAAAGGCCCTTTGACCCACTTTAAGGTCTTGTTTGCCTGTCCTTAGATGTGCTTTTTAATTCTTCACCAAAATAGTGTCCTTAACCACAGGATTATGGAAATAATACTTCCTGGCACATTCCAGTCGGATGTTATGGGATTGTCTCTCAATTTCTGAATAATGTAATCTGTACAAACTGCAGCAAATAGTGTTTTATAATGATAAAATTGCAATATTCTGAATGGGAGTATTGGTAAACCTGAGGATGACAAGGAAAGCTTCACAGCTAGTTTGTTTTTATACAGCCAAAAACAGCCAGCAAAATAATTTGTGGTTCTATAAGTATCACAGCCTTGTTTTAGCAGTGGATTCTTCTACTACATCTTAATAAACTGAATTTATCTCAGTGTTTGGAAAGCCAGCATGACCTTTTTAAAAAAATCATTCTACCTGTTCACTGGGGGATTTATCTGCATTACAGGAGTTGTATTGGTTGTAACCATCAAACCAGGAGTGTCCCAAAAAGCTTCTGACATTGACAGAATGGGTAGCACACCTGAAGTTTCTACAGTGGATGCTATGCTAGACTTGATTAGGTGAGCCTTTTACTAGTTGTTTTGTTGCTTAAAAGATACACAGTAAATGCCTTTGTTTCCATTGCTGTGGGCTTAGCTTCACATGGAGGTTCAGAAGAGCACATATGAAGTTTTTATTTCATGTCAAAAGCATTGCATTCAGCCAAACGAGCCATAAAAGGAACAGACATAATGTATACATGAGTTTATACACTGGCCCCCTAGCATCTGAAGAAGTAAATGTTCCCATTGAACCCCGAAGCATCTGAAGAAGTAGACGGGCCCAGTGGGACCCCCTAGCATCTGAAGACGTAGATTTGCCCATTGGGCCCCCTAGCATCTGAAGAAGTAGACGTGTCTACGAAACCTCGTGCCACCAACCCTTCTCCTGTTAGTCTCCAAGTGCTACCAACTACCTTGCTGGATTTTTCGAATTAGACTAACACAGCTATTACTCTGATATTGGCTTTACATATTACATTATGCTGTTTTTAAATTCCTCTGCAGGAACATGTTTCCCGAAAACCTTGTTCAGGCTTGTTTTCAACAGGTAAGGCCACTCTTGATTTTCACTCGCAGTTATATTTGTGGCTTCCTAAAATAGTGTTTTGAGATGTATATGGTACTTTTTGGGACAAGAGTCCAATTAAAAATTGACTTTTCGAAATAAAAACAATATTTCTAAGGAGAAATTAGCTCACTGTTCCTTTTCAGCAGCCACTGCTTCAGGCAACTGTTGTCAAAATAAAGTTAAAACATAAGCACACATTCTTGGGCAACGCTGATGAAACTTCTTCAGCAATGGTCCTTGATGCACTTAAATAAAGTAGGTCACTATCAGTGGGTCTGGAATAGACCAGCTGTCGAGCACAACCTCAGAGCCTGTGTGTGCTTTGAAGCCAGACACAGAAGCTCTGAGGGTGGCGTTAAATGTGACTACCAGTAATTCCAGTCAAGGCTTCCCTAATTGGGATCATAGTCCACATAAAGAGGATGGCGCATTCCAGTGCAGGGCATGGCTACTTTCCCACGATAACATGTGGATCTATACAGCCTAAGACCTTTCTACCCACGGCCTTAATCTTGATAAAAGGGTCTGTTTTCTGATACTGGAGCAAGATTTCAAGTCAAGAAGAAGAAGAAGAGTTGGCTTTTCTCCCCTGCTTTTCTCCCCTATTTAAGGGGACTCAAAGTGGCTGACAAAGCTTTCTATTCTACCCACAAGAGATACCCTGTGGGGTAGGTGGGGCTCAGAAGTGAGCTGTGACTAGCCCAAGGTCACACAGCTGGTTTCATGGAGGAAGAAGAAGAGTTGGCTTTTCTACCCCACTTTTCTCACCCCTTTAAAGGCACTCAAAGTGGCTGACAAGGCTTCTATTCTTCTCCCCACACAGAATACCCTGTGAGGTAGGTGAGGCTGTGAGAGCTCTGACTAGCCCAAGGCAACCCAGATGGCTTCATGTAGGAGGGCAGAATCAATTCCCAGATAAGAGTCCGGCTCCCTAACCACTAGACCAAACTGACTCACAAGATGAGATAGAGAGGAAAAGACTCTTGGGCCGTGTCCTCATGCACGTTTGGTCCGGTTCCGAGCACGGGATCGGTAAACTTTGTCCCCATGGGTTTTGGATTTGGTCCATGAAAAGCGTACCCAAACCCCCTCAAACTGTGCCAGAAGGGTGCCAAATTTGGTGCCTGAAAAAACAAGTCTCAGCATGGTTTGGGGGACTGGTATGCATTGCTCAGTGAGCTGTGACCACACATGGGGATGCTAGCGGGCTAACAGAGAGAAGATTTGCGCTCACGTCATTGGGAGGCAGGGGGTGCTTCCTGACCCTGCCCTATCCATTGAAGATCGCAGCCACTGACTTTTTAAAATGATTGCAAAAGGAATTTCAGCCAGTGTAGCCTCACATAAGCAGTCAGCCCCTGCTGAAATACGTTCTTCTGTGCATTGATTAAAGGCAGAAGAACTGCGACCTCTTTTTCTGGAAGTCACACAATAGCACGACAAAAAATAGCCGTATACAAGGAATCGTCACAACTAGTGAAATGTATAATAGCAAAAACGTGCCATATAAAATCACGATGGATGGGGTTCTTGTGTAGTTCCTCTACAAAGCCTTTTCTGAGAATGTAACATATACATTTTTAATTTTTCAGTATAAGACCAAACGTGTGGAAACGACAACTACAAGTGAACCAGAGAAAAACGTCACTCTTCCTTCAGATGCACCATTCACAGCGATAATGCCAACAGAAACTTTAGAGGTACGTTGCTTACATTGAACTGTTCAATGTAATATCTTCATAGGTAGCAGGAAATAAAACGGTTTTGTAAAACCACACTCTTAAAAGGAAAAGACTGTTGTCAGGTGGTTGTTTTTTGGGTACCGCAAAGTTATAACTGATTCCGAATGACCACACACGCACTTCCAGACAGTTTTCTTGGCAGAGATACAGAAGTGGTTTGCCATTACCTTCTTCCGGGGAGAGACTGGAGACTGAACCAGCAACCCTCTGCTTTCCAGGCAATCTCTACTGCTGAGCTACAACCTCTCCCTGTTGCGAAATACTTAAAGATAATTTGGGCTCTGTTAGCTACCAATGGAGCAAGCGGATGCTGTATATTCATTACCATGAAGCTGATGTCGTTTGTAAGGCCATTTCTTCACTTACTTGGCTGGACCAGACCAGGCTGGAGTGGTTTCAGCAGCAGGAAACCACTGGCCCAGAACAAGCCTTCCACACTCAGAAGGCTGTTCCAGGACAGTGTCTGTGCTAGCTCCAAATATCACACAAGTCTTGGAGCCCCATAAGGATCCATTCCAGTGGCACAGTTTAGGTCACCACCAAAATGGGTCACCCTGTTCAACTGGTATGGGGAAGGATTGGACCACTGATACACCTGTTAAAATAGACTTACCTGTACCCTGATCTAGGCAGCCATTTTGGCAACATAAACCAGGCTATGTTTTATCCAGTGTGAACCGAATGACTTAAGCAGAGGGCTCCAGAGTGAAGAAGAAGAAGAAGAGTTGGCTTTTCTACCCTGCTTTTCTCAACCATTCAAGGGGACTGAAAGCAGCTGACAAAGCTTTCTTTTCTTCTCCCCACAACAGACACCCTGTGAGGCAGGGTGGGGCTGTGGGAGCTCAGAAGAGAACTGTGACTACCCCAAGGTCACCCAGCTGGCTTCGTGGGGGAGGGCAGAATCGAACCCGGTATTCCCAGATAAGAGTCCAGCTCCCTAACCACTAGACCAAACTGGCTCAGAAGTGAAGGCCCAGAAGAGAGGATACCAGTAAATCTCCCAAAGGCTACAGATGATAATAATAAACCCATTTAACTTTCCTGTTGACAAAAAGCTTTGTTGCTGATTCTTGCCTTTCTCTCCTCCTTTCCCTCAATATACAGAATAACACTAAGGAATACAAAATAGTGGGCATGTATTCTGATGGCATTAATGTTCTCGGCTTGATCGTCTTCTGTCTTGTCTTTGGAATCGTTATTGGGAAAATGGGAGAAAAGGGGAAAGTGCTTGTGGACTTTTTCAATGCGTTGAATGATGCTACGATGTGTATAGTTCAGATAATCATGTGGTAAGTAACATACTTTTTAATTGGCCTTTTAGTAGGCTTGCTACCAATTTTTTTTAAAAAAAATTAGATGGGTTATGAACTTAGTAATATGCAAAGAACTTCTTTTGAAAAGCCAGTATTTTCCCCTAATTTTTAAAGAGTAATATTTGGATTGGAATATGTCACCTGGACGCTCATCACTTAAGGCCATTTATTCTTCTCAATTACAACACAATATGAAACCTTTTAAACATTCATATGCTTGAAAATGTATGATAAATCAGTTTGTCTGCTAGGGATTTGTAACACTGTGGAACATTTTAATATTTATAGAATATTTTCTTTCCCACTGTTCTTTGAATCAGAAAAACCAAGATAATTATATTCTCCAAAATGAAAAGGGATTGGAAAGAGAACCAAGAGCAGAGGGTAATATCATAAGGATATTACATAAGGAGCCCAGAATTTTTCTTATTATATAAATCAAATCTTCCAGAGGGCAACTCGTTTCTTTCAGCAATGGAAGTCAGTTCCACAGGTCAAGAATGGGATCGTTAGAGCCAGTCTGTAATCTTGAGCAAGACAACCTAGAGTGATATCTGAAGGAAGCTGAATTCAATGGTCCATTCCACACAAGCAACTATCCCAGCCCAGGACAACACAGGACCCTCTACGACAGCTGTTCTCAACCTTCCTAATGCCACAACCCCTTAATGCAGTGCCTCATGTTGTGGAGACCCCCAGCCATGGGGGCAGGGCAGCTGGGGTCATGCGGGTGGGGCAGCTGGGGTCACGGGGGCAGGGCAGCTGGGGTCACAGGGCTGTGGGAATCACACTGCTGAGTAATCCACAGTGAAAACACTACATACAGGAGGATTCACAAAGTTCCTGCAAATGTGACGGGACTTCTCAATTCATTTGCAGCTCAAGAGTTTTACAGGCAGTGGTACAGAAGAAGTGAGAAGGAAACATTGGCATCTAATTTGCAAGTGTCATAAGTGTGCTAGGGTACACCCATGACTTGCCACCCATACAGAGGCACAGAGAAGAGGGGAATTAACTTCTTCCAAAAAAACCCATAATGCATGATTTACTAAGTTCATTTTTAAAAGATGGGTTTGGAAAAAGATTTCAGTTGCATCTCGTTGTGCCTGAGCGCCGCCTTCTCTACCTACGCCTCAATCAGCTACTATGGCAGCATGGTGGGGCGGAGAGGCAACCCTGCTGCTGGCCTCCTCGAGGGACGCTGCGTGGGGGGAAGGGAGGGATGGCGGGAGACTCGTGACCCCTCTGAAAGGGTAGTTCGACCCCCAAAGGGGTCACGACCCACAGGTTGAGAACCGCTGCTCTACAACCATACACATCTGTATTGAACAGAGCAACGTAGCAGGGTAACAGTTTGCAAGTGAACCAGTGTCAGTATACCAGACCATGAAGGGCATGCAGACGTCATGCTTCTGTGGTCCATTGTAATATAGAGTGCCCCTTCTAGTGCTTCACACAGAAACGCCAAAGTGATATACTGGAAGGGGCTATGGTGTTCTACTGGAAAGAACAAAAGGCGGGAACAAAGGTTCCCAGGCTGGGCCCAGATGAGCCATCCAAAATGTAAATAGCTGCTGATGCATGTGACACCTAGTTTGGCCTAGCATGGGCTTTAGTAGGTTGCACACACTATCCCATGCTGTGCAGAAACTGCCAAAGAGGAAATTAATACCAAGAAAGCCTCAGCATGAGAAATAAACATTTGGCTGTTCGAAACGTTTTGAAACAGCCCTGCACTCTCATGTTGGGACTCAGTGTTTAAGTCCATTGGACCACCTTTACAGGGCCTCTAGCACCAATTAATAGACATTTCTCAGACACTTCTGTGGCTTTATATTTCCCTGAGGTTTCTGGGAGTTTGCCAGGGTAGCATAGAATGACATCAGAGCTTTGTTTGGGTCTGTCTGGAAAATACAAATAACCCTAGTCAGAAGCCTGGAAAATGGTCCCCCTTGCGTTCCAGGCACGGAAACCACTCCAAGTGCCACTATTCAGATAGTGGGTGCATAGAGATCACCATCATTTTTTCAGGCTCCAGAAGTTTTCCCCAGCATGTGACTTCAGGAACTAGAGAGTTTTTGCTCCCTGAACGGTCTTACAGGTGACTGCGTGCTTCTCAGTGACTCCCCAGTCCTTGGAACAAACAGTACCGTTCATAAACAGTACGGTAATTGTAGAAGGAAACAGATTTAATGAATTTATTTCCAGTCTTTGGGAGATAACTTCTTTAAAACTATGCAGAACCATTGTTGTCTTTATAGGAAGTTCTATAAAGTAATAATTACCTTGGGAATGTTTGGTGTTGTTTTGTATCTTTTTAGGTACATGCCATTAGGTATTTTGTTTTTGATTGCCGGAAAAATAATAGAAGTTGAAGATTGGGAGATTTTTCGGAAACTGGGTCTTTATATGGCTACTGTACTGAGTGGGTATGTATTTGATCTATGTCTGATTTTTAAATTAGTATATTGTGATGTATATAGCTGAATACAGAAGAAGTTTAGTTTCTTGCTTTTCAGGGACCAAAGTGTTCCAGCAACTTTGGCTGCATCCATACAGCCAAGAGACAGATCATCTGAGGGGCAGATTAGAGACAGTGGAGGTGAGATCCATAGCAAAGGCATTCTCCTCCACTGTCACTTTGGGCAGCAGAGGGAGGGGTCCACACTACGCTTTGGGTGTCTCCAAGTGTGGATTTCATGCCTTTGGGGTGGCCTATGGGCCAGTTGCGAAGGGATGCAGTGTAGGAATGCCCTTATTTGCCTACGTGGATGCAGCCATGTGGATTGCCTCCCTGGAAAAGAGAGAAATATGAAGCCTCTGCACTCCCTTTTTCCAATCTGCTGACAGCAAAGAGGATTGGCTTTACTGATGAAGTAAAGGATCACTTATTGCCCCCCTGGAAAAGTGAGAAATCCCAAGCCTGTACAACCCCTGTTCAAGATCTTGGCTGACACGACAGAGGCTTGGCTTTAAAACTAAAACCTCTTTCCTGTCTGGCGAGATCATGAAGTCCGGCACTGTCCCCATGCACATGATCAGCTCGCTAACCGATGCGTGCCAGACCCCCAAACTGTGCCGAGACCTGTTTTTTCAGGTGCCAAATTTGGCCCTGGTCTGGCACGGTTTGGGGGGATTTGGTCCACTTTCCGCGGACCAAATCCAAAACGCATGGGGACGCCCGTTGCCAATCCGGCATTCGGTACCGTACCAAATGTGCATGGGGACACGGCCTTAATCACACTGGTCAGTAACCTCAAGGCTGTGGAACTTTTTTTCCACTGCATCAAAGCGTGCAAAGGCAGGAAGTTGCAGACATGTACCTGCCATGCCTTGTGCCTAGTGGTGGGATCACTGGATCTTGCCACACGTGGCCCTTTTTCTTAGGCCATGATGACATACAGCATGAGATTCAAAGTCTTCACCAGAACGCTTTGCCATTGTGCTCTTGATATAAAATATATTAACGCATCATCCTAAGTACAAAGAGGACAGCCCTTCAAGTCAAACAGAATAACATATCCCAGGTTCACTATTGGTAGATTTGAAACACAATAGCACCATTTTGCTAAAAAATTTATTGCTTAACATATGTTTTCTCTTCCCTCCCAGGCTTGCAATCCATTGTGTTGTGATTCTGCCACTTATATACTTAATAATTGTCAGGAAAAACCCTTATCGGTTTGCGATAGGGATGGCTCAGGCTCTTCTGACAGCGCTCATGATCTCTTCCAGGTAGAAACTATAAAATTTATCCTTTTCATAGCTATTAGTGGAAATTAATTAAAATCGATTGAATTTATTCCAAAGATAAATTCCGCTTCTTGATTTCTGGTACCTCGCGGTGTTTTCTTACCTGGTTGCCTTGTTTGATCAGGATACACATTTTTGCTTGTGTTCTTCTTAAAGTCTTTTCTTTATTTTTTCCCCCCAATATGTGTGATCCAGTTCAGCTACTTTACCTGTCACCTTTCGCTGTGCAGAAGAAAAAAACCATGTTGACAAGAGAATTACCCGATTTGTTTTACCAGTTGGAGCTACAATCAACATGGATGGTACGGCACTCTATGAAGCAGTGGCTGCTGTCTTCATTGCCCAACTTAATGACTTAGAACTAGATATTGGCCAAATAGTGACAATTAGGTAAGAATTGTGCTTTAACAGACATTTTATCTTTTTTAAACAATGAGTAATCCCTACATAGTTTCTGCACACCAAAGGCGCCTTCACACTGTGGCAGAAGCGGCGAAGCAAGCTCAGCACTTCGGTCCCACGCAGTAGGAGCGCGGCATTTCTCCCCGACCCTGCCAAGTAGAAAGATGCTGGATAATGAGCATCTTTTTACTGCACACTTACCTGCCTTTCCAGCGCTCCTGCTGCCAGCAACCCAGCTTCCCGTCTGGCCAACAGGAAGCAGCTGTGCTGGAAATGCAAAGCTTCCAGTCCTCCGGCTTGGAGGACCGGAAGCAACTCTGGCTTAAATGTGAAGCTTTTGGTGATTCGGATTAGAGGACTGGAAGGAGCTTCGCCTTAAGGGGCATGTTTGGAGGCACCCCAAGTTGGGCCAACTGCTAGATCTTGTACCTTGCTGATAATGAAATCATATGTAAGAACAACGCATTCTTGCTTCAGAAGGAGGAGTAAATCGTTTACAATGGTACCTCGACATACAAGTGCCCTGACATACAAGTGTTTTGAGATACAAGCCGCCGAGCGAGTGATATTTTGCTTTGAGATGAGAGCAAGATTTGAGATACGAGTATGTAAGTACAGTACAGTACATAACAAAAACAACTGAGGTGGCGTTTTGGGAGCTGGAATGGATGAATGGGAAAATTGCTTTGAGATACGAGCGATTTGACATAAGAGCAAGGTTACGGAACGAATTAAACTCGTATGTCAAGGTACCACTGTATATACCTAGATAGTGGCTGAAGGATCTGGTAGCTGGGTCTTGGAAATCCACAGTCTTGAGCATGACATTGAATGCTAGCTCTGAAGGCATGTTTGGGGAAGACAAAACCGTGGGGCAGACATGGGTGTTTATCTGCCTGAAGATTGCTCCTGTGATGATTCACTGCATACGTCCAGGTATTTCAGTGGCATGAAATACCTCTTAAGTGCACAATCGTGACCTTCTGCACATGCGTGGCAGCCATTTCCAGTTTTTCCAGCTCCATGCATGCACAATGGCCATATCCAGGGTGAAGATCATGAGAGCAAACCTTCAGAGAGGCAAGACCATTTCATGGTGCAGGGGAAACCTGTAGTGTATTTGATTTATCCCAGATGGTGATAATGTGGAGTACCACTCCTTTTTGGGGGACTATGTTAAGATTGCCGCAGATATATGTGGCAGTCCCAACATAGCCCTGGGCTAATCCCACATTTTAGGTTGTGTCTGGAGTTCCAGATTGTTTCCATTGCAACCTGTTAGTAGAGCCTCAAGGTGGGAAGGGGAGAAATGGGCAAACTGGCAAAGATAATCCCAAATTACTACAAGAGAAAATGTGTGCTGTTGTGCACATCGTACTAAAGTTCTATATAAAAATGTGGCTTTGCAGCCTAAGATAATTGTGATTATTTAATATTATTTAACTTAAGGGTTCTTTTATTTTTATTATTATCATTCATTCAAGAATATCGGCTTGCATTTTTGCTTGTGGTTTACCAGCAATGCTTAACCTGCATCCATTGGTAATGTAAGATGTTATCAGAGATTGCATCCAGGTAGAAGTCTACTCTGGAATTGGTGATGCTTATAAAGGGATCATAGAATCATAGAGTTGGAAGGGACCTCTAGGGTCATCGAGTCCAACCCCCTGCTCAATCGAGGATTTCCTAAACCATCCCAGGCAGACGTAGGTCCAGCCTCTGCTTGAAGACCTCTAGTGAAGGAGAGCTAACCACCTCCCGTGGCAACCTGTTCCACTGACTGATCACCCTCACTGTCAGGAAGTTTTTCCTAATATCTAACCTGTATTGACTCCCTTGATGTCTCACCCCGTTGTTTCTAGTCCTCACATCTTGTGCAGGTGAGAATAGGGACGATCCCTCTGCACTGTGACAGCCCTTCAGATACTTAAAGACCGTGATCATGTGTGTGCTTTGTCCTTATACCTGAAGCAGCACTCTGTATCAGCAGAACTATCTGTTTCTTGGTGCCTAACTAAGAAAGCCCTTGCTAAAACAGCTTCATAGTTGGGCCAGCTGAGCCACTGTGGTGCAGACAGACCTTGGACCCTGTTTCCATCCACTCCCCTGACCTTGGGGTGGATCTGGTCGAATAAGCAGGAGGCTTGCGGCTGAGTGAATGTGCACCTACTTGGGGCTGCTGCTTTTTATAAGTAGATTTGCAGAAAGCCTACTTTTCAGAAGACTGCTGTGCGAGAGAAACTTCCCTAGTCAATTCATAAGTCTGTTTGGATAATGGTCTTGTGAAGTAGGGATGTGTACAGATATTTGAAAATTCAAAAATCCAATTTGAATCCCAATACGGATTCTAGTTTGAATTACCCCATCCCCATGCGATTGAGAAGAGCACGGGTTCAAGTCGAACGTGCCTGTCCCCATGAAAACTGTGGTAAACCCCTGCATCAGGTAACTGCATCTTTTTCTCTCCACCCCCTCTCCCCTGATAGGAAGCTGGGTTGATGTCACCATACCCTGTCCCGCCCGCTGCAGCGATGACAGGGAAACACCTCCAGGTTGCACCTCCACAAACACAACACACGGCAAAGATAAACAGTGAAAATAAAGGGCATTACTAATAACAGCTCATTGCTTGAAGCCGCCACAGTTTAGCAGAGGTGGACACCTTCGCGTGACAGCGGGCACACCCCCACTCGCAAGAGGTTCAAGGGGTTCTGTGCATCGTCTTATGTTGCATCTGGTGCAGGGAAGCCACAGGCACATTGCCCATCAAGGCAGTGCAGCGCTCATGCGCAAAATCGACCTGCCCATGTCTTAAGATCTGGAGGGGAGGCCCTTCTCGTTATCCCTCCGCCTTCAGTAGCTAGGCAGGTGGGCACCCGGGAGAGGGCCTTCTCGGTGGTGGCCCCCAGGCTGTGGAATGGCCTCCTCCTCGAGGTGCGTCAGGCCCCTTCTCTGTTTTTATTTAGGAAGGCAGTGAAGACGTACCTCTTCATGCAGGCCTTTGGTTGGATGTTCCCCATGCTTCCCCCACTGCACACTCTACTGTTTTTAAAACTGTTCTTGTATTTATTTATTTTTTAATATTATCATTATGCTGGATTTTTAAACCTTGTTCTGGTTTTAGTATTGTCTTATACAGTTTTGACTTGTGTATTTTTAAATGTTGTGAGCTGCCCAGAGACCCTTGGGTATGGGGCGGGATATAAATAAATAAATAAATAAATAAATAAATAAATAAATAAATAAATAAATAAATAAATAAATAAATAAATAAATAAATAAATAAATAAATAAATAAATAAATAAATAAATAAATAAATAAATAATCAAGCCAATTACCCACGCGTCGTTTGCCGATCAGGGAAGGGTGGTGGTGTAATAATTGTAGCCGCAAAGATGCTCGTAGGACAAATGAGAGCCATTTGACCCCCTCATCATTTCTCTTTCATCATAATTTATCAAAAGAAATACCCAAACAGTTGTGATCACAGTGCGCAGGACAGCAACAGCGAGCACAGGCGAAACCCTGCCTGCTAATGAGGCGATCACCAATCTCCACCACTAACCGGGAATGACCCCATGCCTCCAAGATAATCCGGGCTTGCATCCCAACCCTCAGCGAAAACAGTTTGCAACAAGGGGTTTTTTTACCACGGATTTGGACGATTTGTTCCGCATGTTGCCCTTGCATGGGGATGCCCCAAGTCGAATTCAGGTTTGCTTCGGAGTATAGAGTGCATGGGGACAAGCCCTCAGAGTGCTGTCCTGTTAGGGAGGGAGGGAGAGAAGGTTATATATTTTTTTCAATTATATTTTTTGATCTGTTTTATTCCTTTTGTAACCCACCCTGGGACCGTTTGGTGAAGGGAGGGATATAAATTTATTTTAAAAATGAATGAATGAATGAATGAATGGAAAATGGAAAGTAAAGCCCACTCCCCCATTTCTACAGAATAAATCACTTTGTCAGTCTCCCTTAGTACCTTAAGGATAAATGAGCTGTTATGTCCTTTAGGGTGCAGTTACCCAAAGGGGAGGGAAATCCCTTTTTCTACATCTGGATGATACTAGATTTGGCCCTCAAGAAAAATCATGGATGGGGATGTGTGATTTACCTAGCAATGGGGCTGCTCTGTTAACTTTAAAAACATTTGACTGTATGCGGGGGCTGACAGGGCAAAAGTGCTGCTAGATCATCTGAGCCCGTCTCATCAGAATATCCCAGCAAATGTGGACATCCTTTTTTTTTTAATGTGAAGCATTCCAAGCCAGACATTTTTGTTCACCCTAATAGGGATCTTTCTTGAGACTTTTTTTATGAGTGAGACTGGTGTGGTAGCTAGAAAAAAATCATGCTTACAGAGCTTCTGTGAAAAATCTCTTTTGCAGAGGACCTCGTATACTTAGTTATCAGTTTTGTCCACAAAGAAGCCTAAATACATCATATTCCAGCCAGTGAAATGCTAGAAGGTGTAAAGATAATAATTTGACAGATAAAAAATGGATCTGAGGACCCTGTTGCTGGAGAAAGTGTCTCTTTCAGCACATCTGGTTGATTGCTCTTTGAACTGTAGATTGCTGTGATGGAGGCAATTATTACGGTATTGCCCTATGTATGTTCTTATGGAACAGCATTCCTGAAATCAGCTGTAGAACCTTAGCTCCAAGAGGCATCAGTCAGGGATATCAGAGGGGAGAGAAGGGCACCACCACCACAGAGAAGGCCAAAGTGCCATTCAGGAATGGGAAACGGCTTCAGTGGTACCTGAAGCAGGACTTCTCCAGAAGGTCTCAAGAACTATAAGGTCTCAAGCATCTTCAGGGGCCCGTAATGGGGAAGGACATCTGTATGAATAAAGAGGGAGAAGACCGATTTCTGTATTTATTTTAGTCACACATGAAGTAGATTATAATTAGTAACTGAGGCATGATTTAAAACAGCTATTTTGCCATTACCGTGACATGCATCTCCTGTTGCTAGAAGTCATTGTGACTTGGGCATGGTTGGCCTCACAAACAAGGGCATCAGTGATAGGAGAAACAGTTAGTGGAACTGCATGTTGTCTTCTTGATCCTGCAAAATCGAGGCCAGAAGCATTCAGTCTTTGGCTGAATTGAAGGTTGTATGGCAAAGGTGGGCCTGGCCAACGTGGTTAACCCCACTTTATATTGCACAAATACACAATTACATAGTTACTTGGAAAGCTTCCTGAGCTGAGGGGCTGGTGGCCAGCTGTTTCTGGGCTAGCTTGCCCTCTCTAAGCCAGCTCTGGTGCCACCACTTGGGAAGAAGGAAGGTTAAACCCTGTGCTACTTGCTGGCCAATGGAAGCAAAAGCTGTACAGAAAACGACAATCGCTTCTACCTAGGAATGAGCAAAAACTATTTGTCAGCTTCAAAATTTGTACAGATTTCAAAGCTTCGAGCATTCGCATTCTAATTGAGCATTGGCTATATTTGAAGAGCAACCTTCTCACATGAATTGAATGCTTTCGTGTGTTGGCTTGAAGCTTTCTTGCATTTGCAAAGGTGAGGCGGCAGCAAAGAGGCTGTCCAGCTATCCCTGGAGATTTGGAGGCGCAACCAGGACATCTGAGGTGGCTCCATTCGCATTAATGCAAATTTCCGTTGCATTCACTTCAATGTGAAGCAAACGGGAGAAAAATCATGGCAGATCCCTAATTATATTGCCAGCGGGTCAAGCAAAGGGCCTGTGTGTGGAGGACTGAATATGTGCCCTGTTTCCCCAAAAATAAGCCCTAGTTCAAATTTTCCACTATTTTTTGCTGCTCTAAAATATAATCCCTACCCTGAAAATAAGCTCTAGCCCATGGGGAATGGAGGAGTCGGTCTGAGCACCGGCTGGCCCCCTCACGATTGCCTCAGCACTTACCTCACCCCGTCTGAGGTTTTGGCATGGACTGGGGGCACTGCGACCACAGCCCGTGCGAGGCCCCCAGGCCACGCCCAGCCCTCGGACCGGGTGGGGTGAGCGCTGAAGCAGTCGTGAGGGGGGCAGCTGGGGCCAGCCAGCGTCAGCGGAGTTATCCCTGGTGGTGGGGGGAGAACTCCTCCAACGCTGGCTGGCAGCATTTGCTGAAAAGTAGCAAAGTCCGGGGATGGAGGGATGAACAAATAAGACATCCCCTGAAAGTAAGCCCTAGAGCAGTGGTTCTCAACCTGTGGGTCGCGACCCCATTTCGGCGGGGTCGCCAAAGCCTGCGCAGGCCCCCCCTGCGTTCCCCCCGCCGCCGCCACGCCGCTGCTTTGAGGAGAGATCGGCAGCGCCAGGCGGCGATGGCGGTGAAGGGCGCCGGACCCGCACCGACTGGTGCCTCACCGCCAGCGCCCTTCGCCCGCTAAAATCCAGCATTGCCAGCCCCCCAAGGAGGAGTTCCGGGTCGGGGGGGAGCAAACGTGACGCCAGTGGCCCTGGCCCCGCCCCGGCTCCGCCCCGCCCCACCCCTGGCCCCGCCCCTGGGGTCGCGGAGGCTTTGGGAACCTCATTTTGGGGTCATGGCATTACAAAGGTTGAGAGCTGCTGCCCTAGAATGTCTTTCAGAGCAAAAATTAATATAAGACCCTGTCTTATTTTCGGGGAAACACGGTATGTCAGTAGAAGGCCACTGAGAAAGTGGCTGAAATAAATATGAACAAATTTGCACCCTGAATGGTCTCCTCTGCTCTCTTTCTTAATTGTTTGTCATTGTTCTCCTATTTGTCATGCTGTCTTCTGGCAGAAAACAACCACATTTGTGGGCATCAGAGTCTGAACCACAAAGGCCATTTCAAGCAGCTTAGACCTCCCAGGCTTTGACAGCCTCCTTAAGTAGTTTTGTTTTACCTTCTGGGCTCTGTGATCCAGGTGACGCTGCTCTTAATGTTAATAAATTGTTCTTTTTCTGTTCTAAGTGGTTGTCCCTCACTGGCAGTGCACTTTGTGAAAAGGAAAGAAGTAGGGTTTTTGACATGTAAAGCCAACGAGTAAGGGTTTATATTTGAGAACTGGGCTGGAAGCATCACAAGCCCGTCATAAAATAAAATCATAGCTGACACATAAGAGAAGTTAGATGAGTGCTTACATCCAAAAGCTATGCCTTTGAAAGTGTATAGCTACCACTGAAAGCTAAAATGGCAGTAGAAGAAGATTTGGCTTTTCTATCCCACTGTTCTCACCCATTTAAGGGGACTCGAAGCAGCTGACAAACCTTCTGTTCTTCTCCCCACAACAGAACACCCTGTGAGGTGGGTAGGGCTGTGAGAGCTCAGAAGAGAGCTGTGACTAGCCCAAGGTCACCCAGCTGGCTTTGTGGAGGAGTGCAGAATCAGACCCAGTATTCCCAGATAAGAGTCCAGCACCCTAACCACTAGACCAAAGTGGCTCTAGTATTTATACAGAAGTATTTTGGCACCTAATCCTTCTCATCTGACCTAAAATGCAAGAAGCAACATGAATAACTGATTAAAGTGACCTGCAGAATCTGCCAAGCTCTTGAATTTCAAAACAGTGAGTTTGTAGAGTTCCCTGCCAAATAAAGCACTTGGGGCAGACCGAAGATATTTTTAAATTCCTCATTCTGAACTGAGAAACTGAAAAAGCAATTTCCACGAAGGCCTAAGGCTGAATGAAACAGAAGCCTCCCTAATGCCTGTTTGTGTCTCTTGGATGTAGTGTAACAGCAACCGCAGCTAGCATTGGAGCGGCAGGTGTGCCCCAGGCCGGATTAGTTACCATGGTGATTGTGCTGAGCGCCGTCGGACTGCCTGCTGAAGATGTTACCCTCATCATAGCCGTCGACTGGCTTCTGTAAGTTTGTGTGCTGTAATTCTTTCTCTACATATTTCTCTCTATAAAAATTCAAATGCAGCATCTCAGGAAAGGAATAAAGATTTCCCTAGTATTGTCAGAAAGGACAGTACTCTCAGGCCGCATCCCCATGGCATGCGTTAATTCAGTTTAACAAATCCGAAACAACTGATCTGCGATAAATCCGGCTACACGTTTTGCAGTTTAACCTGGTTTGGAGGGCATACGATTCCAGCGTTAACTCGGATTGAGTCTTCGGAGACTCCACGGGCAGCATCATTGCGAGTCAATTGATCCCTCCCTTTGCGTCATCTATGCTTCGTCGGGGATCCCCTTCCTTACTTCCTGCCTGCCTGCCTGCCTGCCTTCTCCAGATGGTCTCCCCCACCATCCCTGGGCGCCCTTCTGCCGCTCATCAGCTGGGGGTAGACCCCCTCTGCTCCGGGGATTCCTGCTATCGGGGCGCCCAGCAAGCGGGCGCAGAGGGGAAGGCTCTCCATCCATCCATCCATCCATCCATCCATCCATCCATCCATCCATCCATCCATCCATCCATCCATCCATCCATCCATCCATCCATCCATCCTTCCGTCCGTCCATTCTGGCGCTGCAGAGAGCGGGGAGAAAGTTCCCCAGGCTGCGAAAGTTCCTGGGGGACGGGCTTTCCTTTCCCTTACACTGTAGCGAAGGAACCAGCTCACTCTCTTAAAAAATACAGCTGAGGGGCTTTAAATATTAAAGAGGCATATGGCTGTGGTTCCTTCTTCCTTCCCTCCTTCCCTCCCTCCTTCCCTCCTTCCTTCCTGCCTTCCTGCCTCCCTGCCTGCCTGCCTGCCTTCCCCAGATGGTCTCCCCCACCATCCCCGGGCGCCCTTCTGCCGCTCATCAGCTGGGGGTAGACCCCCTCTGCTCCGGGGATTCCTGCCATCGGGGCGCCGAGCAAGCGGGCGCAGAGGGGAAGGCTCTCCATCCATCCATCCATCCATCCTTCCGTCCGTCCATTCTGGCGCTGCAGAGAGCGGGGAGAAAGTTCCCCAGGCTGCGAAAGTTCCCGGGGGACGGGCTTTCCTTTCCGTTACACTGTAGCGAAGGAACCAGCTCACTCTCTTAAAAAAATGTTGCGAATTTCCGCAATTTTAATGAAAGGAAGTAATACAGCTGAGGGGCTTTAAATATTAAAGAGGCATATGGCTGTGGTTCCTTCTTCCTTCCTTCCCTCCCTCCTTCCTTCCTAGTCATGGCTCTCTTCTGAGCTCTCACAGGGTGTGGGGAGGAGAACAGAAGGTTTGTCAGCAGCTTTGAGCCTCCTTAAATGGGTGAGAAAAGTGGGGTAAAAAAGCCAACTCTTCTTCCTCCTCCTCCTCCATGGAAGCAGCTGGGGGACCTTGGGCTAGTCACAGCTCTCTTCTGAGCTCTCACAGGGTGTGGGGAGGAGAACAGAAGGTTTGTCAGCAGCTTTGAGCCTCCTTAAATGGGTGAGAAAAGTGGGGTAAAAAAGCCAACTCTTCTTCCTCCTCCTCCGTGAAGCCAGCTCAGTGGCCTTGGGCTAGTCACAGCTCTTACAGGGCATCTGTTGTGGGGTGAAGAATGGAAGCTTTGTCAGCCTCTTTGAGTCACCTTAAATGGGTGAGAAAAACAGGGTATAAAAGCCAACTCTTCTTCCTCCTCCTCCTCCATGGAAGCAGCTGGGGGACCTTGGGCTAGTCACAGCTCTCTTCTGAGCTCTCACAGCCCCCCCCCCACCTCACAAGGTGTCTGGTGTGGGGAGAATAGAAAAGCTTTGTCAGCCACTTTGAGCCCGTTAAATGGGTGAGAAACGCGGGTTAGAAAGGCCAACTTCAGCAAGTGCATCCTTCTTCCTTCCTTCCTTCCTTCCTTCCTTCCTCCCCCCCCCCACCTGCCTCGCGGGGTGTCTGTTGTGGGAGAAGAACAGAAGGTTGATCAGCTGCCTTGAGTCCCCTTGAATGGGTGAGAAAAGCGGCCACCGCTGGAAAAGGAGGAGAGCCGAGAGGCAGCGGGCGGGTGGGCGGGCGCAGTGTGCCCTCCGCGGGAGAGGGCAAAGGGGGCTCTCCTTGCTCACCTCTTCCCTCCGGGAAGAGAGAAAAGGCCGGGGCCGCGCGGGGCCGTCGGGGGGTGACAGTGAAGGAAAAGGTCGCGTGGAGAGGGAAGCGGCCCCCGGCCGGCTCAGCTTTGCCGCCTGGCGAAGGGACGGGAGGAAGTCCTCCGGAGCCGCCACTGAATCGTAGCTGGATTCTTTCAATGAAACCACGGTGTGAACTGAAACTGGATTAAACCTTAGGTGTAACCACAGGCAGAAGTAAAGTAGCCTCTGAAGGGGGCTCAAAGCGGCTGATAAAGAAAATGAATGGTCACTTTGCTGCTGCACAGGAGCAGCAGCAATGGCAAAGAAGGGGGGAGGAGGGCCACAGCTTTTAAAATACAGGCTCCAGGGCTTTCCTTTCCCTGTTTAAAGTTCCGAACCTTCAAAGGCCTGAAATTGCGCAAAATTGCAACATTTTTTAAGGTGTGAAGTGCTTACAGCAATACAATGTATCTTTAAGGACTGGAGGTTTATAGTGGGTGTTTGAGGGTGGATTTTTTCAATGAAGGAAACCCTAAACATGACGTGCTTCTAATACGTTCAGCCATTGGTTACAGTGCGATTGGGGGGGCGGGACAGCCTTAATACTGAATCTCATCCCAGAACGATACTGTCCACACAGTAAAAAATTAAACACGTGTCAAGGGCATGTTCCGGAGTGAGACCTGTTGAGATCAGGATTTATTTCAAATCGGGATAACGTGGTTTATCACGGAAATACCGCATTAAGCCGAAGTGACGTGTGCACGGCCCGAAATCAAAACGTTTTGAATTCGAGATAACGACGTCGTGGGGATGCGGCCTCAGTAGCCTTTAACTTTAGATCTTCTGCGTAGTCACACGGGAAGAAAGACAAGATTTGTGAGCCTTTTAGAGTTGCATGGAATAAAAAATTTCAGCAGCTCTTGCCTTTACGGGGCAATGACGAAATCCTGTCTCAAATGTGGTTCTTGAAATTTTTGAGATGGCCACACTCTCCTCCTGGCAATCACCCACCAAGCGCGGTTCCCATCGAGTCTGAGTGGCCATAGAGGTAGAAGAGAGGGACAGGTCAGGCCCTTTCATGGTAGGCTGTGACATCCTGGAAACCTTAATCTGCGCTACAGACCAGTCTACCAGCTGACCACACCTCCCAGTAGAGTACTGCGTTGGATGAAAAGTTGTTTTGCACTACAGCGCGGAAATGGCATTGGAGCCTGCTCCAGCTGCGGACCACTTGAATTCCAAATCACCTTGTCGTTTGTGGATGGCTCAGGTGTGGGCAATTCAGCATACAAAGGCCAAGAAGCCTTGAGCCAATCTGCTGTACAAGCAGTGCCAAAAGTCCACACTGCTGAGTACCTGGCCAAAACAGCTCTAGTTGGGAACTGCAGAGGCTGGGCTATTAATTTCAGACCAGTGTGGTACAGTATTCCTCATGCCATGCTGAAAGGGCCATTTTGTCCCCTCCAGAGACCATGGTTTGATGTCACTCTTGCTGTACGGAAGCCTAAAATGGTCTTCAGACTGATTTTTTTTAAAAATGTAGGGAAAAAATGTATTTTAAGCAGAATCAAAGTTTTCCTTGCAATTATGTGATCCACCCACATTGCTGCTATCAAAATTGGGGCAGATAACTCATTGAGGAGCCCCACAGTGCATTCCACTGCCACCACCATCTTTGTTGACCAGCCATGGATCAAACCCGTCCAGAATTAGCACAATCTAGTTAAGGAATACTGAATATTGAGTCCTCCTTTGCGGCTGCATCATCAGTAGAGGAGCTAATGCGGGATAAGGGTTTCCATAATGCTAGAATTGTATAATGCTCTGAATTTTTGAGAAGCTAATTATCACTGGATTTCATGTCTGAGATCAACCAAAATGTAACTACGTACAGTTTACAAACTGAGAACCATTTAAATACATCAGAGAAATAGACATGTTAGTCTAATTCGACAAGTCCAGCAAGGTAGTTAGTAGCACTTGGAGACTAACAGGAGGAGGGTTGGTGGCATGAGCTTTCATAGACACGTCTACTTCTTCAGATCATCTGAAGAAGTAGACGTGCCCATTGGGCCCCCTAGCATCTGAAGAAGTAGACGTGTCTACAAAAGGTCATGACACCAACCCTTCTCCTGTTAGTCTCCCAAGTGCTACTACCTACCTTGCTGGACCCATTTAAATACATTTGTGTACATGCTGAGGATATGAAATGCAAGTTTTTTAACTCAGTACTATAGTGTTGAAAGGCAATCTTCTCTAAATTTTATTCAGTTCTTGTTCTGCCCTTCATTTCAAATTAGTGCTTTAAACTGTTGGGCTTTGCATGTACTTATTAATATAAAATAGAACTTCTATACAATTGGAATGGCTTTTCTTTGATTAATCTCAATATTTTATAGGGATCGATTCAGAACCATGGTGAACGTACTTGGTGATGCTTTTGGAACTGGAATTGTGGAAAAGCTGTCTAAAAGGGAACTGGAACAGATGGATGTGGGTTCTGAAGTAAATATAGTGAATCCTTTTGCTTTGGAGCCTACGGTGCTAGACAGTGAAGATACAGAAACCAAGAAGTCCTATGTGAATGGAGCTTTTGCCGTAGATAAATCTGACACCATATCATTCACCCAAACATCACAGTTCTGACACAGATTGACTAAGAGAGAACACTGGATTGAAGGATGTGGGAAGTCCTGCTTCGAATCATATTCTGGGATGCTCTCATGTTGTACTTTGCCTTTCGCCTATGTCCATACAGGCAAACAAAGAGTGAGACATATCCTCCACAGCATAAATCTCCCACATCAGAGCTGCCAAAACATAACAGAGCACAGCCCATCTCATGTGCGGGCTACGAGTATTGTATATTTTTCCACAACTGGGGACTTGGGGTGGTAGAATAGCTGGCATGTACAACGTTGTGGAGATTTGCCCAAAAGTCCCCGTGAGGAAAGATGAGCGTATTTGCAGCATAGTTACACCTTCTAGTGAATGCACAGCACTGAGGAATTCAGCCTTTCTGCGGCCCACATTGTAGCAGGCGAAGATTACCCAGCCATACTTACACTGTAGCTCCGAATGACATCATAATTATCTAGCAAACTAAATAGGATAAGTATTTACCTTTGGTACAGTTTTCCCCTCTGCTCTTTAATTCTTGGTGCATCCAATGATTGAGCACAGATCTATGAAAAAGGTTTGAAGAGCTGTATTTTTATAGAAGAGAACAACTCAGGTCACATTCCTGAAGATGCCAGACCTGGGCTTGCAGCAAGTACGATCGGTCGATTTATTAAAGGGTAAAATTATTTCCAAGGAATAATTTCATTCACGTACTCTGTGCGTGGTGTTTTTCTTTAAAAGCTCTGTGGGGTTTTTTTTCAATTTGGATTTGTATTCCATTTCTTGACATTTCTCTACAAATGTTCTATGTGCCAAAATGCTATTCCTAGTAGTTGATAAACTACTAGAAAAAGAACAGATATGTGATTCTACTGCAATAAGTGTTAACTTTTTTAAAGTGTTTTTATGTTTTTAATTGAATTATGGAAATTGGAGGTCTCCATATAAGGACTTCTAATATTCTGCTTTATGTTACATCATAAATATTAATAAGAATATTAAGAGACTCTAGTAATAATATACTTGCACACTGAACTTCTGATAATCTTTCATTTATTAATCTTATTTCTCTACATTTTGGATATGGCAGGGAAAAGCTTCAGAGCTACCAGTGTTTATTAGCTCTAGAAAAAACAGCTAAAAATAGACTGCTTAGGTTTATTCATGGCATGGTTTAGAAACATTTTTCTGCTATAAAGGTTATTCTACCCACTCTGTAATTCCTAGTATCAGTTGGTTTCATTGATTGAACCTGAAAGCTTGTGGCAAATAGACTAAGCATTAAGACAACCAAACTTCACCTCAAAGCCTGAGTGATGAATAATAGTAGCATTTTACAAATTTGTATAGCATATTGGAGGCGTATATTATTATTGGCCCTGTGAGTGTGGCTTCATCAGATCATCCCATAATATTAAGCAGTTGATCAGATACGTCATCTAATCTGGTGTTTTCATTGTGCAGTTTTATTCTGTGATTTAAAAAAATGCAAAAACACAAGCTTATTTTGCTTCTCATCTCACTTTTTAGAAATCCAGATAACATGAAATAAGATTCAAACAAAACTTTTTTTGTTTGTAAATAAGCTTGTATTAAAGCTAAAAAAAAAACCTGCACTTGATTATTAACAAGAATAAAACAAATTGTGTAGCATTAGGTAACCTCGGCCTTGCACTTTTATATTCAGTAAATAATCCAGGACATGTGCCAAAGACAACAGAAAAGAAACCACATCGAGCATAAATTTTGATAAATTGCACCTTAACTGAGTGAGATGATGTATTTAAATGTTATAAGCTGAAATGCTGTGTCCATACACAGTGAAAGTGTTGATATGTTTATACAAAATAAAGGAGTGGAGTGTACAGTGTAAATCAGTCCTTTCTCTTGTCCAGAGTTATTTTTTAAAATACATTTGTACAGCATTGCTACTGCTTGAGATGGACAGTATCCATAATCAGTAGTCCTTACCATTTTAATTGTAGCTCTGGCCCTGGTCACACAAGTACCCGTATTTTCCGGCGTATAAGACGACTGGGTGTATAAGACGACCCCCAACTTTTCCAGTTAAAATATAGAGTTTGGGATATACTCGCCGTATAAGACGACGACCCCTGGTGTATAAGACGACCCCTGACTTTTGGGAAGATTTTCCTGGGTTAAAAAGTAGTCTTATACGCCAGAAAATACAGTAGTTTAGGACGACCTGAGGTCGTCTTCAAGTCATGTTACTCATTATTTTAATGTAATTCATTTTCAAAGCCAGCATACCCCCGTTAGACCATTTTAACCAGGGTCCTCATTTTGACAGGACTCAGCCCATCCTGGGATCCCAGTGTGAGTGGGGGGACTGGCTAAAGGAGACTGAACCGTGCTGTGGTGGGCGGGGCTCAGTCTCTCCTTCAGCCAATCAGCGCCACTGGTGTTCGTGGGGCACCTCTCCTTTTACCTCTCCTCAGTTTATATGTATTACTCCTCTAGCATTTTTACACAAATATATTATTATTTTACAAATTAATCGCACAGAGAAGAAAAGCACATAAAAAAGGAAGGGGGTGTGGAAGTGGGGGGGCAGGCTTAAAAAAGAATCGCAAACACACACCCTCACCTCCCTTGAGTGACAGAATGGCATCCAATCAGAAAGGAGGTAGATTTGACACAGGAAAAAGGGTAGAGAGCCAAATGGAGGCACGAGTCAGTCATGGAGGAAGGTGTGAGCAATGCGACCCAAAGCAAGGACGGGCTGAGGACAACCTATAATGATCTAGGCGTGACCAGCTCTGGTATGACCTCTGATTGAATTAATGAATTTGATTCGTCCTGCCTGAGACTTGTGTGACCACGACTTCTGTTTCCTAACTGGCCGTTCATCACAGTATGGACTCCCTTTCAACAAACAATTCAACTTATTGCTCGGTATTTGATCACATGAGCCTCTGCAACCCTGTTTATCTGTATGCATTTTTTATTTTTTATTTCCATCCTGTGTTTCTCCTGGAAAGCTCGAGGTGGTGGACACAATTCTCTTACCTCTGCGTTTATCTTCCCACTGAGGTAAGTCAGGCTTTGTAAGGCGGTGCCTGGCCCAAGTGAGCTTCTATCTCCTGATCACAGTCCAGCAGTAGCTGCTACACCACGAGAAGAAACAACAACATCTAAGTGGAATGTCGGCAGAGCTTCAAAACAGGGCTACCAGAATGGCTGTGGGCAGTATTTCGCTTAACCTGTATTACCTCAAATGCTTCTTTGAAAAGAAGTAAGACTGCCTCAATCCTGGGCCCTGTGACAGATAACTGAAGTGGTTGCTCTGAAAATAAAAAGCTCAAAATAGTCCTGCAATTTGCTTTGGCAATAGCAAACCTAAGGGTGCTCTACTTAGCATTAAGAAGAAGAAATGGTGATTAAACAATATTCCATTTCACAGTCCTTCAGAAATCAAAAGAGGCAGAAACAGTAAACATCTTGTTCTTTCAAATATCTCATAGTTACAGCCATGCAAAATAAATGATGTTCAGAAAAATTATGATGAGTATATACATACATTTTCCCTACTAATAAGAGGTACCACAAAAGCAAATGCAGTTGACTATATACATTTGATCTCTTCTGCAAGAGATTCCAAATGATTTATGTATCAAGGATGGCAGTTTTAATTTCTACCACAACCATTTACCCGTGGTGAATTGAAAGTGGCTTATTTTGTGCAGGAAATAGTTCCTATTGGAAAGATGAGTTTCAGGTGTTAACAGGCATATACACACTTAAGAGTATAAAAGATTTGACTAAGCTATTGGGCAAAAATCAAATAGATTGGGTATGATCGTAAAACTTCACAGAACACATAGGTGAGAAACCAGCAACATTTCAATTAATATCACTGGATAAAATAACTAGATATGAACCTGCTATTTGATATTAGTAGCTCATGCATAAAAATAGATCAAGGAGAATGCATTGCTGGACTTCACCTTTCAGTTGATTTCTTTTTCCAGTAAACCAGGGCTTCCCAAACTTTGGTGACCTGTGACCCACCAACCAAAGACCTGAGGATTTGGCAACCCAGCTTGCCCTTGCCTCTTTGCTTCAGAAAATAATTTGCTGCTTACCTGTCTGACTACCATTTTGTTGGCAACTCCCTTCTCACCTCTGAACTGGGCTCTTTTACTTTCCCACCTTGATTGCGATGGTATCGTAGGAAGCCTACAAAAAGTTCTCACACACACACACCCGTTGTGGGCCACTGTTACCCCTTAACCTACCACCGTGGCTTTCTCCCCAGGCCTGCATGCTCTCTCCTGGCTGCCAAGAGTTCCAATCAACCTCAGACCCTTTAAAGCATGGTGAGGGCAATTTGGTTTTGCTACAACCAATAAGACAAATGCTGAAATTCCTAGAGAAGTCATCAGACCAGCAGCCACAATGGCAGCTCTGATCATAAGAAGAGGCCCATGCAGGATCTTCTAGCTGAGGTGCGACCATGAAGGCAGGAGGCCCTAACCCACTCTAAGCATCAGCACGACCTGTACCACAATGGCAGCACAACCAATGACCCCCAACCATTCTTCTGAACTCAATGTTGGATTACACCGTAACCCCATTTTTCTCATATTTTGGAAACTGAACAAAACTGCCAGTATTATGTTGATTTCCTTTGCATCGACCAATTCTAATTTAAACAGAACGAAAGAGCCACATGTTTGTAGATTGGCACGTGATAAACTGCAGGTTACAAGTTTTCAGGTTCACCTTGAGTGATGTATCTAGTTACTGTGACTTTATGATGTGATCATAATGCCACTAAAGTGACCTTCATAATTCTGTTGCCCAGTTCATACATTCTTTCCTTAAAACCAATGCAAGTGTACAAAATGAAAAAGTCAAATACAGTATTATCATAAAGCAAAGCAAACAGAATACTAAATACATTTAAAACATAGGACCAGTTCGCTCTTAACTGAAGTCAATATGGGGCAAACTTCAAGTGCTGGATCAATCCCAAAACTGACCACCAGAACTTGAAGTGCAAAGAAGAAGAAGAAGAAGAGGAGTTGGCTTTTCTACCCCACTTTTCTCACCCATTCAATGTGACTCAAAGCGGGTGACAAATCTTTTCTGTTCTTCTCCCCGCAACATAAAGCCCTGTGAGGTAGGTGGGGCTGTGAGAGCTCAGAAGAGAGCTGTGACTAGCCCAAGATCACCCAGCTGGCTTCAAGGAGGAAGAAGAGTTGGCTTTTCTATCCCACTTTCCTCACCTATTTAAGGGGACTCAAAGCTGCTGACAAAGCTTTCTGTTCTTCTCCCCACAACAGACACCCTGTGAGGTAGGTGGCCTGTGAATGCTCAGAGGAGAGCTGTGACTAGCCCAAGGTCACCCAGATGGCTTTATGTGGGAGGACGGAATCAAACCCGGTATTCCCAGGTCTGGCTCCCTAACCACTAGGCCAAACTAGCTCAGTCAATTTTGGCTCAGACCCATTGCCATGACAACAGCCACAGCAACCTCTAGGGCACACCGGCCCATTCCCATTGCAACCGCCCCTCCCCTGCCCCCCCTCCCCTCCCCCAACATTCACACAGGGAGTAATTTTTAAAATGTTCTTTAATGTTGAAAACCACCCTAGGCCAGGATAAAAATTCAAATAAATAAAATAAGTGCGAAAGCTGCATCTCGGAGCTCACAAGGAGATCCCCAGCAGCTCCTATTGTCGCTGTGAAGCAGTAAAAACTGGGGTTCCGAGTTCTGGCGGGTCAGGGCTCCCCCACACACTCCGGGATACTTCAGGTTGGGGGTGACACCACAGCGAGTACAGGGACTGCCCCGGAGTGAGCAAGACCGTCTCCAGCAGGAAGGGGCAAAAAGGCCTATAGTTAAAATACCATTCATATGGTCAGTGCTTGACAATATATACACAATATATGACAAGTTCCCCCTCATACTAGGTGGCATTAAGTTAAAACCAGATACCAGAATTCCTGTTCCTGCTCTGTTGTAGCTGCAGAAAAATCAAATGCATTTGAGCTAATCCTAGGCCTTTCTGCAATTGGACTTATTGCATGCTAATGCAGACTAGGGCAGGCAAGGTCCGTTAGGCCCAGTTCCCATTGGCATTTTAAAATGGTATAGAAACAGTTTGGATCCTCTTCGTCCCCATTCCCAGTCAGTTTCAGGGGTATTTTGAGGATTATTTGGCTAAAAAATGGAATAAATAAGCACCTGTTTTTTCAGGGTGTGTTTTTTTTGCTTTTAAAACGCTTCTTCCTTATTGCTGTGGGAACGCTACAACAGTATTGGGCAAATACGTCATGAAATGGGTGGGCTTTCACCCTGCGCAGGGACCAGCCCCTTGCCAGATTTGTTAAAGCGCCAGATCCATATTCAGCAGAGAAGTAACAACTCAGCCTGATAAGATGTAGCAATTCACCCACTCCACACTTCACAATGATAGGATAACAAAGTTTCATTTTACACTTCCCCTCTCTTTCTCCTTGCCAGGAAGCACACACTGGAGGCGCCTCTTTTGCCTTGCTGAGCCCTGGGAAGGAGAGAAGCACCTCCCCCCCCCCATGCCCCACCAGTGACTGAGCATGCGCATGTGCAGCTAGCCGGGCGAGCAGACACGCAGCTCTTTCTCTGCTGCCCCTTTTTCACTTTTCTGCATTTGTGGAAAAGTGAAAAAGCACCAGTCCTGAGTTTACCGGCGTGCGCGTGTGTGTCTGTGTATACCAGCCAGTGGTGCTGGCAATGGGGAGGGGAGGAGAGTGAAGGGGGGGAAGGGGGGGTTGTGTGTTCATGCATGCGTATGCACAGGACTGGCAGGTTGTCTTGCAAAAGCAGTAGGGGAGGGGAGAGGATGCATCTTACAAGGCATGAATTGCAGACATATAATGATAATATAGGGCAGACCTTCCTGTCTAGCACTGTTATGATGGAGATGGTTGAAAACTCTGTATTCTGTTAGGACCAAGTTCCATAGCTGAAGTCTATCAAGCAACAAAGGATGTGATCAGACACAGCAAAAAAAAAAAAAGGCATCTCTGAGATGTCTCAGAGAGACAGGGTATGTCCAAACTGGGGGATACTGCACATTCTGATGCACAGTCGATGCGTGGGCATCACACCTGATGCCCAATACTTCACTGAAGTAGCCATTATGCAGCCACTACTATGGATTTACCTGCTGCAGAACAATCAACACTCGCTTCACGGTATCAGGTAAATTCAAAGTTTCTCCCCGTCCTGTAGCTTGCAGGTTTCTCGCCTGCAGCTCACCTCCATTTGGCTGCCCAATCCCACGTGATGTGTGCCCCACCACCTGCACCGTGGAAGTCTCACAGCTGCCGAGGAGGAAGCTGCAGACCTCCATTTCAAGTGGGGACAAGACGTCGTGACTTTGCAGCCAGGTAAGCTGCGGTTTTTCTACTAACTGCGGATTTTTATCCGCTAGTCTGATAATCCGGGGAATCCCTATTCAGATCTTAACAGAAGTCACTGCAGAATCCGAATATTTATTAATGGGAATGCCTGCCAATCTCCTCCACCACCACCCGCCATTTACCTTTCCCCTGCCCCTTTCCTCTGTCTTTCCTCATCTCCCCTGGTGTTCGGCTTCCCCATCCCCACCCCGTTCCTCTATTTTTCGTCTCCCCCAGTGTTTACCTCCTCCCCACTCCTTCATCTTTCCTCATCTCCTGGTATTTGCCTCCCCCGCCCCTTTCCTCCATCTGTTGGAGAATGATGGGGAAGGCAAGCAGCGGGATGATGACAAAAGACAGAGGAATGAGGCAGAAGGGAAACAGCGAGAGATGGCACACCAATGCAGTTGGGACAGCTGCAAGGAATGCTCAGCTCTGGTTAAAAAATATCTGGGTTAAAACCCGCATTTTTTGACCAGTGGAAATGTAGCCAAAGTTATAGCTAAAAATGAAACAAACAAAACTCCAAGACATTATTATTTTCTGCACATCTTGAGCAGACAAGCCAACAGGAAAATCTTAAGCAATTGTTGTTGTCTACTAAGTAAGTAACATATCTGCTCTTTCTTTGAAATTTTTTTGATGGAAGAATAGCTCTTTTTTCTTTCCTTTGCCAATTATTTTGCTATAATTTGATTTTACGCCAGAGGAGCTGAAACAAAGTGCAAAGTTGTTTGCAGTTTCAAACATAGAGAGAATGAGAAAAATTGTTGACATGCTTTGCAAATCAAGAATGTGCACTTTGAACAACTGATCTGGAAGCACTTAGAACACTTCTTTGGATATATGTTCTATAGAATTTAGTGGGATTTAATTTCAAGTAACCAGACGTCAGTTTACAGCACATGGATTTTCTCAGAAGTCAGTAATAGAGTTTACTCCAATTAGAAGTCACTTGTTCCATATTTAATTGCAAAGATTTCATGCTTGTATTTCCATCACACTCTTTTTAATTTGTTAACAAATAAATCTTTCGACTCCCTGCATTAGAAGGCATGCGGGGATTCTTTTCCGTGGCAAGAAACCTTCCATCAGCTTCAATAGCCTTCAGATGTTTTCTGCTCAAACTATTGTTCATCCATTTTTAGGACACAATTTGTCTATCGACAAGTAGGCAGGCGGGAGAATATTTCCAATTCTTCCCTAAGCGTATTCTGGAAATCGGGGAATTGAAGGAGGGCATCACGTTGTTATGTAGAATTCTACTTCCCCCAAGGTTAAGTAACTCAGCTGATTGAAATGAACTGGTGACCACAGTCCAATGTCTGCTCAGTGTTGAGTATCAGAGCGGAAATAAAGAGGACTGCCATCACATTAATGCCTCTCTTTCTATAAATCATTCCCTACAAGGTGCTAAGGGCGAACGATCATTTAAAGCAGCAATTTGAAGAGAAAATTACTTTGATCCACTTCCAACTGTTGAGACGTAACTTTGGCTTAGCAATTTGCTGTAAATAATGTCCAAGGTCATCTTTTATTTTTCCTAGCAAAAGCACGCAAGAGATGAAAAAGCAAGGTTAATTTCGTCTCCTCAATAAACTGCTTCTGCCCTTCCTTTTGACTCATTGTTTAGGTTGCTCCAGACAATCTCATCTGTTCTTGGTGAGAATTACGGGTAGGTCAGGGGCCACCAGTTCATGCACCTCCAGCTACACCTGAAAGAAGCACAGAGATGTGATGGGCCTCTTTGAAACCCAAACCAGGCAGCAAATCCCTCTGGGTCCAAAGTGCACTGTTCTAGAACAAAGATGGGTTTGCCGTGCAATTAGGACTTCCAGGAAACTTGATTAATCTCCAGATGGTACTTTTGGGCAAACCCTTGGCTGCCAGTTTCTCCTGGTTGGTTTTATTTGGTACCTGGATGGGAGGCTGGGAATACAGGGCGATGTAAGCTAGACCTAAGAAGGGGGAAAGTATCCTCAAAGAAATCAGTGGCATAACACAATTTACTCCTGCAAGGAAGTCTACATGGATCTTTTCATACAATCACATGAGGCATTTCTGCACTTAGCTTCCCGTCCATTGGATGGCGAAAGTGCATAACAGTCTGACATGTACTAGGGTTCACACTTGATTTACCTGTGTCGGGACACGTGTCTGATTCCTGGCAGGACACCACCGTCTTGTCTGCAGCACCCAGTGTGACCGCAAATACACTGGCACCGGAGTCATGGCAACGATGACGCTCTGTGCATTCACAGTCGCATTTGGGGTTATCTGAGGTGCCAGCACACCTTCACAGCACCTCAGATGAGCCCTTGCACCAGAAATGGTGCAAATGGTCTTGGTGCTGGACGACACAGGTACTCATGCTATTCAGAATTCGTATGAATAGGTACAAATTCCAAGATTTGTGGACGGATCGAATAGGGTCCTATTTGCTTAATCAGATAATCCGGTATTCGTAAAAGCTTCGGTCAAAGCTTCTATGGATTCCAGACGCCCTGTGGCCTCCCTCCCAGTGGCCTATTTCTGGGCTCTCTGGAATGCAAAACAGGCTTTGACCCCAAACTGGATGGCCTTTTTCCAGGCTCCAGAAAGCCTGTTTTGTGTTCTGAAGAGCCCGGAAAGAGGTCCTCTATGTCACTGGAGCGGTCCTGCTTGCCTCCCCCATGCCTCCTTACCTTTGGGGCATGCTCTGAGCTCTCCGGAGTGCAGAGCAGTCTTTCCGGAACCTGGAAAGGCACTTCCCGGCGCGGTGACAGCAAGATCAGGTAAATGGGGAAGGGGCGGGAATGGTGGCTGTGGGTATTCCAGGGGTTTGGCCTAAGCCGAATTTTCCCACGTTCAGTTTGTGCTGAATTGAATGTGGGAAATGGGCTTCGTGCTCCCCCCCTTGACACAGGTAAGCTTTCAGTAAAGGTGCACCTTTTGTACACCACTGCTACTAGGCAATCGGGTAACTTCTGGCAAGGCAGGAGGCATTTCTGGGTTGTAAACGCCTCCTGCAAGTGCAGATGGACCTTAGCAGATGTTGCCCTATCATGTGCTACAGGGCCAAGCGTGCATGGGCCTCAACTCTGCAAACACACTTCCTCGGGGTCTCCTTCAAAAATCAAAGTAAGACCTTTAGCCTAATTTAATGAAAAGTGTGCACGGTTCGCACCTTTTTCTCCTAGCTGGTAAGGAATACCAGTAGTGAGCCCATGGCCACATTCCAGCACAACATATAATCAGTGTGAGTCTTTAGCATTCCGACTGTTTTAAAAGGATCCGTAGTTTTTGTGGACTTCGCCTCCTTGGGATGTTCTTCCAAAACTGAAGTGCAAATAGTCTCTGTCGAAGTGTCCATAACCAATGTATGCGAATAGGTAGGGACAGAACAAGATTGAGTGGGCCCTGGGAATCTCCTACTGGGATAGCCCACCATCAAACTGAAGGCAGATCATAGCTGCATGCATGAAGAGCCACTGGGCTGCTACACACAAACATCCTTGTTGCCATTGCTGTCCAGGTACCCATCTTTGCCTAACACGGGAACGCACAGTCCCAGTCATAAGAATGTAAGAACGCAAGAGGAGCCCTGCTGGATCAGGCCACAGCCCATCAAGTCCATCCTCCCGTCAGACACAACAATCCATCCTTCCTCATCGCACCACTGTATATGATCATTCACATTTATTTATTTCTTTGTATTTCTTTCCCGCACTATACCCGAAGGTCTCAGGGTGGGTTACAATATTATATTAACCTTAGACAGGTCTCTGCCCCCAGGCTTACAATCTAAAGCGGTGATGGCCAACCTATGACACATGGTCACCCTGGCACCTGGGCGCGTAGTGCTTGCTTGTTCTTGAAGTGTATGAAATACCAACTTTCAATTGAAGATTTAGCAAATGAAATTCAGCAACAAAAGTCACTAATGTAAAGAATTATTTGTTTTTGCTTTTAATAAAATACATATATCAAAAATATAACTTTTTTACTAGAGCTACAAATATCACAAAATTATGGATATTTCTAGATGTGACACAGCACCCGAGTTAAGCTAGGTTTTCTTGCGAATTTTGACACACCGAGCTCAAAAGGTTCGCCATCACTGATCTAAAGAGACAAAATACAAAAGGAAAATGGTGTGGGAGGGAACAGAGACACTCTGACAGCAACAGGCTCCTTGCAATGGTAAAATACGTTTATTTTCTTTTTCTCCTCCATTCCCCACAGGCAAGATGGCTCCTCCATGGCCTGTGTGGTGACAGTCAGGAGGGGGGGTCAATGCTGGGAGCATGATGGAAGGGGCTCACCCATTTTCCTTCTCTCTTCCTCTCCTAGTAGGCAAGATGGCTCCTCCATAGCCCATGTGGAGGCAGTTAGGAGGGAGGGGTCAGTGGTGGGAGCTTGACGGAAGATGCTCACCCAGTTTCCTTGTCTCTTCCTCTCCCCACAGGCAAGATGGCTCCTCCATAGCCTGTGTGGAGGCAGTCAGGAGGGAGGGCTCAATGCTGGGAGCTTGATGGAAGGTGTTCACCTTAGTGCGGAGCAATAACTCTTCTGCACAGCATATAGGCACATTGCATTTTGATATAAATCCAAGTGGCGTGGCGAGGACGGACGAGATGCCGCCAAACAAGGAAGCACGGCCCAAAAAACCAATTAGCTGCTTCAACCCGCATGACGCGCACCGCCTCAACTCTCACCACTCCGATGGCTCCCCAAAGAGGAAACTGACTCTTAGCTGGGAGGATGCGTTTTCCCTGCGCACTAAGTATGCAGCGATTTTCATTAAAATGCACATTCAAACACCTCTGTGTGGAGCACCTTTGCTGCTGCTGTTGCCGCTGCTGCGTGTCAGCCCCATAGAAGCGGCCAATGGTCCTTCGGGGAATAGCCCACAGGCCATTGTCACATCTTCCTCAGTCACACCTACATCGCGGCCATGCGGTAATGGTTCTCATCTGCAGCTGCTGACAGCAGGTAACAACTAATTGGCACCGCCTCCAATTCTTACAAAATAAACATTAATATTTCAGATTACTCTGTGTTTTTGAAGAAATAGCTGGATGTTGGTCACACTGCCACCAGGCATGAAATAGTAATGAGCCCATCATGGTTACAGTCATGGCATTACTCTGCATTTTTCCTGTTTAATTCAGGAATATTCTTTTGCAGTTTCTGAAATGCACTACTGTATAATGTTTTTTGCAAAATTCAATTAAAATGAAATCAAAAGAGAAATATTCGTTTTAGAAGAAGAGCCCTCGGAGAAGTAACCTAGAACAAAATAGATGTTCAGAAGACAAAAACAGCAAGCTGAAACTAGGACAGACGCTATTTCAGCTGAAAGAGGCATGCCTTCCAAAAGGTCTTCAAGTGTGAATTCAACAGGTGCAGCTCTCCTCTCCGCTCTTCACCCCACCCCACCCCCAGGATGGAAATTAAATCACTTGATTTTGCTTCCAAAACATCCGGGGGGAAAGCTCTGAGATTCTGTTTGTGGGGGTGGATAGAAACTTTATTTCTTTCAGCTACAAAATAAATTAGCCAAGTTCCCAGGTCTGGGTTTTTTTGCATTCTCACTGTTAGCTTATAGTGTGGGCTCACTCTCAATTCTTCAGTGCCAGGCAGAAGAGAAACCCCCTTCCCTCTCTCCTTCCCTGGGAATCCCTCCCCATGCAGGCAGCAATTGGACACTGTCATACCCTGAAAACATTGGGGCGGGCAATTCAAACCCCACCCTCTATATAAACCTGCCCCCACATCAGATCATGGAGTCCTTTGGCAACAGCTTTTGTTCATCACTTGTTCCCCCTCCCAATCCTGTATCCACCATAAAACAATGTATTTCTCCTGTTAACAAGGCATTAGTACATTAAATGTCACTTCCTCTTTTTTCTTATAATGGAGCTTTTACTCCATTGTTACACAAGATCAGCTCGAAATGGCAGGCAGGGAGGCAAAAGGTTTGGTTCACAAAGGCAATCCTGGAAGGAGGGAGGGAGCAGGCAGGAAGGCTTTTACCCAAGAGCTGATACAATGGAGCTTTGCACTGGATCATTACAGCGGGTCAGCATGAAATGGCCGGCAGGTAGGCAAAAGATGAGGATTGCAGAGACATCAGGAAGGAAGGAAGGAAGGAGGGAGAGAGGGAGGGAGCAGGGAGGCTTTTACAAAAGAGCTGACATGCTTTTCAATCCTAGGATGGAAGCCGCCAAAGTCTTTCACTTGATCACTGTGAGAGAGGCCCTCTTAGTAAAACCAGGCACTTTCACTCACTCTCTGTTACATGGTCTGATCTCTTGTTATATTGTTAACTATTGCAGCCTCTGTTAATTCTTCACCTCCTTCCCTCCACTCCCCTTTCAGGTAAGGCTGGGTGAAGTTTGGGAAGGGTCACCATCCAGTCTTAATGACTGTGGAATACTTTCACATGGCAGGTAAGATCCATTTCAATCTGGCTTCAGGCCCGGTCGTGGCACGGAAACTGCCTTGGTCACCCTGGTTGATGACCTTCTCCAGGACAGAGACAGGGGAAATGCTACCCTGCTGGTTCTCCTGGACCTCTCAGCAGCTTTTGATACCATTGACCATGGTATCCTTTTGGAGAGACTACGGAGTTCAGGAGTGAGAGGCAATGCTTGGCACTGGTTCTGCTCCTATCTCCAATATAGATCCCAGATAGTGGTTGTGGGAAATACTGTTTCGACCCCCTGGGAACTCACCTGTGGGGTCCCTCAGGGATCGATCTTATCTCCCATGCTATTTAACATCTATATGAAGCCGTTGGGAGAGGTCATCAGGAGATTTGGAGTTAGGTGTCATCAGTATGCAGATGATACCCAGCTCTATCTCTCTGTACCATCTGAATCAGGAGAGGGGCGGTTGAAGTCCTTGACAGATGTCTGGAGGCGGTAATGGGCTGGATGAGGGTGAATAAATTGAAACTGAATCCAGACAAGACAGAGATGCTGTGTGTCACAGGGTCTCAAGTCCGTGTAGTTGGGAGACACCCTGTCCTTGATGGGGTTGCAATGCCCTGGAAGAGACAGGTGCATAACTTGGGGGTTCTCCTGGACTCCACGCTAACACTTGAAGTTCTGGTGGAGGCTGTGGCCAGGAGTGCCTACTCCCAACTACGGCTAGTCCGTCAACTGAAGCCTCTTCTGGATAGAGATGACTTGGCCACAGTTATCCATGCTCTGGTAACCTCTAGATTGAACTACTGTAATGCGCTCTACATGGGGCTGCCCTTGAAGACGGTTCGGAAGTTGCAGCTAGTGCAAAATGCAGCCGTAGGAGTGCTGACTGGAACATCTAGCCAGATGCACATCACACCGGTCTTAAAAGAATTGCACTGGCTGCCAATTCGCTACCAAGCCCAATTCAAGGTTTTGACTTTGACATACAAGGCCCTAAATGACTTGGGCCCCAAGTATCTAAAGGAACGCCTTCTCCCATATCAACCTGCCCGTGTCTTAAGATCAAGCGGCGAGGTCCTCCTGGTTGTCCCACCACCTTCAACAGTGAGGTTGGTGGGCACCCGGGAGAGAGCCTTTTCTGTGATGGCCCCAGACTATGTAATAGCCTCCCCCTCGAGGTGCGTCATGCCTCTTCCTTATATACATTTAGGACGGCAGTGAAGACGCACCTCTTTACCCTGGCTTTTGGCTGGGCTGTTTATGTCTCCTCTCAGTACAGACACGATTATTTTAAACATACTGTATATTGTTTTATATTTGTTGAACTTTTAATGTTTTTTAATGTATATTCTATTTTAATCTGTTGTAACCCGCCCAGAAACCTTCGGGTATGGGGCGGGATATAAATGTAAATAATAAATAATAAATAAATAAAAAGTCCCCAATGAAAGAAACTAAATCCTATGGCACAAATAAGGACACCCCTCTGACACTTCTGCTTTTTAAGTGGACAACCATGAAACTGATTTTTTTGACAAGTTTCTTTTTTTAAGAAGCTTCCTTGGAAGTGTCATGCCCTTAAGGCCCACTGTGAGCAAGTGACTGCTCTCATGTTCTGCTTGTAGGTTTCTTCTGCGTACAACTTCTGGGTCACTGGGGGAAGAGAAGTCCAGTTCTGACAGACCATTCGTTCAATCTAGTTGGGCATTTCTTATGTTCTGGAGTGTTCAGGTTGATCACGGATGTTTTTCCACTGTCACTAGAAGTACCCATTAAGTACCCATTAATGGGTACAAAAATGCCATTAAGTACCCATTAATGCGGTGATGGCCAACCTATGACACGCGTGTCACAGGTGACACGCCAAGCCCTTTTAGGTGACACACCTGGTCACCCTGGCACCTGGGCATGTAGTGCTTGCTTGTTCTTGAAATGTACGAAATACCAACTTTCAATAGAAGATTTAGCAAATGTAAAGAATTATTCATTTTTGCTTTTAATAAATTACATATATCAAAAATATAACTTTCTTACTAGAGCTACAAATATCACAAAATTATGGATATTTCTGGAAGTGACACAGCACCCGAGTTAAGCTAGGTTTTCTTGTGAATTTTGACACACCAAGCTCAAAAGGTTCACCATCACTGCATTAATGGGAACTTAATGGGTACTTTTAGTGACCGTGGAAAAACAGCCTAAGGCAACAGCACCCAAGAACGGTATTCAGTTTGCAGAGTAATGCGCAGACATGATGTCTCAGTAAGAGCACAAATGACCTTGGCAGGATCTTCACGACAAGAAGGGCCAGAGTGGTTGCTCCAGCTGTAAAAGTGAGCGGCAGCCTATTCACACACTCCCTTGTACCTGTAGCAGCCCAGATATCCGAGCCAGGAGTTCTGCCGTCCACTGCTGGGGGTTCATTCGGATTTGAGGCAATGAGTAGACAAAGTTCGAACAGAGGAAATTTATTTCCATGAAGATATATGCTTATAAGGCAGCCTTAACTAGGAAAAGCAATAGCATAAACTCTAGCTGATAAGAAGAGATAAGTTAGCTTCAGTTAATTAAGACAGCAGGTTCCGGGAAGGATACACACTGACTGGCCTTGGGTACACCTCAGAAAGATGGCAAGTACAACAACCCTTTCCAGACAGTCTGTGCTGAAGTCCAAAGTGTCTGAATGTCTTCCTTTAGACAGCCTGGGCACTTGTTTGTTAACACAGGGGCACATCCCCATGTACGTTTGGTCCAGCACTGAAATTGGGCTCGGCAACGGGTGTCTGCATGCATTTTTTATTTGGTCCAATTTCCGTGGACCAAATTGCCCCAAACTGTGCCAGACCAGAACCAAATTTGGTACCCGAAAAAACAAGTCTGGGCACGGTTTGGGGGTCCAGCATGCATTGTTTAGCGAGCCGGGCCTGCGCATGGGGATGGTCCCGGGCTATTCGGGGAGGAGATTGGTGCTCACGTCATTAGGAGGTGGAGTGTGCTTACTGTTCTGACCCTGTGCGTTAGAGGTTGCAATTGCTGACATATTTTGGGAGTGAAAAAATCCCGATCACCAAGGCAGGCAGGATAATGGCTTGATTTTGTTCTTTTCCCCAAATATTCCACCCCCATTTCCCAATGGTGAAGGTGATCATGGCAATGGCTTGATTTTCTCCCTTTTAAAATTGCCAGGTGTTCTTGTGGTTCCCGGTGGAACAGAGGTGCGCAAAACTGCTCAACCACCCAACAGCTGCGAAACCTTGTAGCACCTTTGGGTTTTTAAAAATTATTTTAAAATGTATTAGATTTATTTTTTAAAAAATTCCATGCCTCCCAGCCCAGTCCTGGCTTTCTGTGCCGCTAAAGGAGGGGGGATGTGGCATTTGCAGCAGGCGGCACAGGGGTGGGCTGACATGAATCCGGCTTCCAATGAGGAGAGAGGGGGCGCTGCTCCCCTCTGCCAGGGTTTGGTGTGGTTTGCATGGGGATGGCTGCATCCACACCCAGCCCACACCGCATCATCGGGAATGGCATGGGGACGGGCAAGATTTGATACCGGACCCACTCCCGGCCCCAGGCACGCCCTTTCCAAGCCAAACAGCTTGCATGGGGACGCAGCCAGGGACCTTTTCTTTATCTGAAGTCTAATTAGTGCTTGTTTTCAAAATTCTCTCTTATTTCTGTCTGCTTCCCCGCTACACTTTCTTCGGGGATGAAAGATAGGTCAATTCAATTACTGTTAATTATTTATTCAAAATATCTACTGCTTCCCATTAAAGTATAATATCAAAGTGGTGTACAAAGAATAAAAACAGTTAAAATCAGGATAGTTACATAAAAACACCATTAAAATCAACATCCCCTCTGGAAAGGCCAATAGACCAGGTGGGCTATAAACAAGACAGCTGGTACCAAAAGCACTTATGTAGCTACACTTGCCCATGGTCAGGCAACATTCTGTCCATTCCAGGTACACTACCTAAATACATAAAATAAAGTAATACTGACCCTTAAGAAGCAAAATCAGAATAGAGCAAAGATTTTAAACCTATGTGACTGCACTGAATGAGAAAGAGAACCCACCACTACCGTTTGCCAGTCTTGCAATAGGCACCAGAATACACTCACTCCCAGGTTCTCAACAGATCTGGCTAGGACAGTGTTGAAAGGTATAGGAAATGGCTGCAGGTGTTGGCCTTCAAAAATAGGGCCATGTTTTTTGGCCTTTTGTGTAGGCCTACACTGTTCTGCAGTGGTGAGGCAGGAGAGCTGAGCATTCTCTCCTCCAGGATGGGTTATTTATTCACTCTTCAGGATGCCAGGCTCTACAAGCACTCCCTGGGCACCATTTTGGCTCTGTGGGTCCCTCCTGTGTTCCAGGCCCCGTGTGATTATTTATCAGGAGAAATTCTATTGGAGTTGATACTTTTACAACTGAATAAGGTTCATGCTAAAAGTGTGGAACAGAAGTGAGCATTCTAATGGTCCTGATGAAGAAATGTGAAAACGAAACAAACTCTTGAGCAACACTGAAGGGTTGTTGTTTAGTTTTGTTCTCCAATTTAATCTTGAACAACTCTGGCCACTTCCCCATGCAAGCCGTTTAGCTCTGATTGGGCATGCGTGTGACCAGGTGTGCGACCGAGATCGGATGTTGCCCGTCCCCATGCCATCCCCGCTAACGCAGCTTGGGTGCAGGCTAGGTGCAGATACAGCCATCCCCATGCAAACCGTGCCAAACCCTGGCACGGGGGAGCAGCACCATCTCCTCTCCATCATCTCTCTCCTCATTGGAAGCCAGATGGGCATCACCCCACCCCTGTGCCACCCACTGCAAATGCCGCACTCCCGCCCCCGTAATGGCACAGAGAAGCTAGGACCGAACGGCAAAAATAATTTTCTAAAACCCAGCTGTTTGGCGGCAGTTGAGTGGTTGAGCAGTTTTGCGCACCTCCGCTCTTCCTGGGAACCACAAAAACACCCGGCAAGCGGAAAATCAAGCCATTATCATGCCCGCCTTGGCAATCGGGAAACAGGGGTGGAATATTTTCCATGTAAAAGGGAGAAAAATCAAGCCATTATCCTGCCTGCCTTGGCGATTGGGGAAGGGGGAGTGGAATACTTGTATAAAAGAATCTCATGGGATAGCAAAGACCATTCTACTCCCTCACTGTTTCGGCTTTAACACCATTTACTCCCCGAAAATCTCAGCGGTTGTGATCTCCAATGCACAGAGGAGAATCAGTGAGCACAGGACATGAAACCCCACCTCCCATTCATGTGAGCGCCAATCTCCTCCCCAAATAGCCCAGGAGCGTCCCCATGTGCAGGCTCGGCTCGCAAAGCAATGCATGCTGGGACATCAAACCGTGACGAGGCATGTTTTTTCCGGTACCAAATCTGGTACGTGTTTGGGCGATCTGGTCCATGGAAATCAAGTCAAAGCCGAACCTGATTTCAATTCAGACCAAAGCGTGCATGGGGGTATGCCCTCTGTAAACAAACAAGTAAGCATGCAGTCTCCTTACATGCATCTCCTCAGAAGAAACACCCATTTCTCTCCTTGCTGCTCACTTCCAGAAGGTGGGATGAGATTGCACCGTTAGATCTCTGCTCTTGCTCGATTGCGTTCGTTCTCAGTTGTGACTGAACTCCATTCTCCCCAAAACCAAACATGTTCTGGAGCCTCAGATATGCAATTCAATGAAGGTGTGTGAGGGTTTTTTTTACAGAGAATATTTTCAGCATCTGATGCCCAGAATTACATCATCATCATTTATTAATGAAGAAGAAAAACTTCATAATCATCTTAGTTTTCATGGCCTGCTAACCAGTGCAAGCTTAACCACAATCCACAATTTCCTAAAAACTGTTTTTAGCTGGTGATTGTAAAAATTTCTAAGTAATGTGCCAGGAATTCATCAACGCCATCTTTTGAATTTGTCGCAACTGAAGTTATTATGCTGGCTGCGCAAAGGCTATCAGTACTTCTTGAGCTGGTTTCGAACTCTTCATTACTGTCTCATTTTGCAAGGATCTGAGATAATTAGAGGCATCTTTGAACAATATGTGCAGTTCTGCATAATACCTATTAATATCATTACTATGTCTTCATCATCATCATCATCACAGCTGCACCTGTGACCACTAGAAAGTACCTGAATTGACCATTTAATCAGCACCACAAGATAATGTAGAAGGTTTGTTTTCAAACAAAATCAGATACAACATCACACAGATCATGGGCCATTCATCAGGGCCGTCAAGAATGGAGGTCATTCCCAAAAAAAGTTCTTCAAGGGTATATCTTAAAGTTTCTGGCATTCTCTCTGCAAAAAGACATTGTTATCACTTAATTCAACAGAAAGAAGAAAATTATAATATATTACAGACAGAATTAGAGTTAAACTTTTATTTATTTTGCAGACAGGTGTAACTTTATTTCTTTTTTATTTTTCTGATATAACAGAAGGCTCCTTCACCATTCCATTTAAAAATCTACATTCTAGATTACTACTATTCTGGTCAATCTTTGGTTAGGTCTTGTTGTCTTCTTAAGAAAATTCCAATAATGCAGTGACCATATAGTAGGAAATAAATGTAGAAATGATGCATTATGAACCAAACTGGGGCAGAGTAACTGTCACTGTATGAAAGATTTCCAAAATATTAGATTTCTAGACTGTCAGCCCAAGAGTACTCAAGGCAACAGACTACAAAAATTACATTTTTATGGGTAAACAATATACAACTGCACTGTGAATCATTTAAGGCTTTATATTCTTATAAAGCCCCAATATGAGATACAAGCTTTGGCGGCTGAGTTTCCTCCACACCCATAAACCTGGTCCTAAACATATTTATTTGGAACTAATTCCCACTGATCTCAGCAAGATTTATTTCGAGCAAAAGGGACTTAAGTTTGAAATCTCTTGCTCCAGTTGTCCAGCCACAAGCTTCTTCGCCAACTAACTTCATCCTAGAATCTGGGCATTTCACACTGGCATCCACCCAGTGGAGAGGGTTGAACTTGGGTTTCCTTGGAATTTTGTTTTCCTCCCTCATGGAATGAAACGTCACAGGAAGACAGAGAAGGTGATGACACACCCAAATCTTAGTAATCCCATCTGAAGTAAACTTCTGTTGACATTGAATCTTTTTCTTGGGCTTGAAGTGCAGTCAGTTAGCGGTAGGGAATGACTTTCAGTAGATTGTACTGTATTACTCTGAGAAAACTCTGATAAGGCCCTGTCCCCATGCAATTGAAAGTCTGCTGGAACTCTTCTTTTGCCTCTGAGCGGCCCCATTCCAGGCATTACAAGGCGCTTAGGGAGCTTAGGAAAGTAAGACACCCGCGATAAAATACGTGCATTTTAAAGAAGAGTTCCAGCGCTCTTTCGGCGATTCGCGGGTTTTGCTCGCTATATCTGCCTTGAGGACGCTCCGTGGCAAAAGGGGCGGGGATTGCTTGCCTGCACACACAGCCAAAAAGCATTCACACATCTGAGAAATGCAGCAGGTTCGCTTCCTTGCTCAGAATTGCAACATTGTTATCAAGTGATCTGTGAAAGCCTTAAAAGAGAATGAGCGAAGGATCGCGCTGCCGATGGCTGCAGCCGCTGACTTTGCCGGGGCAGAAAGCCTTTTCTAACAGAGAACTGAGTGAAAGTGAGTGCTGAAAGTGAATGAATGAGTGATCATCTGCCTTTGCTAGGGGCGGGAAGCTGCTTCAGGAGATGGAGATCTGGCTATTTTTCCTTTTAACAAGAGAGGGGGCGGGGGGAAAAAGATGCCCGGAAAGAAATGACGGCTACCATGGGGATGGAAAGTCCGTTTAGATCGCGGCTACCATGGGGACGCTTATTCCGGAAGTGGAGGGGACTTTTTAAAGTCAGCTATAACAGAGTGATGGCAGAGGAAGCCGAGAGGGGCTAATAAGTCTTTTGGGGACAGGGCCTAAGTAAAACTCGTATCGCTGAAATTACTCTTCAGTGTATGAACCGACATTTGGGCTGAGTTCCTACTGGACTGTCTTACTACTGTTTTAGATCCAAATTAATTTAATCAGCATTCAATCCATTTTTTCATGTCCCCATTTATGGCTTTCTATGCAGATTTACAGGGGGGGACCCCTCCCCTCTATATTTTGTATCCAACCCTGACTTTATGGGGCAGGGATCCAGGCCCTGTAAACCTGCCCCTAATTAATAGTAGAATGGAGATTCTAACATTTTGCCCAGTAGAAACAGCTAAGCAAAAGAACAAAGCAATTTCACACTTCCCTTTTCAAATGGAATCTCCCTCCCTGCTGGTCCTTCCCATTTGCGCTTAAACAGGAGAACCGACATCGCAGATTCTAATGGAGGGCTCTTTCTCTTTCTGTGAGGCTTGAGGCGTGAGTTTTAAATGAGCAAGGATTTTGATGCTTTCTTTTTCCTCTTGCGATCGAGTTCAGAGCAGGCATGGGGAGCGGGGGGAAGACCTTTGCAGCTGTGAAATACCACCCACATCTGTCAGGCACTGGCCAAAAGGACATATCCCCGCCCCAAATAATTCAGTAGTGTTCCCACTGTGGAAAAATAAAGTAGGCTAGCGGCAAAAACAGGAGTAAGAGCTGTTTCTCCGTTTTCAAAGCGTTATAAACCTTGAATGGGGATTCAGCCTTAGAAATATACACAAAAAGAGAAAACTTGCTAGAAGAATTTATAAGAGATGCCTTGAAGCAATGCATACCTTGCTGACGAAAGCTAAGAAGAGTATTTTTGTTCCACTGAGGCGCACTGTGGAGAACTCCTCAAAGAGACAGCCCTTCTTTCAAGGACATCATCAATTTCAAAATCAGTTGCTCCCTGCAAAAACACTTGTCCTGTTAATGCGGGTCCTACATCATCATTACCGCTTCTAAACGCGTCTGACTAAAAACAAACTTAGCAGGTTTTTTCCCCAGGAGAATTAAAAGAGCTTGTCCCTACACATTCAGGAACAATTGATTTGTGATCCTATAAATGATCGCTGTCAGTCAGATTACCTTTTTATTAAGGCTATTAGAATATTCTGTCATTTTTAGAGAGACAAAAGTAAGTAATGTCAGTTTGGGTTAATCATTGGGATTTGCATTTTGAGCTTAAACAAGAGGCCATTCTGTACCTACCTGATTAGGCTGCCGTGAACTAGGGCTGGTAAACTTCAGGTACAGGAGGACCATCCACGTTTGCCAAGAGGAAACGTGGATGATTGATGATTACTCCATGATTGATCATGCAATCGATCACGAGATTGATCACGGCCATCACGGCCATCGCGCTTGTGCGGACACAACCAGAAGAAGAGCGAATGGCCGCTTTGGGTAAGCTTCTAGTTAACGTTGGTATTGGTGTTTACTACACCTCTAGTGAGGGCAGGCACGCTTCTAGGCCATAGCAGGCTAGTGGACCAGTGTATGTTCTTCACCAGAGCTGCACTAATTGCTCACTACCAGGCTAAGTGCAAACAGGCCTAAGGTGTTCCATTTAGAGTAGGTAGGTGGAGGATGAAACATCTTCAAATATATATGAGAAATGTAATGCTTTCTAGAAGAGTTTTTGACTAACTTGCCCATGGATGGCCTATTGCCTGCACACTTTATCAGCAGTTGATTGATCGATTGATTGATCGATTGATTGATTGATCGATCGATCGATTGATTGACCGATTGATTGACCGATTGATTGATTGATTGATTGATTGATTGATTGATCGATCGATCGATCGATCGATCGATCCTGCCCTATATCCATAGGCCTCAGGGTGGTTTACAAGTTTTAAAACAGATTAAAACAATGATATCCATAAAAAGCCTTTTAAAAATCCAGCATATTTAAGAACGTATACTAAATATTTAACAGAAAGCATCTGAGGGAGAAAGAGATTTTATATTGGACTGCACCCAGTATTTTATCAGCTATGGGGGGCAGAACTATCCCACAGCCCATTATCCATATATGACCTATCAAAAAAATTCAGCAATGGAATTCAGCCTCAGGAACTTCTCATGAAAATATAGCTTTAAAAGAAAATTACAATATTAATTCTCTGTTAAAGTTTTCACCACCATCTTATCCTACCTTTCTGACTTTCCTTTTTTCCTGCATTGTTTTTTCTAAAAAGGCTCATCACTCTATTGCAAAGCATGGATGAGATTTAAATATGGGAAACTATCTCCTTGCCCACCCTTCACTGACAACTAAAGCCATAAGGAAATCTCCCCAAAACATAACAAAAAACAGCTATCTTATCATCTTCTGAAATAATTTGCCTCTCAGTTAACAGCATTCAGTGAAATAATCTGACCGGAGTGATAAATTCACCCTGATATTGGCTCTGATAAATTCTGTTAAATTCAAAATATAACCCCCCTTAATTAAGGAGTGTTTGTAGAAGTGTGATAATTTAGCAAGGTTAGATCCATCAGTCAAAAGGCGACATAGGAGTGATGCTCAGCAGCGTTGCTAAAAAAAAAAAGGAAGCTGACCAGATTTTTAGAATATACACTGTTATCCACATCAGCTCTGACAGAGATTTGCTCTTGTAATATGAAGTGGGGAAAATAGACATGATTTTTCTTCAAGTACACCGTACTCACAACGGATAGTCTCTGCTTGGCTCCATCAGAGGTCAGAAGATTCCTTACTCGTTCGTTGATCTCTTCCCAGCTGAAACTGGGGCTGGAATAGATGCTGAAAAATATGCAGGGACTCTGTTTACTCAGCGCATCACAGAAAGTATCACAAAATAATATTGTGTGGTGGCTGTATTTGCCCACCACACTGATACAGGTCAAATCTAACATATATGAGCCAGACCAGTGGTTCTCAACTTCCTAATGCCACCACCCTTTAATACAGTTCCTCATGTTGTGGTGACCCCCAACCTAACCCTGGCCCTAATCCTCAACCATAACATTATTTTTGGTGCTACTTCATAACTGCGATTTTGCTACTGTTATGAATCGTAATTTAAATATGTGATATGCATGATGCATTTTCACTACCACAAATAGAACATATGGTGTTTTTCCACTGCATTCCTTTAATCAGGATCTAAGAAGATCCTGATCTAGGGAATGGGTACTTCCTTTAATCCAGATCTAGTATATCCAGATTAAGGGAAGTACCCAAGGTGTTTCCATGGGTGGTCTAGCACCCAATAGCAATGGGTGCTAGCCTCCCTGCTGTGGAAACACCGGAGCACCCATTTGGAAATCTGGATCTACCCACAAGAGGTCTGCTTGTCAGCCCAGGTGTTTGGGGGGACAGGGGGTGCAATCTCCGACTTCAGAGTGACTTCGAAGTTCACTCCGAAGATCAGCACAGACTTCAAAGACGCTCCAGAGCTATTTTGCACAGATTTCGAAGTGACTTTGAAGTTACTTTGAAATGACTTCGAGGCTTAGGTTTTGGGGCTCCCCCCCCCAAGGGTGCCCCCTCACCCTAGCCTCCTCTAGACCCCATTGCCAAATTAATGTGGAAACAGGCTCCCTTTAATCTGGATTTTCTGGCTGAAGACCCCATTGTAGACCCCATTAATGGGGTCTACAGAAAATCCAGATTAAAGGCCAAAAAGTACCCATATGATCCGGATTTCCCAAGGCGCGGTGGAAACAAATGTGTCCCTAATGAGTGCCGTGGTGGAAATGGGGTCATCCGGCTCTTACCCAAATGAGTCCTTAATGGGTGCTAAAATGGGTCCTAAATGACTGTGGAAAAACATCCATAATTAAAGCATAGTGTTCACATCAACCACAGCTGAATATAAAAGTGTCGTTTTACCTCCAGTACTGCTGCTTTCTACACAGTAGCTGCTCTCTACTGTATTTGTATGGGGTGTATGTGATGGGGTTGGCGCGATGATGTCATCACGCCAGGTACTCATATGTGGGCATATCCGCATGAGGGTGGACCCGCCTGGATACGGATAGAGGAGCGGTGTCTTGGTTCCTATGTGTTTTCCGATGGTCTTAGACAACCCCTGTGAAGGAGGAGATCGACCCCCAAAGGGGTCGCGACCTACAGGTTGACAACCACTGAGCTAGAATATGGCCAGGGTTCCTGTTTCAAAACCAGCAAGCTTCAGTTTGTGGACTTGGATTGAGAAACCAAAAGCAGATCCATACTTCAGGAGAAAAAAGGAAAGTACACAGGTCTTTGGGGTTGGTCACCTTCCAGAGGATCTCAGAAAACACACCTTCTGTTTATTTTGTAGCTCAGGGGATTGATTCTTCATTGGTAAACCTATCACTTTGTCTATCTGCCCAATTCTTGTTCAGTCGAGTATAAAATCAGTTACTATGAGTATATTACATATAAATGGCTATAATTTGAATAATGATTTGTCTACTTCTTAGGGACATTTTCCTAAACCCTGGAAACTTTCATACTATAGAATGATCCAAATCACATATATACTAGTTTGCTGCATCTCAGCAGTCCTCTGAACTGAACCTTCTTTCGCAGATGGGCCCTGATGCTACAACTCCACGCACAAATTGGAAAGGAATCTTAGGGGCGTGTAACCAACTGGGACATGGCCTCTCCAATTTATTTCAACTGTTCTTAATCTGTACATATGATGATACAGTCCTCAGATTGATTTGATTTGATGATGATGCTGAGTCTGGCGATGAGCCAGTTTCACAAAGATGATTCAGCACTCTAACCCTACACGACAGATATTCATACTACAGCATACCTGTGTATTAGTTTATTTATTAATACCTGAAACAAACTTGCTAATCACTGCCCCAAACAATGGGCCAATTCGCGCTTGGTCCAATAGTACGCATGTTGTAAGCTCCTGCGCAGACCCTCCACATGTCAAGGAGCTGTTTCTTTACCAGAAATGGTTCCTTCCATGCAAGAGCTTACAACTTGTGCATTATACATGGTGCAGGCTTAACTGCACCATGCATGCACTAGTACTGGAGCCAGTAAAGTTCTGGACACCCCATCCACGTGTCTTCTGGCTTGGAAGATGTGTAAGAGAATCATGTGACTGGCGGCGCATGCACCGTGATCTGAACAGGCTCCCTCTTGGGGCATCGAATCGAGGGAGGCGTGGCTCAGGCAAAAGCCCTGCCAGGTGCCTTCCGCCAGGCCAGGGTCCCATGGGCGATGCGGGGCAACCCCAGGGAGGGTGCCAGCCTCCCCCCAGGATGTGGGGACCTGCTTGGGGGCCCCCGAGTGCCACTCACCATGGATCGAACACCCCCCACACACATTGAGCTGCTTCCACAGTTCGATGCGCCGGCTGAGAGAGGGGAGGCAGGCAGCGATCAGGGGACCCCCGCGTGGGTCCCCACATCCGGGGCAGAGACCGCCCCCCCCCTTGGGCTGTCCTGTGTCCCCCGCAGGATCCTGGCCCGGCCCACCAGCTGTCAATGGACTATCGTGCCCTTTCCCCCCTTCCTTCGGACTGCTCCTGATACGTCAAAGGATGACGTGTCAGCAGCAGCCAATAGGAGAGGCCGGAGGGCGGGAGCCCTGTGCAGCCAGGAGGCAGTAATGCGAATCGTCTCCCTCTGGAACGCAGCAGGTAAGTCCGGGGACAGGTTGGGATGGGTGTAGAGCACAATTCAGTGCTCCCTCTAGAACACTCTGGGACAGGCTGGGGCGGTTCCGAATGGAACCACCCAGCTGTGCATATGCCCATGAGCCTAGTGCGAAAAGGCCTCTGCAAGTGCAGATCTCCTAGGACCAGAAGCTGACACTGTACTGAATGTATCTGTGGTGAGAAAGCCAGAGCCAGAAGAAACGAGCTCCATGTTTCATGGTATATAGCTTTTCTATCTCTCGCGCCTGCCCACATCATTCTCCCCTGCTTTCCCCAGGACTGGCTGCTGATGCTGGTAAAGCCCACATTTAGGTAGAAATGCTCCAAACACGCTCCCTGGTGATGCACTTAATGACCTAATAATGGTAACCTGTGCTGAGGAAATTCCCATCTCTCACTAGGACTCGATGACCGGAAGTGCTCCGGGGAGGAAAAAGCAGCTTTCTTGCAAGGTGCCGAAGAAAAATTGACAGATTTTCTGGTACTGAGTAATGATGAATCATAATTCAAACTGTATTGTTCATCTGGCTCTCTGATCACCTGCAAAGGAAGAAAGGGTTTTCCAATAGTTATCAAAAAAAAAAAAGGGGGAAAGACAATGACCTCAGTAAATTCCCAGATGATGCAAGACATTATTTCTTGCGGCTAAAGGAAAGGGACGTATTTACAAAGAATGCATAAATGTACAAAGGAGACACAGTTTGAATTGTGCTGGAACTAACAAAATATACACTGATCCTCATTTCACACATTCCGTAAAAAAAAGATCTACACAGAAATCAGCACGAATGCAAAACAAAATCTAAGACACTATTGCAAAAGATAAAATACTAGGGGAATGCAGAATAGGTGCATTCCAGTAGAATTACTAGAAGTTTTATCATCATCTGCAATGGGCAAAGCAATTCTGCATCTGTGCCAAGAAAATTGCACAGAGATGCCCATTAAGGGCCACCCATGCAGTCAACCAGGAGTCACCTCAATTCAATGGTACCCCACAAAAGTAACAACCACCACCATTATATCATAATAAATAAAATGCAAGTTCATGCCAAGCCATTTGGGCTGCCTCCAGGTAGTGATAGGAAATTCCAAGATTTTGTTAAGATTTCACAACGGCCTTTTGCTGCCCCTGCCAAATGACAGGAGACAACCCTGGACTCTTACTTTGTCTGTTGTTTCCTTCTGGAATCACTGCTATTGTAAAAGGATCCATTTATAGGAAGCTCCCTTCCGCTTTCCTTTGTTTTTTCTTGAGCTTCCTACATATGGGTCCTTTTGCAAGAGCAGTGATTCCGTGAAGAAACGACAAGGGACCTTTCTGCACTTCCTATCATAAGATCATAAGAGCATAAGAGAAGCCCTGTTGGATCAGGACACAGACCATCTAGTCCGGCATCCCATAGCACATGGTGGCCCACCAAATGCTCATGGGCATCTCAAGCAGAGACAAGGACAAACCTTCTCCTGTTCTCGAATCCCAACAAATGGCCTTCGAAGCGTCCTGCTTTCCAACCCCCCAACCTGAAAGATGTACCTAGGCATCCATTCTAGTAGCCATTGATAATCTGTCGTCCATAAATCTGTCTAACCCTTTCTTAAGGCCATCTAGGCTGGTAGCTGTTACCACCTCTTCCAGCAGCAAATTCCACAGACTGATGACCCTCCCCCTGTCAGACCTTACTCTCCTACCCATCAGCTTCATAGATGCCCCCTGGTCCTAGTGTTGTGTGATTGAGAAAAGAAATGTTCTCTGTCCACCTTTTCTATGCCGTGCATAATTTTATATACTTCAGCCAGGTCCCCTCTTAAATGCCCTCTTAATCCCTTGTCTTGTCCAGGGGATCGGAATAGGTCACTTCCACTTCCATTGGCAAACGCTAATGTTTGCCATCCTGCCCGCCACACATCCACAGACCTATCAGAGATGCGGATGTGTGTCCGGGCACCATCATCTTCATCCCGGAGGCTGGCAAGATGACAGTGACGTGCCAAGTACGTGCAATTGCGTTTGGAGTCAATTGAGGTGCCAGCATGCTTGCACGACACCTAAGCCTACCTGTGGATCATAAAATCATGCTCCACCTGTAGTTTTCATGAAGTATACCCATGCACAGGAGGGGCCATCTCTGAGCTGGAAATGCCCCTTCAAGCGCAGATCTCCACCTGGGAGCGTATTGTGCACAGACTATGGGATAAGTGCAGAATGGCCCAAGTTAAGCAGTCCAGGATAATAGGAAACCCAGTGCGAAGAGTTTAATTTTACATCATGCCTACACATCTTTAGTGCATGGGTCTGTATGGCAGGAAAAGCATCGTCTAAAACTACATCTGAAGACCCCTTCAGCCTCACACATACAATCCACATTGAAAAAGCTCTGATGTCACATTTTCTCTGGTACAAACAGTCTGATTAGCTATGCTTCCCTCTCTCGTATTAAATTACTTTGTAATCTCAAGTGAAAATCTGGATGGCGAGAATATATCTTTTATGATGAAGGCCACTTTAATGAAAATTATACAGTGTATCTCCTAACAAGGTACAGTGGTACCTTGACATACGAGTTTAATTCGTTCCGTAACCTTGCTCTTATGTCAAATCGCTCGTATCTCAAAGCAATTTTCCCATTAATCCATTCCAGCTCCCAAAACACCACCTCAGTTGTTTTTGTTATGCACTGTACTGTATTTACATACTTGTATCTCAAATCTTGCTCTCATCTCAAAGCAAAATATCACTCGCTCGGCGGCTTGTATCTCAAAACACTTGTATGTCAGGGCACTTGTATGTCGAGGTACCACTGTACTGAAAAAAGGGACAATTTTCCTAATCTACTGTACTTCATTTTCTAATCTCAAACATACTAAAACCATACATTTCATAAGTAAAATTACTGTGATTTTTCTAGCCATCACATCATAAAACTACCTTGGCTTCTGGACACATCGATTTCCAGCTGTCAAATGATAGTGCTGAAAAAAAATTAAAATAAACAGAATTCCATTCCGTTTTTAAAAAGTTAATAATCTACAATTCCTGCACAATAAAAACTAATGAGAAATGGGATGACAATTTCATTGCTGATGAGATATGGCATGATAATTGTATCACCTTTTATCAAGGTGGTAAAAAGTAAAGGGTGTAGCGCTTTAGAAGATTTTAATGACAGCACTAAAGAATTCCTTACAAAAGATAAGATAGATAAAATAAGATAAGATTAGATAAGATATTAATTGGTACAAGGGTAAGAATTTTTTAACTGTTTGTTGATGGAAGATGACAGAACAGATAAGACTATTAAGGTAATAGCATAAAGAATAATAAGTTTAGGTAAATGAAAATGAAGCTTAACGGAGATTTATATCTTACTCCGAAACAATGATCATTCATCACAAATGCCACAAATGTGGTGGTCTTGTACAGTTATAAAGTTTGGGAGGGGGGCGGGAATTTGATGAAATATTTGGAAAAATACAGGTGAGGAGATAAAGGGATGATAAACTATTTACTCGTGGTTCACATGGTATCAATATGTGGTTGAAATATTTTTGGTGTAATTAGAGAAAACAAGATTGTCTATGATGGGTCAAAAAGATACTAAATACAGTACAGAAAAAATCAAAAGTGTGGTCTTCTCGCAGGTGAATATGTCAAAAATGTTGCACGTAACATAAGTGAAATAATAGCTAGCAGGAGTATCCTGATAGAATGTGATGGGAAAGATAAAGGGATGGCGAAGAAGATGGATTAGTAGGCAGTTTGCATGGAACTTCAAAGGGTCTAAGTACACATATGAGAGTTTAAGAGTGGAAATATCGCATAGTACATTTTAAGGTTATATCGGTAAGAAATTGTAAATGTGTAGCGCAGTAAGAATTTGGAAGTAACAGCAAAATGTTTGTATTTAGTGACTTTGTCGTAACTTAGATGTACTTATAGTACTGAGCACAAATGTTAATTTAATAACAAACATACTACAGAAAAAAGATAAACCACGAAAACTTCATCTCTCTGGTGCCTTCTGCCTGATTGATCACTCAGGGCAATAGAAACAGAGGGAGTCACTTCAGAATTTCTTTCTCTTCTCCTTTCTTTCTGCTCTGCTTGTTTTTAATGATTAGTGATTCGAATTGGTTTGAGTAACAAATTCCCAAACCCATTTGGTTTGCCAGGTTGGTTCACATCCCAACTCCCACTGCATCCACTTTTAGTGCCATCTAGTGGCCGCTTGGGGTTTTTTTTCTACTTGCCAGCACTTCACTTGTAAGGGGTTTCTATTACAAAGCAATCACAGCTGATCACCCACAATTGTGCAAGGGCAAAAGCCTTGGTCTCCCCTACTTTAACTTTTAGTATGAAATATTTCTTAAACAGATGCATGAGAAACATATATATATTTCAGCAGCTTATTATCACATTTCAGGGTTGTAATTATATTTACATTCAAATAAAATACCTCGTTTCAACTGACGGGAACTCCTTGATGAGCTTAAACTTTGTCTAGTTCTTCGATATGGAACATGGGATAGACTTTGCTCAGAAAATGATTTAGAAGAATCTACCTAAAATGTATTAGGAAATAATATCAACATCATTTTTTCAGTACAACAAAACTAAGCTCATATAAGAACACGGCGTTTGATGTTTCTTTACCATGAACATTTTTTTAAAAAATATGCAGTTCTCAATCTCCAGCCCTTAAGAACATAAGACCATAAAAGAAACCCTGCTGGATTGGGCCGCAGCCCATCTAGTCCAGCATCCTTCACTGTATATGTTCAGGAAGCCAATATCAAGAAAGAGCTGTATTAGTCTATTCAAAAAAGTCCAGCAAGGTAGTAGTAGCAGTTGATGGCATGCATTTTCGTAGACAAGTCTACTTCTTCAGATGCTAGGGGACCCAACTAACAGGAGAAGGGTTGGTGGCATGAGCTTTCGTAGACAGGTCTACTTCTTCAGATGCTAGGGGGCTGATTCTGAAAAAGTAGATGTGCCCATTGGGCCCGCTAACATCTGGAGTAGACGTGCCCATTGGCCCCCCTAGCATCTGAAGAAGTAGATGTGCCAACTGGGCCCCCTAGCATCTGAAGAAGTAGATGTGCCCATTGGGCCCCCTAACATCATAGGTCAGATTGGACATGTCCCTGTTCTATGGAAGATACTGTACAATGATATTCAATATCGGAGAAATAGCCATATTAGTCTAATTCGAAAAGTCCAGCAAGGTAGTTAGTAGCACTTGGAAACTAACAGGAGAAGGGTTGGTACCATGAGCTACTTCTTCAGATCCTTCCTTCCCAATGACCCCCCTAGCATCTGAAGAAGTAGACGTGCCCACCCGGGATAGGGCCTTTTCAGTGCTGGCTCCTAGACTGTGGAATAGTTTCCCTCCTGAGGTGCTTCAGGCACCTTCACTCGATGTGTTTAGATGAGCGGTGAAGATGCACGTCTTTGCCTTGGCCTTTGGCTAAGTAAAGGAACAGCCTTTTCCTCCCCACATTCAGACACTGCCATGGTTTTAACATGTTTAATATGTTATTGGTTTTAATGTGTCCATTTTATACGTTGTAACCCACGCTGAGACCCTTGGGTATAGTGGAGGATAAAAATAAAAATAATAAAAAAATAAATTTATCTAATACTTTCTTAAAGCTATCTAGGCTGGTTGCTGCTACCACCTCTTCTGGCAGCAAATTTCGTAGACTGGTGATCCTCTGGGTGAAAAAATACTTCCCCTTGTTTGATCTGACTCTCCTTAATTCATATATACTATATACATAAAATCACAACTACCCAAGCTGGTTTATAACTATTTAATTAATAAAAAATTAATCGAATGAGGATTCTACTCACTAGATGCTTCCAATGGAGGAATAGAGAAGTAGGTGATTTTCATAAATTCCCTCTTTCCCTTAAAAAATGACCTCTGAGTTGCAGGGTCCTTTGGACCAGTGTGCCACTGGAGGGTGCAAGGGGGGACAGGGGATCCTGCTGGAATTCCATTCACAGAAAAGAACCTCTGGATCCAACAGGATTTCAGAGTATGACAGCTGCCACTCCTGGGCAAATGGAAACACAAGGCAACTCAAGCAGCACAGATGCTACTGGTGGGCCACTGTGTGGGACAGGATGCTGGACTAGATGGGCTGTGACCCAATCCAGCAGGGCTCCGTTTATCTTATTTAGGTTTTGCATTATTAGAAAAGTCTAGGAGTCAAGCGAATCCATTGATGGGGGTAGGTGCCTTCTCTCCATCTGCACCTGTGACTCGCTCTTATTTTTCCTCCTTCCTATTTATTTCCCCTTGGAGAACGTCGTTTTGCTCCACCATCCATGAACGAAACATAAAAACAGCCTACCTTCAGAACAAGCTTTTAAATTTCTGAAAGAGCCAGTGTTTCAAGATTAACTTTTTCCAATTAAGTAAGTACATCAAGGATAAAAGGTTACGTGGATGTCAAACTACATTTTCACATCTCCTTGACTGCTTCCTGTCCCTTGCCTTTCCACTAATCCAGAAGGAAGAGTTAAGAAGCTTTTGATTTGACTTTGGTGAACTACTGTATCACCTGACAACACCATCACAGCTGTGCTCAAAGGAGTTTAAAACAGATAACCCAATGGCAGCATAGAGCCATTCCTGAAACAACTACTTCAGTACAACTGCATTAATAGAAACCAAATAAACCAGCGGCAGTAGCGATTTCACAGATGCGACTTTCAGAATTTTATTTGTAGCAAATTGAATGTCCCAACCTTATTATGAATGTGCAATTTCGAATGTCCGGAGATTAGATCCACTACAAATGTATTTGTATTTGTGCAAATACTCGATACGTATAGATGTGTATTCAATGATATGCATCGGTACGCATGCCGTACATATCCGCACGCACCTCGTATTCATCCGGTACAAGATGCGTACATATCCGTACCGTTAAACAAAAGTCCGAATTATTCGTTCAAATGTCCCAAACATTCATATTCGTATGAAGGTTAATGTGCGAATGGCAGACATTTGATTCATTTACGAATGTCCGAATTCATATATGAATCCATATGAATAACAAACAGTATGAACACTCGTCCATATCCCTAAGGGGGAGGATTAACTAACAACAGTGGAGTGAAAGCTCTGACAAATGAAGATGTTTCTTTAAAAAAATTGATTACAAGTCAGCTAGCTTTAGCAATGCACCAACATGAGCTCAAAGCGCAGCTTGAAACCTCTGCTTAAGTCCGTCTTCCAGAAAGACAGAGGCTAATGATGTTGCTCTCTGGAGAGCCGTAGTCACACCTCACCTCTTGGCAGTCACTGCCAGAGAAAACCAGACAATGCCATCATAGGGTGTTTTTCCACTGTGCTCCTTTAATCCAGATCTAAGAAGAGGAATGGGTACATTTCTTAATCTGGATCTAGTAGATCCGGATTAATGGAAGCACCCTATGAGTTTCCATGGGAGGTGTAGCATCCATTAGCAATGGGTGCTAACCTCCCTGCCATGGAAGCACCTTTGCACCCATGTGGGGAGGCTGGATCAACCCCCAAGGGGTCTGCCCATCACCCCAGGTGTTTCGGGGGACAGGGGGTGCATTCTCCGAAGTCCCTTCGAAGAGATCAGCGCAGTCTTTGGAGCTGCTCCAGAGTCCCTTCAGAAATCTCTGAAGTCAGCGCAAAACAGCCCCGGAGCGCCTGTGATGTCAACGGGAAATATCTTTGGAGCGCCTCCGAAGTCTGCGCTGATCTTCGGAGAGACCGGCGGCGAGACTCCGGAGCCTCTGCCGATCACTTTGGAGGGATTTCAGAGGGAAGTCCACGCGGTCTGCACTAATAGCGAATGGACCACGCTGGCAACTCTGGAGCCTCTCCGAAGTCTTTGCTGATCTCTTCCAAGTGACTTCGGAGTCATTTCAGAATGATTTCAAAATGACTCCGAAATCACTTCAAAGCTGGGGTTTCGGGGCTCCCCCCCATGGGTGCATCCCCTCCCCCTAGCCTCCTCTAGACCCCACTGCCTGTCACTCGTGGAAACAGGCTCCCTTTAATCCGGATTTTCTGGCTGAAGACTCCACTGTAGAACCTATTAATGGGGTCTACAGAAAATCTGGATTAAAGGCTGAGATGTACCCATATGATCCAGATTTCCCGAGGCGCGGTGGAAACAGATGTGTTCCAAATGGGTGCCGTGGTAGAAATGGGTTCCTCCGGCTCTCACCCAAATGACTCCTTAATGGGTGCAAAAATGGGTACTAACTGACCGTGGAAAAACACCCTTGGTGCCAAGGTGTGAAAACGCGTTACAAAAGTTCTTTAAGCCATTTGACCTTTTTTTTCCACGGCAAACTTTGATTTAACTTTGAGTAACTCCTGGACTTACATGTCTAACTACAAAAGGTGGTCTGGAGTCCCTTTCTGCTTTGGAACTGAGAGACTTCAAGCTCAGAGGAGACAGAGGTTGCTGCCCCTGCCTTTCTTGACAGAGGTCGTGAAGGCATCTCGCTGCGCTTGGAGATGGAGAACGCGATCGTAAGGATCTTCGAAGCCGCGTACAACTCTTCTCTTTGGTTGTTCTGTATCGTTCTGGTGACGTGTTCCTCCGCTGCGGTGATGTCGAGGCTGCTCTTTGTTGCCTAATTTTATTTCTGTCCTACAAAAGAAATAATTACCCTTACTCTCAAAAAGGATATAAAATCTACATAATTAGCAACTACAATTATGAATCCAAAATACATTTAAGGGCTAGCTGCAAAAATCTCGGATGCTATGGCATTGTTAAGCCAATGGGAATCAGTTAGAAAAGTGTTAATTAAATATATATTTATCTAGCCCAGATTAAGCAACATGCTACATTCATCTGCCTTACGATTCTAATAGCCCACCTGAACTAAATGGGCCAGAAAAAACACTCATTATGATTTTTTATTATAAAATGATTAGACTTTGCAACAAAGGCACAACAGTTTACAAATACAGTAACACTAGAAAAGGAAAATACTGGACGTGTCTGGATATGGACCAATACACTGAAACTGAATCCTGACATGCAGAAGTTCTGTGTGTCACAGGGTCCTGAGTCCAGGAAGTTAGGGGCACCCAATTCTGGTCGGGGCTGTTTTGCCCAAGACAGAAGACGAAGAGGAGGAGGAGGCTTTTCTCACCCATTTAAGGGGACTCAAAGCTTTTCTATTCTTCTCCCCACAACAGACACCCTGTGAGCTAGGTGGGGCTGTGGGAGCTCAGAAGAGAGCTGTGACTAGCCCAAGGTCACCCAGCTGGCTTCATGGGGGAGGGCGGAATCGAACCCAGTATTCCCAGATGAGAGTCCAGCTCCCTAACCACTAGACCAAACTGGCATTTTTGCACTTCCCTTCCCGTCCCGTGGAGGGAAAGGTGTGCGATCAACCAACCTTGACTATCACTCGCACTTGCAGGTGCTAGCTGCTAACGGTCCATCCTCCACACAAACGGACGCTCACTTGCGTTCGATCGCTGGGCTGCTCCTCTTCTGGGCGCCGCCGTCTTGGGTGCAGTGCCCTTTGCAACTGCGCATGCGTCAGCGCCATCACTATGAGTACACTGATGCTCTGCGCAGTCACAGTCACAGTTGCGTCAGGGGGGTCACTGGAACACACTTGATTGGCAGCTCCAATGACCTCCCCAGCCGGTAGAAGTGTCAATACTTGCCAGCTGGATGTGACAGGTAAGTTTCTGGTTACGTTTGGATGCGTGTGGAGCAGGGTTTAGTGAACGTCTGGGGAGGCAGGACACACCAACAGGTCGTAAGCACCTCCTGCAGGTGCAAATGCACCTTCTCAGATGTTCACTACTTAGGCACTAAGAGTCCAGGTGAAAATTGGCCCTGGATTCATCAGTGTCTTTTGAGACAGCAGTAGCTAGGAATGGCTACTTTCATCTCTGCTTCACAAACTCCAGTGAACTGCAGATGCCCAAGCTGTGTTCCGCATCAGTGGATGCAAACTACCTTCATATGAACTGCCCACATTGCAATGCAATTGGTCCAGAGCACCTCCAATACCTGATACAATTGAGGAAGAAGACAGAAGAGTTTGGCTTTTCTACCCCGCTTTTCTCATCCACTTAAGGGGACTCAAAGCGGCTGACAAAGCTTTTCTATTCTTCTCCTCACAACAGAACACCCTGCGAGGTGGGTGGGGCTGTGAGAGCTCAGAAGAGAGCTGTGACTAGCCCAAGGTCACCCAACTGGCTTCATGGGGGAGGGCGGAATCGAACCCGGTATTCCCAGATAAGAGCCCGGCTCCTTAACCACTAGACAAAACTGACTCACAAATTGGCCCCGTTCCCATCAATCGAATGCTACATCTGGGTAGCAGGGAGGGTTGAGGATACAGCACCTTCAAAAGCAATGCAAAGACTGTAGGGACGTGCACAGATATTAAAAAAATCTGAAAATCCAATTTGAATCCGATGAATATCGACATCTGAATTTGAATCGGATTTTCGAAAATCCGATATGGATTTATGAGTTATTTGAATGGATTCGACATCGTATGTCACATCCGAATATCGGGTCTATTTGCGCATATAATACAGGATGCAAACGGAGTGCAAACACACACAAAAAGGGATCCAAACAGATTCAAAAATCAGACACGAACGTTCCCGACATTCGTATCGTTCGATTCGAATCGGATTTTTCAAAATATGGATCTGGACCAACCGGATTCAAATCGGATTTTCAAAAATGCGAATTTTTGAATTTCAATTCGAATCAAATATTTGAATATTTGAATTGAATCTTAATGCAAAAAATACATTCATGCACATCCCTAAAAGACAGATTTGCCACGGATGCGAGACGGCTTCGCAGGCACTGTGAAGACACCACTGTCGTCAATGCAGCCACTATTGCCAGGATCACTGTGACGTCACGCTGGACCTGTGCATTTCACTCAGCCATGTTCTTCCTATATCCATTCTATGCGCGGAGGCCCCTTACTTGATCCAGATCAGAGAGTGGTAGCACAGACGAAGACCACATTTTACACAGTAGATATACAATATTGATAGTAAATACTGTAGATTCATCCATATTTCAGTGAATTGGACAAAATTACTTACATTATACCATCTTCTTGACAAAAGTGGAAGTTCTGTAATTGTTGTTCTTGTAGAAAACTCCAGTTTTGGTGCAATACCCTTAAAGATCCCCAAAGGATACAATTACCTTAATGAAATTAACTAAATAGGAAAGACATATGAAACAACACATTTTTCTTTGTGCAGCAACTTGCCTGTGTTAAACTGCCATCTAACACATGCAAATGCTGTGATCTAGTACACCCTGCTCAGTCACAAATATTTTCAGTCCAGCTCGTTGTGATAGAAGGAACAAAGCCCTCTCTGCCACTTCATCAACAGGTATCATTTTATTTACATGATTTTAAGTCACTTTTCATTATTATATGGTGGTTTCGCAACTTAAATAAATAATCACTACAAGAACAAGATAGCCAACAACAAAACACAGTTGTCCATGACTACTTGCTAGGTTTGATTCTGCCAAAATAGCTTGCTTGCTTATCATCTATCTATCTATCTATCTATCTATCTATCTATCTATCTATCTATCTATCTATCTATCTATCTATCTATCTATCTATCTATCTATCTATCTATCTATCCATCCATCCATCCATCCATCCATCCATCCATCCATCCATCCATCCATCCATCCATCCATCCATCCATCCATCCCACCCCAGACCTGAAGGTCTCTGGGTGGGTAACAAGCTTAGAACAACAGATTAAAAACAGATTATACATTAAAAGACTTTAAAAATTCAACAAATCTAAAACAATACACAACATGTTTAAAATGATAGTGTCTCTACTGGGGGGGGATATAATCATCTCAGCCAAAGGCAAGGGCAAAGAGGGGAAGGCTGTTCCATAGTCTGGGAGCCATCACCAAAAAGGCTCTCTCCCAGGTGCCCACTAGCCTCACTATTGAAGGTGGTGGGACAACCAGGAGGGCCTCACCGCTAGATCTTAAGGCACAAGCAGATCTTAAGACACAGATCTTAAGATACCTGCTAAATAGGTTTCCCAGCACTTGTAGATAAACAGTACAAGTTTTGGTCAAAATCCTTTATTAAGCCCTCTAGTCCAGGTTAAGCCAGACCTAACGTGGGGGGTGCCTGAATCAACAGCCCAAGAAACTCAGTTGTTAGCAATTATACTTAAATCTTAGGAAGTATCAGAAGTGACAACTATGGCAGGATATTAGGCATATTTATTTACTTATGCTGAAACAACAAGACATATATTAACCCCCATTTTGGCACAGATGAAACATTTTATATACTTCTAAGTATTCCTATCTGACATTCCCATTCAAAACAATGCTGCTGAAAATGATTGAACGAAACATAAACATCAGAAGCAATGAAGTTTTTCATATAAATCATATGCCATGAAACAACATAACAGATTTACAAGCAATATGGGCTGATGAGATAAAAGCTCAAATGCAATAACCTTTAATAATTAAGCACACAATGACATATAAAAGTGTCTTAAGCCATCTTTGTTGGAAGAAGTAACAGGAGATTTGGGTTCCCTCACGACAGAGCTGTTTAAATTCACAATTTAGTGATAAACCGATGTATACCCAATGTGAAGGGAAATCCAATAGTCCGGACTAGATGTTAACTTTGTCGTTTACTGTTTAAGGCCGTGTTCCCACCTACCGCGAACTCGGATTATTCTCTTCCGGAGTAATCCGGGTTCTGGTGCGGGTTTGAGTTTCCGGCCGGGAACAACGCCGAACGTGCAACAGGCTGTTCCCATACCGGACCCGCAAGTGCGCATAAGCGCAGCAACGGATGGCAAGAAGGAGGAAAAGGGCGCTGGGTTTGCTGCCATGAGCCACGGCTTGACCAAGTAGAGGGGGAGGCACCCAGGCAACATCAAGCCTGACACGTGATTGGAGCCGCCGGGCTTGATGTTGCCTGGGTGCCTCCCCTCTACTCGGTCAAGCCGCTGCTCATGCTGGCGAGCCTGGCACCCCTTTCCTCCTTCTCCTCTTTGCCCGCCCACCTCTAATCGCATGGCAGGACAGTGCCCAAAGGCACTAAAATCCGGTGGGCAGGCAAAGAGGAGCAGCAGCAGTAATCCAAATCCGGCAAGAAACCAGTTTCCAAATAAAACGGATAGAAATGAAAAGGTGTGACCAAACAGACCTGAAGATGGACTGAAGAAGGTTTAAAGTAAAGGTGTGGCCATGGACTTGAAGGATCTAGTAATAGGTATCTCCTAAATTAGCCCTGGGACCTTCAGGTACAAAATGGGAAAAAATAAAAAAATAAAGAAACAAACAGAGAAGGCCTCTTTATCTTTTTTTTTCCTAATGTACAAGATCGGTGCTTTTCATTGGTCTTACCAGTCTTCTGGTAAGCAATTTCATTCATGTTTTTGCTCTTTCATTGATACTGGAATGGTTTTCATAATATATTGTGCTATTAGCTGAAATTAGAGATTGAACAGACCTGTGGAAAACTACTTCCTTTCAGTTAATCCACAGATATGTCATGGAATAATAATATATATATCTTGCTTTGGCATGTACTGGTACCAGGTCTGAAATTATTGGAATTTGACAAGTCCACCAGATCTCAAGGAACGGGCGAAGTAAAATCTTTTCTTTAGATGGTTTTATCATATAATTTTTTCATTCTTTTTGCATTTATAGCTGGAAACATGAAAAAGCAACTTGCATCAATAAAATTTTGGGAATATTTGTGAAATGCATAAGGCCAGAACCTTTAGTAGGTCTGGATACGCTTGACTAATCCCATTTTGTGGCCACTTACAGGGAAAGAAGGGTGTGTGTTCATTAATAACTCTCTGTCCACGCCAGGATACGTAGGAGTCAGCTTGGGCTCTGGAAACAGAAAATCCCGGGCATTTTCTTCATAAAATGCAATTTCTTCTTTGTCTGACAGACAAAATAAAAGAGATGGATCATTAGTGTGAAGTATATTCCTTAATGGAACACGTAACCTCTTCACGTCACATTTCAAAATGATTTTTTTTTTCATTAGAACAGCAAATGTGTGCTAAGGAACAATGCAATGCAGATAGCTAAGCGTGCTCTGGGTCAATATAGTGTTTCATAAGAACTGCCCAAGATGCAATGCAGCTGACCCACAAGACCTCCAACACCCAATGCAGCTGGCCCACAAGACCTCCAACACCCAATGCAACTGGCCCATGTCCCCACGAGTCGACCACTGCATCCAAGTGGTTGGGGGCGAAGTGCCTTTGAAGACAATGTGAAGACACCTTCACCAATGACACAAGGTATCTCTGCAGATACTGTGAAGACACCACTGCTGTCAACACAACCATTGTTGCGAAGGCCCTGCAGAGGTGTCTCAACTGCACTGTAACTACACATGTCACTCAAAGCCATGTCCACATTCTTCTAGATCCTTCTATGTGCAGATGCATCTTACCTGATCCAGGTGAGACAGTACTAGCACAAATATCGACTACATTCATCTGGTCTACCACCCTTACCATCAATCTGATCTGAATTAGCATCAGACCCAAATGCTGTGCACTAAGCAGCTTCCTGACCCGGATTAACAAGTAAGTGCAGAAAGGGCCAGGGGTGACTAGCAGGAACTGCTTTAATTAAGAAGACGAAGAAAATCACTTGCTAGCAGATAGTCAGTGGGCGAATTCACGCTTGCCCTTCTGGTAAAGATGGAGGGAACTCCCGCACAGTTTATCCTCTCGTGCATATGTGTGGAATAGTTAAAACTGCTTCCCACCTTTTAGCTACTCTGAATGGAAGAGGTGCAGGAGGAGCCCATGACTGGTGGCAGAGGTGCAATCACACACTGTGTCCCCTGGTCGCCCCAGCAATGATACCACGTATGCATGGTGGCACCCTTGGTACAGAAAGGGATCCGCTTAGCCAGGGCCTAGTAAAGTGCTGGCTAAGTTTCAAGTGCTTTGGGCCTCCGTAAGTGCAGATGCCCAAAGCATTCTAGAACTTTGCCTCCCTAGGACCAGAGGCAAAGTGCGAAAAGGCCCACTGGGAAATAAACTACCATTTTAAGAACACAATGATCTCCATGGGGACCTAACAACACTATTAGTATATGCAATTCTGAGTTAATAGATAGCAAAATAGGCCCAGTCTGGATTGGGACGGCAAAAAGGGCTTGATTGTATTTTTGTAGACTTTGTAATCCCAACTCTGTTGAATGGAAAATGAAGTTTTTCTGCATGTCTTTTAAGTTATGTAGGTCATGACCTTTGGTTTGGGAAAGTATAAAATTTGCAGTCTCTTTTGCATTAGTTATGCACTGTATTTTTTTTAATTGATAGTAGAAACAAGAATCTGCCAAGGATACATACCGTAATACCAAATCTAGGTTGAAACATACTTAGCATCGGGTGGATAAGAAAATAAAATGAAGAAAGGGCCTCCTCATTAAGAGTAAGTCGTACAATGTACATGTATTATGGCAGCCCAAACTCTTAAGTACTTTAAGAGAATTAGTTGCGATCCTTTTTATACCTCATCACACAAAATATTTTCTCCATTTTTGGTGCAACCCACTGGTTTTAACTGAAAAATGGATATTTGAAAAAACCAAGAGACTTCATATGTGGGTTATTCAGCAATCACCACAATCAAAGTCCTCTAAAACAGCGGTTCTCAACTTTCCTAATGCCGCGACCCTTTAATGGAGTTCCTCATGTTGTGGAGACCCCCAACCACAGGGGTGGAGCAGCTGGGAGGTGGGAGGGAAGGGCGGTGGGAGACTCGTCCCGACCCCTCTGAAAGGGTAGTCCGACCCCCAAAGGGGTCCCGACCCCCAGGTTGAGAACCACTGCTCTAAAATTAGCAAGGTCTTCTCTCTTATTGCTTGGTCACTCTGTGAAAGATTCCAGAAAAGTAATTCCTGCGTACTCCAGAAGCCAAGGAAATGCCCTGAAATAAATAGCCTGCTAACCTTTCCCACTGCTGATGAACATCTATCTACACGGAAGAAGAGGAATAGAGTTGCTTTTGGCTTTTCTTTAACGAGAGACTTGGCTTCACAGAGCAAAACCACAGCGTGACAAGTCTATTTTGAGTGTGGAATTCAGTGCCAAGCTGCCAAGCTGATTTGTAAGCAACTTCCAAAATTGTACAGCATCAAGCAATATATTCTTTAAAACTACTTGCATCATCATTATGATTCCTTTTATCCCTATTTCTTGGCAACTGTTTAGAAGGAGATGGTATGTAGCCAAAGCTCTGAACATCACAAAAAATCCAAATATGGATAGAATGGTGTGACGGATGTTTTAATGGAATAGTATGTGCATTTGATAAGATAGGGTGCGTCCCAATGGGCATTTTAATCCAAACTGAGTCCGGATTTGGGAAGGACTGTACCCGTGACTTCTGTACTTAATCCAAATTCGGCACCCAGGTGTCCTCATGCAATTTCTTATTCCTGGATTTTATGAGGACTTTTCTACCTAAATCCGGAGGGAAAAAGAGTCCTGATGAAAACAGGATTGAGTTCCCTTTTTGGAGCCAAGTCCGCTTATTTTCCCCCAAATGGGGACGATACTGGGCTATTTGGGATGGAGGTCTAGCTTTCTGGCCATTGGCAGCCAGATGTGGGTGGTTTTTTAACAGATGCAAGGCTCCCCTCCTCCCTTGTCAGGCTCACAATGCTAGAGCCCCATTTGAAAAAGGCAGAAAGGGGCGAGAGCTGCTTGCCTTTTAAAAGGGCTTTTAAAACATTTTCGCTGGAAATATTTTGTATCTTTTTGAAAAGATACAAGTGAGAAGCTTAGGAATACTTTTAAATACTTTAAATTCTTTGAAATTCTTTGCAAATATACATTTTATTGTGCTGGGTTTGATCCTTCGCTGATCTGCTTGAGCGCACATTTGCCAGTAATCTCAAAAGGGAGAGGTGTGAAATAGAAAGTAATTTTAAAACTGCCATCAGGTTTTCTGCCTTTATTGCTGGAAGAGTTTGCACGAGGGTGAGGGGAATTTAAAAGTCCTGTTTTTTATGTTTAAAAATCTTCCCCAAAAATAGTCCAAACAGGACGAAACCAGGACTAAAAAACCTGCATGGGGACACTACCTTAGTGTAACATTTTCCTTCAAAACAAACAAAAAATTAATCTCCTTCACTGCCTTCATGGAGTGACAATAATGATCAACGGTGGGCCTTACTTTAGAATAGAAATGTTTCAACTTGGGCTGTGGTCACACTTAAGGTTTAATCCAGCTTCAGTCTACTTTCAGAGTGAGAGAATTCATCAGCAAAATGACAAGCTGTTTTCTTTCAGTGTTAAATAACTCAGAAATTCACCTTTGGGATAGATAATGTGGAAAGACCGCTCACTTTGCTGATGTGTTCTCTCACTCTGAAAATGGACTGAAGCTGGATTAAACCTTAGGTGTGCAATATTGGCTACTAAATCTTAAATATCTGGTCTCCATTATACAAATAATTTTTAGCAGAAATTGGAAGACAGAAATTGGCAAGTTTTGGACTTCTCCTTATAATGTTATTAGATGAATTCCATAATTAGCAGTGCAACAACAAGCAAATGGTTCTATCCAAATCTATACAGATGACAAATGCAACAGATAAACACTGATATTCTTGTATTGTTTTATGAGTTATTTCTTTAGCTGGATTAGTTAACAGCAATGAAAGCTGACTGATATGACAAGGTACAGTCAGGTTCATCAAATGGGAAGGTAATAAAATGATAAAATGAAAATGAAAAAATGAAAGATTATTCAAGAATTTCAAAACCAAAAATAAAACGAATTGAGTTCAAAGAGCATTAAGTCTGTTCCAATTAGGGATATGCACGAATTTTTTTTTAATTCAACTCGTATCAAATTGAATGCAAGAAAATTTGTATTCAACTAGATCTCCTTTGAATGTGGTAGGATTCAGATTCGATACAAATGTTCAATCCCATACAAAGCTTCATACGAATGTATCAAAACATTCAATTCAAATCTGAATGTCAATCTTCAAATGTCCCAACATTCGATTTGAATTGTAAAGTCCAAATTTGGCCAAATTCATATGAATTTTGAATGTTACAAATATTCATACACATCCCTAGTACCAATCACTTTAAAAACATAAGGAGCAAATTCTAAAACCCTTACCTCCAAAACTTATATCCTATCTATACTTAAGCCTCTAGAAAATCTGTATACACATAATCCATCCCTATTTTTTTAAGACGATACAATGCCATGGTGCCATTTATTCATCACTGGAATTATCAATGTTTCTACAATTTGCCTCCACTGATGACAAAAATCCTGAACAGCTTTCCCATAACAGACCCCCAGCCAACACCTCCAAAATATTTCTCCAGACCCATCCTCAGCGGATGGAACAAGTCAGCAAATATTTCTTCAAATTTTTCTGTCCCCAAGAGACTCTTTATATTTTTACTTTTCTCATACAGATCTAACTTTAATTTTTCTTTGGTTTCCTTAAAAGTAGTGATCCAAATTTTTCTGCCTCTTCTCTTTATAATCTCAGCTGATTAAATTATTATTTCTGTTTTCAATTCTTTCCTGGATGCTTGCATTTAAAACTGAACTCTGGATCAGACCTTAAGAAGGCTTATTCTGCCACCCTGTGTTTTGTTGTAAGAATGCTATAACAAAATATCACCACTACTCAGCTTCTTACATTTGTTTCCATGTACACAAGAAGACATATTCTTTAGAATAATATATTACTCCCAAATCACTTCCTCATCAGTGATTAAAACTAGATGGAAAAGAATTAAAGCATGTAGTTCTCTATCATCAATGATTCATTCATGTACTATTGAACTTATGGAAGAAGTAAAAAATATCTTCCCATGTTTACCTGAAGGTACAAGTTCAGATAACTGAAACTTCACCACATTTTCTAAAAGAAGAACAAATAAATAATGTTAGATATTTGGTTATTTATTTTTCCTGATTTCTCTTAATCAACAATTCCAGAGCAGCATACAGTACAGAAGGACACATAATAAAATGCATAATAAAATGCATAATAAAATGCACATTATGGGTGTTTTTCCACTGTCACTAAAAGTACCCCTTAAGTACCCATTAATGGGTACGTAATGGCATTTTTGTACCCATTAATGGGTACTTAATGGCATTTTTGTACCCATTAATGGGTACTTAATGGCATTTTTGTACCCATTAATGGGTACTTAATGGGTACTTCTAGTGACAGTGGAAAAACACCCTATAAAAATGGTTGGTTAAACTGCAGTTATGCTTGATTTTAGTACTCCTCTGCTTAGTTTCCAGGGATGTTTTTCAATGCATCTCCTAACATACTAAAGAGGAGTGGATGCACATAGATTTATTTAACTAAAAAGAAACTTTGTCTTCCATTACAGCCAAAGCAAACATCTGAATCAGGTCACTGACTCGGCCAATGTACATCTTAATTATAGTTAACAGAAGAAAAGTATTCCCACATCCCCATGTGAGCCTTTGGGTCTGACTAGGCATGCCTATCCTCATGCCATTCCCGGTAACACGGGCCAGGTGCGGGCTGGGTGAGGATTCAGCCGTCCCCATGCATACCGCACCAAGCCCTGGCACGGGGGAGCAGCAACATCTCCTCTCCGTCCCCTCTCCCCTCACTGGAAGCCAGACTGACATCACCCCACCTCTGTGCCTCCCGCTGCAAAAGTAGCAGACCCCCCTTTAGTGGAAACAGAAAAAAATAATTTTAAAAACCAAAGCTGCTACGAGGTTTTGACAACCATGACAGTTGAGCGGTTGAGCAGTTTTGCGCACCTCCGCTCTTCCTAGGACCGCAAGAGCACCCGGCAAGCGGAAAATCAAGCCATTATTATGCCCACCTTGGCGATCAGGAAACAGGGGTGAAATATTTTCCGTGTTAAATGGAGAAAAATCAAGCCATTATCCTGCGACTGAGAAACGGGGGAGTGGAATACTTGTATAGAAGAGTCTCGTGGGACAGCAAAGGCCATTTGACCCCTTCATCACTACAGCTTTAACACCATTTAACTCCCCAAAAATCTCAGTGGTTGTGATCTCCAATGCACAGGGCAGGAACGGCAAGCACAGGACGTGAAACCCACCTCCCACTGACGTGAGCGCCAATCCCCTCCCCAAATAGTCCAGGACCATCCCCATGTGCAGGCTCGGCTTGCTAAGCAATGCATGCTGGGACACCAAACCGTGATGAGACTTGTTTTTTCGGGTACCAAATCTGGCACAGGTTTGCTACAGTTTTGGGCAATTTGGTCTATGGAAATTGGACCAAATCAAAAGTGCATGGGGACAACCCTTGCCAAACCCAATTTTGATTCAGACCAAAATGTGCATGGGGACGCAGCCTAGGAGACTCACTTTCTAGCAGTTCCACAACAGCAACAGGATCTGTAGCCTTTTCAAATACCTGCAGAACAGAAATAAGAGCAGGTATCACAGGCAAATCATTAGATATTAACTTTAAATACTTTTTTAAATACTGCACATCATTAGAGGGTTTTTTTTTTAGGAAAGGAAATGTATAGCCTCTCATATGGAAAACAATGGGCTCTTATATGGAAGACAATTCACATTTATGGATACTTAAAACATTTCTATAATGATTTTATTGGGACCCACCCTGAACCCTTCAAGTTCAGGATAGGATAGATTTTTTTTTCCAGTAAGGGCAAACAGAACGTATTCTTATGACCCCACCACCACCACAGGAAAATGATGCAAATAGAATCTTTTTTTAAAAAATTGAGCAAAGACTATACTATGAATAAAGTAAAAGTCCAAATCATGAAATATAGTAAATTTTAAATTCCACTGAATGTGTGATTTTTAAACAGTAAGCCATAAAACAAAAGCATATCTGTCTCCAATGAAAAAAATAGCAAGGGATTTTGCTTTCACACCACAACACAATATAAAAGTCTTAGGTCAATTATTTTTATGTTTTGGTTCATAGACACTGTAATTTAACAATGGATTTTTGAGAAGTCCCTAGGAAAACGCAGAATATATATGAATTGGTAGTTCTGGATGAGGGTTTTTTATAAAGAATAAGATCTGTGGTTTTTATAGTTCTGTTCAATTGTACAATTGATTTCAGTGCGTTAGGCTGTGGCCACACTTAAGGTTTAATCCAGCTTCAGTCCACTTTCAAAGTGAGAGAATACCTCAGCAAAGCGACAGCTGTTGTCTTTCAGGTCCTGTTCCCACAGGGCGAGTTTAATCCAAACGAAAAGTCCCCGAGGAACGAGTACATCTTCTGGGCAGTTCCCACATGTTACTTTTAAGACAGACTTGATCTGAATTTCCTTGTTCCTACTGACAATAGTGGTTTTGGATTTGCACCCATCCTTCAAATCATGACATAACTGGGGCAGGAAGTTCTAGCTCCACGCTTCAGTTCCACCCATTCCTCTGATACCATGAACAATTCCTATGACAGAAAGCATTCACTGGGCGCCGCTCCCCTATTTGCACCATAGCACAATAACACAACAGCGAAAGTGCTGCTGGTTTGGGGCAGCTATATTTGCCCTGCTGGTTCCGTGGGTCTCCGTCCCCTTGAAAGGCAGGAAGATTGATGGTTTCTCCTCTGATGGGAGACCAGAAAGCATGGTGACACTTTGGGCGCATCAGTCCTGCACATATGTCCAGATCACCTAGTGGTGACCCAGTGTGCAGCAGTGGCAAAAAAAGCTAATGTAACGCCGGGAATAATTGGGAAGGGAATAGAAAACAAGTCCGCAAGTGTCATTTTGCCTCTCTTTCAATCTATGGTGAAGCCACGTTTGGAATATGGTGTGCAATTCTGGTCACCGCACCTCAGAAAGGATATTGTGGAACTGGAAAAGGTGCCGAAAAGGGCAACCAGAATGATTGGGTCTGGAACACCTCCCTTACGAAATCAAACTGCAACGTCTAGGCCTCTACAGTCTGGAGAGACGGCGTTTAAGAGGGGACCTGATTGAAGTATATAAAATTACGCACAGTGTAGAAAAGGTGGATAGAGAAAATTTCTTTTCTCTATCACACAACACTAGAACCAGGGAGCATCTATGAAGTTGATGGGTAGGAGAGCTGGATCCAACAAGGGGAAGTATTTCTTCACCCAGAGGGTCATCTGTCTATGGAATTAGCTGCCTAAAGAGGTGGTAACAGCTACCAGCCTAGTAGGCTTTAAGGAAGAGTTAGACAAATTTATGGATGACAGATGTATCAATGGCTACTAGAATGTATCCATTTTTCAGGCTGCAGGGACAGGCAGAATATTTTTGAGGCCATTTGCTGGGATTCGAGAGCAGGAGAAGGTTTGCCCTCATCTCTGCTTGAGATGACCATAAACTGGGCCACTGTTTGCGACAGGACAGTGGACTAGATGGGCAGTGGCCCGATCCAGCAGGGCTCCTCTTAGGTTCTTGTGTTCTTACTATATTGGGAAAACCAGGGGCATGTCTGGCAGTCGCAATACAGTGTCAAGGAAATCATGGATTTATTGTGTGCCTTGATGCAGTCCAGGACAACTTTTATATGAAATCACTTTTAAATCCAAATGCAAGTTAACATGTACTGATCCTTAACATTTCTATAAAGCAGTTCATGGTTAAATAAGCCCACAGTGAGGAGGACTTGCTTTAAAAAACAAACAAATTAATCTAAATTAATCTAAAACATTTTAAAATTCTCTTTAGATCTTGATTTTACAGTCCCAAGGAACAGCTCCCACACCTGTGATCTCATTAAACAAAACCAAGTTTCAAAGAAAAATAAAAGTATCCTAGATGAAGATGGGGCTGCCCTTGAAGATGGTCCGGAAGTTGCAGTTAGTGCAAAATGCTAACTGGGCACACATTACGCCCGTTTTAAAAGAATTGCACTGGCTGCCAATTCACTACCAGGCCCAATTCAAGGTGTTAACTGACTTATAAGGCTCTAAATGACTTGGGCCCCAAATATCTAAAGGAATGCCTTCTCCCATACCGACCTCCCCGTACCTTAAGATCCAATAATGAGGCCCTCCTGGTTGTCCGGCCACCTTCAGTAGTGAGGTTGGTGGGCACCCGGGAGAGAGCTTTTTCAGCAGTGGCCCCGAGACTGTGGAATGGCCTCCCCCTCCTTGTATTTATTTAGGAGGGCCGTAAAGACATACCTGTTTGCCTCGGCCTTTGGCTGAGGTTTTATTCTCCCACTCCACTTACTTACAATGACACCACTATTAATGCACCAGGGAGTCCATGGTTTTAAATTTGTTGAATTTTTAAGGTATTTTTAAACATGCATTTTGTTTTAATCTGTATTAATCTGTACTAATGTGTATCCTGTTTTAATCTATGTTAATCTGTTGTTACCCGCCCAGAGATCTTCGGGTATGGGGTGGAACAGAAATGTAAATAAATAAATAAATAAATAAAAGTAAGTCCAGTATACCTTTTCAAACCACATTTTTTCATGAAATATGAGAGGAAACATAGGAGGAAGGCAGTCAGTTTCCTTGTATTGACCCAAAATGTTAACATGAAGATAAACGTCATTCTTTTCTGTTAAATACACACCAGGACAAGAGACCTTCAATAAAAAGATAAATATCACAATAGTTAGAATAGAATGAGTGCCATTGTTCCCAGCAAGGAAGAAAGCTATCATATGTCCTTAAGAAGAAGAAGAAGAAGGGTTGGCTTTTCTACTCTGCTTTTCTCACCCATTTAAGGGGGCTCAAAGCGGCTGACGAGCCTTCTGTTCTTCTCCCCACAACAATACACCCTGTGAGGTAGGTGGGGCTGTAAGAGTTCAGAAGAGAGCTGTGACTAGCCCAAGGTCACCCAGCTGGCTTCATGGGGGAGGGCAAAATCAAACTCAGTATTCCCTAGTACTGAATGCCGACCATCTGACCATACTTCCAAACTTTTTAGGCTAGGGGCCTATTCGCACTTAGGCCTCTGGTATGCAATTAGGATAGCTCTGATACATGCCAGAGGACTAAGTGCGAGCAGGCCTAAGGTCTCACGAAATGTTGGCTAACCAGCTACAAGCAGGCTTAGAGAAAACGGAGTATCTAGACTCATTCCAACCTGGTTTCAGGCAGGGGTTTGGCATTGAATCTCCCTCTGGCACCCTGGAGGATGGACGGTCTTTATCAGTAGAGGGAGAAGCGCTTTGCAATCTGGGTCCTTGTCATGGATCTCTCCATAGCTTTCGATACCATCAACTTTGATACCCTGGTGGAATGCCTTTGGGACCGAGACCTGGAGGCGCTGTTTCAAGTGTCTTTGCATTTCCATGGAAGGCTCCAGAAAGTAGCCATGGGGGATTTTTGTTCAATGCCCTGGGAACTTTCATCTAGCTTTCCCAAAGACTGTTCTTTTACACCTGTATGAAGCTGCCAGAAGAAGTCATCGGGAGTGAGGTGCCATTAGTACGCTGGTGACCCCAGCTCTATCCCTTGGTTCCTTGTGAGTCAGGGAAGACAGTTCAGATGCAGTAACGGTTGAATGTGGGTCATAGGGTCCAAAGGCCAGGAAGTTAAGGAACATCCAATTTCTGGATCAAGGTGATTTATCCCAGAAATAATAAATGTGTGGCCTGGAGTGCTCCTGGACTCACTGCTGCCATTTGACACCCATGTAGCAGTGGTAGCCAGGAGCGTCTAGTTCAGCCTTTCCTGGACATGGATAACTTGGCCACAGTGATCCATGCTCTGGTAAGCCCCATATTGGACTACTGTAATGTACTGTGCATGGGGCTACCCTTGAAGACAGTCTAGTAGCTGGAACTAGTACAGAATGTAGCAGCTTGACTGCTGACAGGAGTTTATGGCCAGACGCGCATCATGCTTATTTTGAATGATCTGCATTGGCTTCCTATTTGTTACTAGGTCCAATTCAAGGTGTTCACGCTAACATATATCTGAAGGATCCCATACAGACCAGCCCGAGTACTGAGATCTCAATATTAGGGGTTGTGCTCTGACGGTTATTTGAAGGGATAGGTTACCAGAAGCACAAACTTTTCAAAGGATCCTTGGGGTAAAGTTTTAAATATGGAGAATTTGTTCCAAAAATACAAAAATTAAACACACCAAACTAAAATGATCTTCAAAAACAAACCCAGTATTTTATTAAAGCATAATAAAAATCCTCAAAGCAGCATACTATCAAAAGTCATCTCTGTTGGAGAGCTGTCAAAAACACACAAAATATGTGCTAGAAAGATGCAGTTACAGGATCCGAAGCCCTTTCCGCACTTACCTGTAGATCCTGGCCCTTTCTGACCTTGCCCTTATTCTGGAATATATTTCAGGATAATGGCCTGCTGGCCACAGGCTAATGGAGACTACAGTAGGCCTCACTTGGGCCCTTCCATTGTCTGCACTAGCATGGAGATAGCAGGGCCCTATTCTGGGATATATTCCCAAATAAGAACAAGTGCAGAAAGGCCCCCTGATCTAGGAGCTTCTGATCTGAATCCTGGGCCTCCCCAACTACATATTAATCCAGATCAAGGAGGCCCCATCCATCATTAGTTCAGCTCTGTCTGCACAAGACAGAGCCAAATTTGTTCTAAGAGGCCCTTAATCTGAATTTATCGCAGAACTGTTAAATCAGGTCTACAAGCAGACTAAGAGACTTGTTCTGGATCACAGTGTATAGAAATGGCACGTTCCTACGATCCGGAAATATCAGGAGTTGCTGTGCAGTGGCACACCACAGCATGCCAGCATCCAAATAAAACACCATACCCACCAAAAATGTTTCATTCGGAGACATCATGGGTGAGGGAGGAAGCTGCTAAGTTCACATGAGCTTTGTGCAAGCTGACCCTCATTCGGCCCACAGCTCCACATATCTTCATTGCTCCAATATCACATCTGGGGCATGAGGGCAGAGCAGCCCCGAACAGTTTTTGAAGACAGCATGCCCCCCTCCCTGTTAAGATTTGGGAAGTTATCTTTGAAGCTTGCATCAGCTTTGAAGATGAGTCTATGACTTCCAAGATGGGGCTGTGGGATTCTCCTTGTTTCAGGCCAACTGCAAAAGCGTTAACGCCTCGACCGGAATAGACAGTATTAGTATGCTTGCAGTCCTTTGCAAACAGGTCTACTGCTTAACTGGGATAGAGAGCCATTAGGACAGCTCCTGACCAGTTCTGGACCAGAGTGGCATGAGTCTGGTGTCAATGAACTGTACTAGGATTCAATGGTAACAATGTACAAATAGATTCTTAATTCTAGGCTAATTAATAACAGAGAAATAGCCATGTTAGTCTAAGTCAAAAAGTCCAGCAAGGTAGTTAGTAGCACCTGGAGACTAAGAGGAGAAGGGTTGGTGGCATGAGCTTTCGTAGACACGTCACCTTCTTCAGATGCTAGGGGCCCCAATGGGCATGTCTACTTCTTCAGATGCTAGGGGGCCCAATGGGCACATCTACTTCAGATGCTAGGGGGCCCAATGGGCACATCTACTTCAGATGCTAGGGGGCCCAATGGACATGTCTACTCCAATGGGCCCCTTAGCCTCTGAAGAAGTAGACGTGTCTACGAAAGCTCATGCCACCAACCCTTCTCCTGTTAGTTGGGTCCCCTAGCATCTGAAGAAGTAGATGTGTCTACAAAAGCTCATGCCACCAACCCTTCTCCTGTTAGTCTCCAAGTGCTACTAACTACCTTGCTAGGTTGACTGTTGCTCAATTTTTGAAAAACCCCATTCACTTTCTATTGAACTTTGGCTTCAGAGAGTTTGGACTGACATCATTAATGACCTTGTCACCACACAATGGAATATTATGTTGGACTCTTCAGAACAATCTTAGTTTTCAGAAAAATACCCTACTTTCTTAGATTCCTCTTGGACCAACACACACCTTTGTTGCCTTTCACCATTCATGTCAACTTTCCTCAACAGACAACTGCCCACCTCTTTTCCTCTCCTCTGTCTTGTCTGTCTTACTAGCTTTATACTCTGCAATTAACGGAAGTTAAGCATGTATAGAAATTGCTTATAGTAATTTATGCTGATTAGAGTTTATATTTGTGTTTGGATGTTTCAGTGTTCCAACGCTTCCTGTATGTTTTGTTTTCTAATTTTAATAAAGAAAATTAAAAATAAATAAAGTGTACTAGGGAACAGCGAGGCCCCAAGGTTCAGATCCTCATCTAGCCTTGGAAGTCACCATGGGTCAGTTGTTGACTCTCACACAACCTGCCTCACAGGGCATCATTAGCTTGGCTTTTGTTTTTTTTTTAACCAGAAATTTAAAAAGTAAATGCTGGGGGAGAGATTGCCTTGGACAGTCTCTACAGATTTCCCTCGTTATTTTCCCAATAGCCTTGCTGTACCTTTTTCTTCCCAAGCGGCTGCAAAAGAAAAGGAAATCACAGTCCAATAGACTGGAATGAAAATAGTACACCTGCGTCTACGCTTTCATCCAGTTTCAGGCCACTTTCCAAGCGAGGTAATACATCAGCGAAGTAACCGATGTGACTTTCTTTCCTCTATCTAATCCCAAGATGGCTTTTCCCGATTGGATAAAGCTGAAAGAAAACAGCTGATGTATCTTCCCAATCTGAAAGCGGCCTGAAGCCGGATTAAAACTCAGGTGTGAACGCCTTTCCGCGCGTCTCCCACCCCGCTCCTGCGCCCTCCTCACCGCATGGATCTGCAGTTCCACGACCACCTTCAGCGGCATCCCTGCCAGCTTCCACCTGCCTCCGGGCACTCCCGGCGCGGCTCTGCCCGCGGCTACACCTGGCAGCGTGGGAAAGCGTCGCGTTGCCGTGGAAACAGCCGCCCGCCAACATTCCACGGCGAGAGGCGGGAAGGCGCGTGCAGATGCGGGACCGCGCCCGACCTTCGGCAGCCCGCACCGCTTTCCCCGAAGCAAAGAGTCGAAATCTCTGGGTTTACTCGCGACTAAACCTTTTTAAGCGGGTTTCCTACGCTCAGCGTTTGCAGGCATGAGTTGGGCAAAAGTTGCCGCCTGCATCACGACGCGGCTGCTTATTCTGTCATTTGCTACTTGTAAACCCAAGAGCAGCAGCTCCAGGGTTTTCTCGCTTGCCCGGTTGCTGGCCGTTCTTAAGGGCGTCTCTTTAAAAGTTGCAACGCCAAAACACTGGAGGGAGCGCATGCAAGTTATCTGGGCATAAGCTTCGTTGGACACAGAAGATTTGCTGGGAGTGCAGACAGCATGGGCCTTTCTGCACTTGGCCTTATTCTGAAATACATCCCAGAATAAGGATCTGCTATCTGTATGTTAGTGCAGACTTTGGAAGACCCCAGGTGAGCATTAGCTGGTGGCCAGCAGACTGCTATCCTGAGATATATTCCAGAACAAGGCCAAGTGCAGAAAGGGCTTCGTTTTCCGAAGAGCGATCACAATGGGACTCGCTTCCGAGCAGAGATCGTTAGGATGGCACTAGGGCACGGGTTCATTATGCAGCAAAGTTCTGGGAGACTAACTAAAGCCAGAACAAAGCTGTCCAGCTGTCAGAGCCTGGCAAACGGGGCTTTTTTAAAAAAAAAACTACTCTAAAGCCAATAATCACTGCAGCTTGTGAGAGTTGCAGGTCCTCCTGAAAATGGAATCTCCCTTTGAAAGTTTTTCTTCACAGCCAGTGAGGCTGTGGTCACACGTAAAGTTTAATCCAGCTTCAGTCCACTTTCAAAGTGAGAATACCTCAGCAAAGCGACAGCTGTTTTCTTTCAGTGTTCAATAACTCAGGAAATTCAGCTTTGGGATAGGTGATGCGGAAAGAAAATTACTGGTTGCTTAGCTGATGTGCTCTCTCACTCTGAAGGTGGACTGAAGCTGGATTAAAGATTAGGTATGACCACAGCCAAGTTTTAATCCAGCTTCAGTCTGCTTTCAGAGTGAGACGATACATCAGCAAAGTGACAGCTGTTTTCTTTCAGGGTTAAATAAGTCAGAAAATTCCCCTTTGGGATAAAAAACGTGGAAGGAAAAGTCCTGGTCACTTGCCAATGCATTCTCCCATTCTAAGGTGGACTGAAGCTGGATAAAAGCTTAGGTGTGACCACAGCCAAGTTTTAATCCAGCTTCAGTCCGCTTTCAGCATGAGGGAAACCATCAGAAAAAGTGACAGCTGTTTTCTTTCAGTGTTGAATAACTCAGAAAATTCAGCTTTGGGATAGGAAATTACTGGTTGCTGTGCTGATGTATTATCTCGTTCTGAAGGTGGACTAAACCTGGATTAAGATTTAGGTGTGACCACAGCCTGAGATCTACTTATGACTAAAAACTCCCGGTCTTTCTCCGCATCTTTCTCTTCTCAAGGTGCCCTAAAAATGTTATCGTATTCTGCTGCAATCAGCAAGGGGATCTAGTAGCACCTTCGACCCCCTTGCTTACCCATCTAGATCAACACAGCTACGTCTACAATAAACTACAGGGGACTGTCATTCCTTGCAGGTGAAAAATTAATTTTATCTTCGTTTGTCCTTATTTTATCGTTGAAATGTTTAATGTTTTATTGAACAGAATGTTGTTCTTGAAACTCGTTTATACTTTATGCTTGCGCCTTTTACGGCTCGTTCAGCTGAATGCAACGCTTCTGACACGGAATAAATGAATTTCTTGCAGATCCCGGCGAGATCCCGCCGCGTGAAAAGCAGCTTCCCAAGCCGTATCTTAGCAACCGCCAGGGTAAGCTTGGTCCCTCCCCCTCCCGTGACGCGTGGAGCCGCGTGATGAGGTCATAAGTAGGGGACGCTCTGCTGTTGCCGGAAGCGATGCTCGACTAATTTCCGGTAGGATAGGCAACGGCACGGGCGGATCCCAGTAGGACCGGAAGTGGGAGAAGGAAGGGGAATTTTTTTTGCCGTGTTTGTCCTGCCGCCGCCGCCGCCGTTGCTGCTGGTGGTGGTGGAGCGGAAGGAGGGATGGCCTTGTGGCCGCCGCGCTCACGGGCTCTGCGCTCCGGCCGGGACGAAGAGGCGCCGCCGCCGCCGAGCGCTCAGGTGGTGCCGCTTCTTCCTGCGCGAGGCTCGCATACGTCCTCGGCGGCTGCCTGTGAGGTACTCAATGCCCGCGGTGCCTTCGATGCCGGGAAGGAAGGGCGGAAGGAAGGAGGGGCCCGCTCTGTGAACCGGCGACCACCCAGCGCCCTCCCCTCCCCACCCCACCCCACGAAACGAGCCGTTCTGACTGAGGGGGTTGTGGGGGGCTGGCGTGCAGGTCCCACGTTCTTTGCCTCAGTTTCGTCCCAAGTTGGCCTGTTATTATTGTTGTTACTGATGATGATGAAGGTGATGATGACATAACACAATAGTAACACACAGCCAGCAAGATACTTATGCTGGTTTGGGTCATCGTTATCACTACTCGGGCCCTTCCCGAGCGCCTAGGACTGAGTGATGTATTGGCGAATGATACGAGCAGATCCTATTAGTATTATTACTTTTATTATTGACATCAAACAACAGTAACACACAGCAAACAAGATATTTATCCTGGTTTGGGTCACTGTTATCACTAGTCAGGCCCTTCCCAAGCACCTAGGACCGAGTGATGCATTGGCGAATGGTGCAAGCATTTCCCAGCAAAGTGGCTTTCTGTAGCTGGCAGATGAATGTTTTGTTGGTGCCAATGCTTTTCAAGTGCCCACTAAGATCTTTCGGCACTGCCCCCAGTGTGCCAAGAACCACTGGGACCACCTTTGCTGGTTTATGCCAGAATTGCATCATATCATCATCATCATTATTATTAAATTGTTCAATTCATAACAATAAAACTGAAACGTAATAACAGCAATAATGACTGGCTGGATGCGTATCACGCCAGCTTTAAAAGAGTTACACTGGCTGCCAGTTCTTTTTCAGCCATCATCCTTGCCATGTGAACTGCAATTAAGTCATTTAAAGCTACTGTCCACACTCGAGTTAGCCATTTGTCTTTAGCCAGTAGATCCACTGTTTTCCAACACACAGCAATCTCTGCTTTAGCTGCTGTTACTAGTGTCTTAATTAAGTGATGCATTAGTTTCTACAAACAGCAATAAGAAAACCATAGTTAGTGCTAAGGTAACATTTTGTTATGTAATAACCGTTATTTCCTGTACCATACACCATGTGGAGGTATGTTCCCATCTGTTTGCATCCATGCCAACCCAATGGTGCGATGAAGAAACAATGGGGTCACATATCGGCGATATAAAACCTTGAATAATAATTCCTTTTTCCCTTGTGACTTAAAGATGTGATAGATTTTTCCTGGCATCCTTGACCATACCACATTATCCAAATTTATTTCACAGGCAGTTTCCCGTAAGGATTTAATTCCTGGCCTGTCAGTTAAGTGGTAATCCAAAATCAAATCATATAATCTTGATTTTTCTAGCTTTATAGTCCATTTGTTTGGGTCTTTGTGAAAATGTTGTTTTTAGTATCATTTATATATTTTTATTTGTTTTAACCTTGCTTTTAAGTTCATATGTGTACTGCTTTTAGCTTCTAGTATGAAATGGCACATAAATGTTTTCAGAAGGAAAACATATGCACCAACTCTAGCACAGTTCCAAAGTTTGTTTGTATGCAGCTTTTCTCAAAGTACGCCATGAGACTTGTGTCAGATGATTATAAATACTGTTCTCAAAATTAGCTCTGCACTGTTTGCCCCAGAAGTACAGTAACAGTGGATAAGTTTTCAGCTTTAGGCTTACTTAGGCCAAATGTTTAAAATTAACGTTTTGGTTTATTTTTAGGTATTCCTGCATCCAATTGTACTGTCAATGGCTCAGTGGTGTCAGGATTATTGAATACTGCTTAGTTAACTTTTAGTGCAACTGATAACCTTAGCTCCCAGGAATTACATGAGGTCAGTGAGCTAATAATGGAGAGATTTTTTTTCAGTTCCCATACTGTTGCAGGAGGAAGGTGGCTTGTTAATGGGATAGAATATTGTAGTGTTTTAGCTTCAAAACTGTACACTACTTACATTGGCAGTTCCATATGTCATTGGTTTGGCCCAATTGCCTTTTAAATATGAAGTCATTTTTCTGTAGGATTTTTGCTTACGTTATTCCTCTTTTAATTTTTTAATAATAGTAATAGCAGTAGTAGTGGCAGTAACAATTATGACTTTTTTAACTTTTAGATCTATAATGATGGAATTGAATTGGCTTGTCAGCAGCAAAAGGAATTTGTAAAGAGTTCTGTGGAGTGCAAATGGAATTTAGCAGAAGCCCAACAGAAACTTGGTAGTTTAGCATTGCATAATTCAGAGTCCCTGGACCAAGAACACGCCAAAGCACAAACGGAAGCTGCAGAGCTGAGATGGAGGGAAGAGGAATGGCGGCGGAAGGAAGAGGTCTTAAGACAAAAAGAAAGACAAGATCTTTGGAATACTGATTTTGTTAGCAAGGAAGTCTTTAATAAGGTATGGAAAATTCCTGGTTGATCATAGTTAAAAAAAATGAAGCTGGCGAAAGAGATCTAAAAATAAAGTTTTATTTTTTCAAAGGAGCTCCTGTTTATCCTTAACTGCTGTATGATGACCACAGTTTTGACAGTGTTAACTTTAGCAGACCAGGGGTGCAAGCCTAGTGCCAATTATCCTGGGCTAGAAGGAATTTCGTAGAATCATAGAGTTGGAAGGGATTTCCAGGGTCACTGAGTCCAACACCTTGCTTAGTGCAAGAGTCACCAAACCATTCCCCTTCTGCCTCATGGATCTGTATCAGAACAAAGCATTCAAGTTAAGTTTGTAAGTGGATAAAAAAAAATGGCACCCCACCATGAATGACTTAAACTGAGAGGTTTCTTCTTTCGTAACACGTTGCAGTTTTGGTTGGTCCATCTTTACTCATGCGTCTTCATTTAAATGTCCAATATAATACCTGTTTATTCCCTATGCAGTGGGTATGGGAAACAATTTAAGGGAAATTATTTTTTACTTTCTGGTGGAAGGCTGATCCTGCCCACCTGAGTGGAGGGTTTTAAGGCTCTCAGAACAGCTTACAAAATGTTGATATTCAACTGGTCCCTGCCGCAGTGTTTGTTATGGGCCAAGATGAGAGGCAAAAGGAAAAATAAAGTATTTTGTGTAACACATGACGTTCTCCTTAAAGTCCCATCTGCACTTAGAGCTTTGTGTTGTGATAAGAGGCGAATGGGTCACTACTAGGAATGGGACAGTTCAGCTCATGAGCCTTCAGTCTCCCCTCTACTATCCACTCCCATCCTTTTCCATTTCCCTCATTTCCTCTCCCCTCCGCCGCTTCCCTGTACATCTTTGCTTTACCCCTGAGAATGTAGAGGAGAAGACTTTATTTTGTGCTGTGAAATAGTGATTGAGTCTCTGTTTGGACATGAGACTTTAGTCACAGCCACAGCCATAAGAATGCAAGAGGAGCCCTGCTGAGTCAGGCTACAGCCAGCATCCTCACTGTCTCACTCAGTGGCCCATCAGTTGCTTCTGGGCATCTCAAGCAGAGAACAAAGGCAAAACCTTCAGTTGCTTTCAAATTCCAAAGCACTCGTTCCTGCTTGTCCCTCCAATCTGGAGGCAGTACCTAGGCATCTGTTCTAGTAGCCATTAATACACCTATCCTCCATGAATTTATCTGTTCTTAAAGCTATCCAGGTTGGTTGCTCTCACCATCACTTCTGGTAGTAAATTCCATGGACTGGTGACATTTTGGGTGGAAAAAAAATGCTTACTTCCCCTCGTTAGTCCTAAATCTCTGGTCCATCAGCTTCATAGAGTTCTAGTGTTTTGTGATAGAGAAAATAATTTTTCTCTTATCTTTTCAACACTGCAAGGATTTTATACACTTCAATCAGGTCACCTCTTTAATACTGTCTTTCAAGGCTGAAGCGGCCTAGACATTGCAGCCTGATTTCATAAGGAAGATGTTCAAGCCCCTTGATAATTCTGATTAGTCTTTTCAGAACCTGTCTCATGTCCTTTCCTCCAAGTCCAAGCCTGCCAAGATCATTTTTTCTTGAAGAAATGAAAAAAGGTGAGATTACAGCCATTTTTTCAAATCCTTTCCCCACCTTATAATTAAAACAACGATTGAATTATTTATGTGGGGAATTTGAAAAAAAAGTGCTGTGGGATTTTTTGATTTTGGGAAAGGATGGTGCAGCATTTAGCAATTGTGTTGAGTGTATGGATAAATATAGTATGTGAAATAAAGCACATATGACTGTTGCTTCATACCCAAATCCATTTCCTATCCATCTAAAGAATTACCCGTATTTTCCGGCATATAAGACGACTGGGCGTATAAGACGACCCCCAACTTTCCAGTTAAAATATAGAGTTTGGGATATACTCGCCGTATAAGAAGACAACACCCGGCGCATAAGATGACCCCCGACTTTTGAGAAGATTTTCCCGGGTTAAAAAGTAGTCTTATACGCCAGAAAATACAGTACTTTTTGGAATTAGTTACTTGGGAAATCTCTTATAAGCTGCTAAAGTATATACTGAAGTTTTAAATGTTCTGTTGCGGATACCTTCCATATTCTGTGTTGGCGATTTGTATGTCATAACTTTCTAATGTAATACTGGTTTGTTAGAATCTTGTGGTAATGGATAACTAACACTGAACTTCTGTTTCCAGAGTTTCATTAATCAAAAGATAAGAAAGGAAACAGATGAGGATGCATCTAAATCATTTATGCAGAAGCATGAGCAGAAAATTAGGCATTTTGGTAAGTTTATTTTCCATTTTTATTCTGGTTTTAGATTAAAATTAACTTTAATTTTTAATTAGGGTAAATATGTTTCTTTAAAGCACACGTATAACATTTGCAATGGAATGTTGGATCTTGCGTTCCCATTTTGAAGACCGGTTTTCTGTGGTATTATTTCACATGGTACTGCTTTAACAGTGAAATCCTGTGGGCAGCAGCTACTCTGTTTAGAAGCCCTCTTAAAAATGTAAATGCAACTGTTTCAACACTGGCAAAATCCAGGCCAAGAAATAGTCCTGACCAAACCACCCCCAAGCAAGTCCACTTGGTCTAAGTTGTCTCTATAAAGAATAGTTGTTGCTAGAAGTGTTTAGGGCCAGCAGGCCCAATTGGTGGCCCATGACAGACCTGTGTTGGCTATACCATTGGTACATCCACAGATCGTGCAAGTAGAGAGACCTGTTGGATGCTGAAGTCTCCTAAGCTTGGCAGATGTCCAAGCTCTTTCTCACCTAATTATTTTGTGCCTAACTATAGTTTCAATAGCATAAAATAGACATTTTTCAATTCAGAAAATATTTTTTGTTTCGTCTCATTATTTTTCTAGGGATGTTGAACAGATGGCTGGACAGTCAAAGATTTCTTTCAGAACATCCATATCTTGTCTGTGAAGAAACAGGAAAATACTTGCTTTTATGGTGTTTCCACTTAGAAGCTGAACAGGTATCATTTAAATGTTCGCTTCCTGCTTTGCAATAAAGTTAAATTTTCCATATAACTCAACCGGTTCTTGATTTTGTCCAGATTTTATCACCAGTGGCCTATCATTTTAATGCCGTCTGCCGACCTGTGCTAGGTTAAAATTAGCAGCAGGTATGCTTCGTATAATTTCAGGTACAAGTTTAAAGAATCATAAGCTGTCTTTAAAATATTTGATTTTTGTTCTAAACTGACAACTAGTTTTATTGGTACTGTCTTGTGGTTAGGGAGCCGGACTCTTATCTGAGAATACCGGGTTTGGTTCTGCCTTCCCCCATGAAGCCAGCTGGGTGACCTTGGGCTAGTCACAGCTCTCTTCTGAGCTCTCACAGCCCCACTTACCTCATAGGGTGCCTGTTGTGAGGAGAAGAATAGAAAGCTTTGTCCGCCACTTTGAGTCCCCTTAAATGGGTGAGAAAAGTGAGGTAGAAAAGCCAACTCTTCTTCTTCTTTCAAGATGTTAATTGCCTTTCAGAAGATAATAATGTGAGATACTTTAAGTCTGAAGTTTCAGACTACAAAGTAGCAAACATTACTTTCCAGCCCTAGTCCAGAGCAGCAGCAGATTCAGTACTTGGAACCAGCATCAGTTGGCGCTGTCACGAAACAGAGGAATGTAGTTTGAAGCAGTATGGTGATAGTTTCATGTCCTGGTTAGCGCCAAGGCCTGCTGAACTAGGAGTATTTTGAGAGATTTGCAAATCACAGGAAGAGATGGAGCAGGGCTTTCCCACAGCTCCCTAAGCTCCCCAGATTTTCTGCATCAGTCCCCTTTTTCTGGAGGGGATTTTGGGGGTGCATAAGGAAGAGAAGGGAAATTAATACTATGTATGTGGCATGAGATCTGCGAGCCTTTGGTGTTCGTGCAGGGAGAGCAAAGTTGTGAAGACTCGATAAGGGCAAAGAATTGATTGAGGCCTCTGAACTTCCCTAAACAGAAAGGTTGAGTGGCACTGATATCATTCTTAGCCAAAGGGGAAAACGTTTCTTCTCTGTAAGGAAGATGTGAATCTTTACACCTGAGCTGCTTAATACATATTAAGATACCTGCAGCGTGAATGTCTCACATAGTATTTTTTTTATATATATCTGCTCTTTAGTGGAAATAAGCTGTGGCTTGCTTACAAATTGTGATGATGTTCTTTCAGAAAGGAGCTCTAATGGAACAAGTAGCCCACCAGGCAGTGGTGATGCAGTTTATTATAGAAATGGCCAAAAGCTGCAATGTAGATCCACGGGGGTGTTTTCGTCTGTTTTTCCAAAGAGCTAATGTAAGTCACGCTGTCTTCTTAAAACTAAATAAATACAAACAAGCTGATTTGTGCATATTACTGCTGAACACACTGGTCCGACATGCACTGAAAAATGTATACGAAACACCTTCTTTAGCCACAGTGATGCCTGTGGAATGGTTATGTGTTGGTCAACCCAACTTAATAAACAACAGCACATTGCATTGAAAATATTCAAACCCGTTTCTCTTCTCATTGATCCTTTGGGTGATCTTGCAGGAACTGCTGATTTCTGAGCATGCCACGATATTTCTGTTAAATTGAGGTCAAGGATTTGGGCCTGGCTATTCCAAAATGCAGCATTTCTTATTTGGCCATTCTGTTGTGGATTTACTTGTGTATTTAGGATTGGTGAGTTGTTTCGTTACCTGTGTTCTGCTGAATTTCAACTCACAGAAATATGGGCAAGCTCCTGTCAATAGACTAGTACATTTCAAAATTTCATTGTTTCCACAGTGGTCCCCAAGCATCCAGATTCTGAGCCTGCAAAGTAGCACCAGGCCATGATGCTCCCACCACCAAGTTTCATGGTTGGGATGAGGTTCTTTTGTCATAATGCAAAGATGTGTTCATCTATGCAAAGGAGTTTTACTATTTACTATTCTTGTAACAGACATCTAAATCATCTTTGTAGTCTTTGGCGAACATGGAACAGGCAGCTGTGGGATTTCTGGAGAGCAGAGATTTCCTTCTCGGTGGGTGTTTTTCCACTGTCACTAAAAGTACCCATTAAGTACCCATTAATGGGCACATAATGGCATTTTTGTACCCATTAATGGGTACTTAATGGGTACTTCTAGTGACAGTGGAAAAACACCCGGTGTCTACCCATGCACACTAGCTTTGTCATGAGATTTTTCTCACAACGAACTTAGACCAGAGGCAATGCAAGAAAGTCGATTGACAGGAACATTTTCAGGCTTTTTTCCTTCGTTACAGACTATCTCCTTTGATTGGATATGATTGACTTGCGCAAACTTCTTCTCATTGACTGGGACATCTAATTTGCCTTGTCTCATAGTAGAGCTGAGTATGCTAGAAATTTTCAGAAATGTTCTGGTGAAGAGGCCTATATGTTGGATCAATGTGTTCAGTGAAGACATGATAAACGACTATATTATAGTGTGGTTTGTATAATGCAGAAATGCAGAAAATTTTAAGGGAATCACAAAACTTAAGTCTCAATAAAGAATGGATTCAAGAACTTTATTCTGACTTTAAGGTGTAACATTGGTAATGTGCAAATTAAATTAAGGAAGATGGACAGAATCCCACAAAGATGCTGTATTAACAAATTTCAAGAGTATACCTGCAAGTAATCCCAGTGTTTATTTTTTAAAAATTTATTGAATGAAAATAACTATCAAGCCTGTTGTCTGTATGGTTGGTGTTGTCAGTACTTTTCATATCATATATAAGCTTAGAAATCTAAGCTAAATTGTGGAAACCATAAAGAAAAAGGAAAATAAGGGAATGCAGTGAAGATACAGAATTCATTTTTTTTAAGGATTCATTATTTGAAGTTAATTCTTGAGAAGAAGTTCACATTCCTGTGACGGCAGACAGAACTTGTTTAATCCACTTTCTTTGGATAATCCAGAATAAAGCATGAGTAATTCAAAATAAAACTTGTCTGGGTGTGTTTTATTCCATATTATCCAAATGCAGATTAAGTGAGTGCTGTCTGGATGAAGCTTGAAAAGCAGTTAAAACAAAGTGGACTTTTGAGACTAGTTTGGATAACTTTACACAATACCTGCTTTTAGCACTGTTCAGTACGTAGCAGGAGATGTTTGCATCCTTTGTTTTTATACATTTGTCTCGTTTTCTGTTCCATCTTATACCCTAAAGTCTCAGGCAACTTCCAATAAACCAATACAAAAAGCACAGTAAAAAAGATACACTTCATTGAAAACAACAGATATCAGAGCTTGAAAGGGATGGGCAAGCTACCTCTTTCGCCAAAGTCTAGGGCAGTGGTTCTCAACCTGGGGGTCGGGACCCCTTTGGGGGTCGAACTACCCTTTCGGAGGGGTCGCGACAGGTCTCCCACAGCCCTTACACCTCCCAGCTGCTCCGCCCCCGTGGTTGGGGGTCTCCACAACATGAGGAACTCCATTAAGGGGTCGCGGCATTAGGAAGGTTGAGAACCACTGGTCTAGGATAAGAGGTTTGTCTTCTCTATGTGTCTAAACTTTAGTGAATCAGGCTACACACATCTGAGAAGGAGCAAGACCTTTTCACGTGCCCTCACCCCTCCGACTGCTTATAAGGGTGGCACTACAAACAGTTTTTTACAATCCTCTTGGTCAAATTCCCTTAATGACAGAAGCCTAGATGGTCTGTGGCATTAGGGGCAAATAACTTGCACACCCTTAAAAAGCAATCCCTGCATCAACCTCAAAAGCCCGTTAGAAGTCTGGGGAGTTGTTGATTAAGTGCAGCTAGAGGTTTCTCGTCCTTCATAGCTATTTCCGGACAAGAAACTGGAAAACAAAGCATGTAAAGTATGAAGACTATGAATTTGCACCTAACTAATCACACGGTATTCTCACGAAACAATATGGGTGCCCTGTCTAAAGAAAGTACCTTTGGTAAATGATGAAAACTGAAATTGGAGATTAATGTGTCGGTTGGTTTCTTTAACAGACAGGAGAAGAAGGCTACTTGGAAGCTTTTAAAAATGAGCTTGAAGCATTCAAATCGAGAGTGAGGCTTTGTTCACAGTCACAAAACTTCCACGCTAAGCCTGCTGAGAATCCGTTGTTACATACTGATCTGAATTGCATCGGAGGGCTAGCACCTTTTCCACAGGTAGGTCCCAATCTACCTGGGCAACTGATCTTAAGGTACTTCCTGCTATCCTTTCCCTTGAGTGTTTCCTTTCCTTTCTTACCTACCTTATGGATTGGTGTAGTTAGGTAATTTTCTAGAGCGGTGATGGCCAACCTATGACACGCGTGTCACAGGTGACACGCCAAGCCCTTTTGGGTGACACACCTGGCACCTGGGCATGTAGTGCTTGCTTGTTCTTGAAGTGTGCGAAATACCAACTTTCAATGGAAGATTAACAAACGAAATTCAGCAACAAAAGTCACTAATGTAAAGAATTATTTGTTTTTGCTTTTAAAAAATACATATATCAAAAATTTAACTTTTTTACTAGAGCTACAAATATCACAAAATTATGGATATTTCTAGATGTGACAAAGCACCCGAGTTAAGCTAGGTTTTCTTGCGAATTGTGACACACCGAGCTCAAAAGGTTAGCCATCACTGTTCTAGAGGCTACATGCGACAAATGTTTTTATTTATACATTGTGATTTAATGATGTGGCTGTTTCCAAACTGCAAATCAAATTCAGCATTGGTCTGTCCCGTAACAGTTTTAGCGTAATATATTTTAAAATATATTCTTTTGACCCTAACTATACTGATAATTCAATATCAGGGAAATAGCCGTGTTAGTCTAATTTGAAAAGCCCAGCAAGGTAGTTAGAAGCACTTGGAGACTAACAGGAGAAATGTTTGTGGCATGGGCTTTTGTAGACATGTCTACTTCTTGAGATGCTAGGGGACCCTGTCTACTCTGAGGCACCTAGCATCCCCAGGTGGTCTACTGTTCAGGTATTGAAATATTGAATGGTTCCAACCAGCTTAGCTTATACGGTACAATCATACAAGTTAAGGGGCAGGCAAAGTGCTGACCACATCCTTAATTATTCACTCAAGTTCTAGACAATTAGGCAATCTACTCTGCTCACCAGGTGTACCTGTCATACCCCGTCCTGCCTCTCCTCTCTCCTCGGAGGAGGAGGGTGCAGTTGCAACGGTGAGGCAGCCGGGGCACAGTGCTGCAGATGCTGAGGGTCTGAGGCCACTTGTAGGGGAGCACAGAGACAGCTCTGGGGACGAGAGCTCAGACAGTCAACCCCTCGCCTATGCTTCTTCAACAACAGAAGCAGGTGAAATGCCGTTTGCAGCATTTGCTTCAGCTGTGCCAGCGAGGGTGTGGTGATGACTCCCCTACTTAGTTGAGCGGCACACAGTGAGCCGGTGTTGCAGACAACTCTGATGCAACTCCCGCCGTCCTGTATTCTGACTCTTGGACACCCTTGTGACTTTGCCGTACCTCTGGAACGCCAACCTTGCGCTGCCTGCCTCTTGCTGTGACTTTGCCATATCTTTGGAACTCTGATCTTGGACTGAATTGACGCCGCCTACTTCCGAGCCCTCAAAGGACTGCCGTGAGTGTGCGAGTGTGTTTGCCTCGCTGCCCTCACCTGCCCAGGACACGACAATACCTCTTGTATGCATCTGGGAAGGTCGGACTCCCTGCTTACTCTTATTCTGTATGAAATCTTCTCAACACCATGAAGTTGATCACTCAACGAGTGATCATTGACATTGCCCAAAGGAAAGTACTTTGTGGCTCTTAGAGTCAGGCAAAACATCCGCAGGTATGCCCATTGTGAGATAGGAGTTTGGATTTTTAAAGGAGTTTGGTTTAATGGGTAACCCAGAGGAAGAAGGCAGTATGAGGAAGCTGTCTTGGTGGCCCCCTTGCTGGACTCCGTAGTTGGGGTTGGGGTTGCCGGAAGCAGAGGGAAGGAGCCATCTAGGGAAGAAGGTCATTCACTGAAGCAGCAAACTGGTTGCCCGGAGGTAAAATAAAAATCAAATCCTAAGTATATCACTAGCACTGTCTGTCTGCCACCTCCTCAGAGGACTACATGAAGATCTGGCCTTTGTGCTGTGGAAGCCCCTCTTCCCTCCAAATGAGAAGCAGAAGGCCGAGCTGTTTCCCACACTTGAAGATAGAGATGTGCTGGCAAGGGTTCCAGGATGTGTGCCGAAGGGTCCTTGATTGGCGCAAGAGGGGCAGGGCAGTCGTCGGACCCTTTGTACTCAAAATGTGTTGCCCTAGGTTATAAATGGACTAGTGAGTAGAAATTGACTCTGGCTGTGTCTGGTAATTGGCACAGGGTTCCTCTGTAATTTCTGCAGTCAGCCAGGTCAGGTGGCCGTCTTGCTTCGCTCTAGAGTTGTGCGTAGTGGAAGTGCTCTGGGCCGTCTCACTCAATAATCAAGCAAGGTGGTAGAGAGAAAGAGCATCATCTCCTCAAGGTCCATGGTTGAATAAAAAGGCTTCAACTTCTCCACCAACTCCACATCCCCCTCCCTCCCTCCCTTCAACTGACAAATTGAGTACTATCTTCAGGAGCCAGGGAAAAATATATATTTTGAAGGGGAGCATTAGGCTTTGGGTAAGGTGATAGATTTTTCTCTTCTAGTCTGTAACGTGGACTCAGCTGCCCATGGAATTTCATCAGTCCCTGTATTTTAGTATATAGCTGAGGTCTTCAAGAGATTCATGTTGAATAAGTTAACATAATTTGTGCCATGGCTTCACTAGACTTAGATTCTTGGGGCATTAGTGTTTGTATATACGGTACTGTACATGACTTTTGGGCTTGAAAAAGCTTCTGCTTGGGTATCAGCCATGGTAGCAGTCATGTAAGGTTTTTTTCCCACTTGCACTAAGTACCCATTAAGTACCCATTAGGCTCAGAGCAGGAAGACCCCATTTCCACTGCAGACCCCATTATAGCCACATTTGTTTCCACCAGTTCTAGGGAAATCCAGATTGAATGGGTCCTGACCTATAATCTGGATTTCCTGTAGACCCCATTAGAGGTGACTGGAGGGCCCCACGTGGGTCGATCCAGATTTACCACATGGGTGCTCTGGCATTTCTGCTGCGGGCAGGCTAGCGCCCACTGCTATTTGGTGCCGCACCGCCTGTGGGGATGCATCTGCTAGATCCGGATTAGTTGAAGAACCCATTCCTTAGATCCGGATCATCTTAGATCCAGATTAAGGGAGGAAAAAACCCTAAAAGTGAATAAGGCTACTATATCCGTTTCCATGAGACGAACTTCTGTATACAACTATTCCTCAGGTGAATTTACAAAGTAAAGGCTCACAATGCCTCAGGTGATTTCCAGAAGAAAACCTTGCCACACCATAGATGCATTTCATCTCAACTATTTGCCTGCAATTGATGTGTTTATTATACTGTTTGTTACAGAATGAAGATTCACTTCAGGACTACAGTTTGAACTCAGTGGTACAGACAGATGAGGAAGATCCCAAAATGATGGATACAGTATAGTACTTCTAAGACTGTGCCAAGTATTCTTAATGCAGAGAGAAGAATGTGGCAACTTTCTTAGACTTATTTTTATGGGTGCTGCACTTTATTTTGTTTGTTTTTTGGAGAGTGGGGATTCCGGAAACACACGTGTCTTTTTGTTTGGAAAATGTGCTGCTATGGGTTTTTGTGTGTGTGTGTGTTTTTAAGGAAAGGGATTTCTTGTGTGTTGCTGAATGTGAAACTGGATGTCTTTCTGCAATTATTAAACCTTGCCTTTTAATTTTAGGAATCAAAGTATGAAAAATCTGCCCAGTTGCAATGTTTACAGTTGATTGGTTCTAGAAGGAATTTGCTTTAATCTCGTTAGATGTGTCCATGTGTCGCTTGAGATACTAAAGATGATCGTAATGCATTCTGCTTGTATCATAGGCATGCAACTTAATCTTATCATGAATAGCAATAAATCAGCAGTTGCTATCAACTTGCAGATCTGGGTGGCTCAGAAAAACACTGGCCTTTTAACTCTACTACAGGGATTTTTTTTAATTTTTGCTTTTCGATAAAGACCTTTTGTATTTTGCTTTGCCACAAGTATTTTGATGTTTAAGTGTCCACAACATCCTAGAATGGAATTATAAACAATATTTTCTAGAGATTCACATTCATAGGAAAATCACCTTTTTTTTAAAGACTAAAAAAAAGTGTTTGGTTTTGAAAACAGCTATCGTGGGTTAGAGATGCTAATTGGATACCTTTGTACAAAATGTAACACTCTGAGAAAATACTTTGAAGATGAACATTTAAGGAGTTTGGGCGCAAGTTGATTCTTGTTCATGTGACACTTCTCTACTTAGGTGGCTGGGCCTCAGGATAATTCATCAGCTGGGACATTTAGAACCAAAGTGTCTCAGACAAAGAACAACTTTAGCAAAGCCCTGAGTCCAGAATATTTTCAGTGCAGGCCAAAAATTTAAATATTTATGTGATACCAAAAACATAGAAAACCACAGTGATTCATTCAATTATCATGCCATGGTTTGCAGAACCTCATATTGGACGCCCTTAATGTAGAAATATCTTGAAAACATGAATGTGGTATTACTGCTTTCTATTAGTCACAGCCGTATTTGCTAAGTGTATCTTAACTCTGAGGCATCTTGAACCAGTCTTGGAATCAAGAAGGTCATACACTTAAAAGGAAAACTTAACTCCATCAGTAGAATTTAAGGGTGGAATCAGGCATTAACTACTGCTTTAAAAGTATAGTGGTTTGCTGTGGGAACGTCTGTGGAGAAGATGGAAACTCGTTTCTCCTAGCGCCCACATATTTTATTTTGTTCTGCAACACTATTTAAGATTTTTTGGGTCGAGATAAATTGTTTTTTTTTTTTTTTTGGAGAGTCTGTAACCTAGAATTTGTAGTTGAAAGTGTCCCTTTGTATGTTATTTTCTTAGGTGATAAGTTTTAAGCATAATACAAAATATGAGAAGGTTTTAAGCAGAACGTGAGAGGCTAATTGAAATTGTGACGTAAGAGAAGCTTTTCACTATGGCTGCTTTGTATTTTGTGCAAAAGCGGTAGGAAACTGCATTTTATAGACTACAGGAGAGCATTCTGGAAAGAGCAATAAATCCTTGGGAATTCCCTGCAGATAATCCGGAATGCTTGCATGTAGAAGCTGCTTCCATGTAAAAGACAGTGCTTTGGATAATAGCTCCTTTGAATAATATTGAGTGAATATTGTATAAAATTTGTTCAGTTTTATTTAAATTTCCGGGGCCTTAAGCAAGACCAAACAGCAAGAGAAAGTCCATGCTAGAACTAATTTAAAGATTCACTTTATGGAGCAGTGATCAGGGCAAAAACCAGTGGGAATCAGTTTTATTTCATAGCTGTAAATGGATCATATTGTTCAAATGGCTTAGCTCTTAAAAAATCAGATTTAAACTAAATTAAATGCAGTAGTAGGGAAGAAATACATTGTGATGCATTGCTTATTTTTATAGCTAAACTTGGAAAGTTAAGTTCCGGTAGATGGAGGATTAGAAGGTGCCAGATCAATTTTTCATCTTGCTTGTCATGGGTTTGGGGTTGTTAAATGGCGTGTTCCATAGTTCTTCTCTGATCCTAAGCTTTTGGATATGGCTACAATATCCATCTTCACAGGATATTACAGCTAGAAGACGGTAACAACTTCAAGGGTGCAACAGGTTAGGTTCCAATACTTTTTGTCATTTAATGTGAGAGAGGAGGACCTTTTTATTCACAAAGTAATGAAATATTGTGGATTTGCTAAGTGAGGATCACTGCTTGGTTTTCCATATAATCGTGACTTTGAACAAATGTATTCGTGGGAGAATTCATACTCTTTAGCACTGCAACTCTGGTTGTTTTTAAAACCCTTACACGTTCCTTATTTCCAGAACTGCACTTTTAAAACTGAATTGCTATAGTTAAACATAAAAACAGGACTCCTGCTTTTCTACTCCCACGTGGCTGGGATGTATCACAGCTCACAACTTCAGGGCAGGAAAAGGCTACCTCCCTTGCTACTGCTTAAAGACCCGATGGAGCTCCTGCCTCCTAAAGGCTGGTTCTGCGAATCTAAATTGGTTTAGCCAGCTGTGCCTGGATAAAGTGGATATCAACCTTATTGCCGCCACCCTGCAGATCTCCGAAGTAGATGCATTGATAGCAAAGGCCACTAGAAGAAGAGTTGGCTTTTCTACCCCGCTTTTCTCACCCATTTAAGGGGACTCAAAGTGGCTGACAAACCTTCTTCTCCCCACAACAGAACACCCTGTGAGGTGGGTGGGGCTGTGAGATTTCAGAAGAGAGCTGTGACTAGCCCAAGGTCGCCCAGCTGGCTTCATGTAGGAGTGCGGAATCAAACCCAGTATTCCCAGATAAGTGTCTGGCTCCTTAACCACTAGATCAGACGGGCTCACTTAGGCCACCATGGCCCTTGTGGAGTGGGCAGTCACTGTCCCACATAGCTGTCTCTCTGGCACTATGCAGGACAGAATAATATATGGCCTAATGCAGCGCACCACCATTCCACTTGTGCCCTGGTGCCCAGCCTAGCCAAACAGAAAACATGAAAAAGGAATCTGATTTGCAAACCCTAGTGGTCCTGAAAAATGAAGACTCAGGGCTTGGCTTGCATTTAACTTATGCCACTGTTTCTTCCGCTCATGGACCAGCCTGAGGCAGAATGATGGCAGAATGACCACATGGTCATTGTGAAAGGAGGTGTCAACTTTAGGGTGAAATGCTGGATTGTTCCTCAGAGAGGCAGTATCCAGGGCAAGCTTGCAAAAATCCAGGGTAGTGGGAACTACAAAAATGCTGAGACCCATCTCAGCTACATTAGGAAGGCCACCTCGAGGGAGAGAATGGGCTCAACTGGCCAACAAGCACTCCGTGGAGCTTCCACAGAGGTAACCTGTAACAGGCTGGAGGGCGAGAGGCCTTTGTCTCTTTTAGGAACAAACAGAATCTTTTTGAGGCTACCACAGCATGTAGAAGGATGGACCTGACTGCAGGAAGCCTGTGGGGGCCCCTACCACCTTGCAGTAGGGGATGTTCAAGGCTGTCTGCATCACTTGATGTAATGCCTCCAAGTGGAAGCATAGAAATATCTGGTGCACGGTTATCTAGCTACCAGAATCATCATGACCACCAAGGGCAGAAGGCCTAACTCCCTGAGATGGGCAGATTCAGTGCCCATACTGTCAGGCAAAGCCAGCTTGGGTCCACGTGGCAGAAGTCCCCCACGTCAGCAGATCCAGGTTCACAGGCAGTTCCCATAAAGGCTGCTGGTACATGTCCATCAGTAAGTTGATGCACAAGGACCACCTGAGGGTGCTCTCTTGAGTCAGCTCGGCAACCAGAGGCATGAGTGGAAAGGCATACAGAATCGAATGGTGGGCCGCTGTGTGTGACGGGACGCTGGACGAGATGGGGTGTGGCCTGATCCAGGAGGGCTCCTCTTATGTTCTTATTAATGTTGTTACTCACAAAATAGTTCATTCTGGAAGCTGATCAACAGCTGATTAACATCTGAGTGAAGGCTGGTCACACAAACTTGCATGGAGCTTTGCAGGAGCCACTTGCAAGCTGGCTTGGTTTGCCTGGCAGAACTTGATGCCGCCAAGTTTTGTAGGTATGGTTCAAGGAGACTGCCACTCTCCTTGAACTCCACTTCCCATGACCCTGCATCATTGCCACTCCAAACAGAGGCTCTTGGGAATTGTGGTTGGGAAAACGTGCTGGTGGCCCTCCTCCACTTCCCTGTGGATCTGGGCCAGTTCTAGGCCTTGGGACCTCAGGTTCAGGGTTGGGCTGGAAGCAGTGGCTGGGTCATGTTCTGAAGGATGGACATGGCAGCTTGGGAGGTGGCAGGCAGAACTTTAGAAGATTTCTAATCAAAGCAGCACAGTTTGAATTGAGCGTATTGGAGGTTTCTGCTTCAAAAATGACAAACGGGAGAGTTTTAAACGAAAGTGGATGTTTCTTTTTGCTTCAGTTTCCCCTTCTATACAACTTATAAAGTTATAGGAGGCTTATCCCTTTTTGGGGTCATAGTAAGCCTATGTTAGGAACTGGCTGTAGCTCAAAGGCAGAGCAAACTGCCCGGAAAGAAAAGGGCTGCTGGATTGATCTCCAAGTCTCTTCGTGGTGATGAGTCTGAAAGCCGTGGATAACTCACCATTCCATAAGCCTAAAGATGTACTGTTCATTATGCAACCGTGCCGTTGCTAGAACCTCTACTTCTAACCTCTCTAAATTGTTTTAAGACAGTAAGCTGTTCATTTGAGGTTCCAATGTTAACTTTTCAGAAGTGAAATTTCAATTTCCACAAGGCTTTCAGCCTATGGAAGCCTTCCTGAAATCTCTAGTCTATTGCACTTTGATCCCCTGAAATGCTTTGCTAAAACACCAGGTCGATTGCAGTTAGAACCCAAATGCCATGGAAAGGGTTTTGTCTCTTTATAGAATTATACATGTTGATCACACCAAAAAACATTGAGCACCATGGGACTTGTATGTAAACAGACAGGATGCAGTGATAGAAATGTTGTTGTATGACAGAGGAAGAGGAGGAGCACTGTCTACCCTTCCCCATCCTTCAGCTGGCTGATGTATTCCTTGGTGTTTCAGTTAGCTGTGGATGTTCGAAGGCCCATTTTATGGAATGCGCTCAGTGGTTGGCTGTAGATTTAGATTGATCTTGTGGGAGGGAAAGACTTTTTAAAAAACAAATTTGTGTGATCAACATGTGCACACCTTGTTATGAATATTATGTATAGAATAGTGTAACGAAGTTAAATCAAAAATGCAAAATTCATAACATTACAAACTGGTCTGACTTCTGCACTGCTAAAGAGGAGATAGATGGAGAAAAGTTAGGGCTACAACATCTTTGCATTAGATTACTGAGGGCAGAAAGGTTTCAAGCACAAGCAAGTAGCTTTCATCTCCAAGCAGTTGATCTGGTGAGTGGCATCTTCTGGGAACTATACTTCTTGTGTAGCCCTGGGCCTACATAATCCTCCCCAGCCGTGAAGGCTAGCATCTGTAGTGACCAGAATCCTGTCTTCACCTTGGCTATGGACACACCCATGACGAGGTTGGACAGGTTGCACTTCACTCATTGAAAATCAGTGGATTCATACTATTTCTATACTTAGAAACAGGATGTGAATTCAGAGGTGTGGGAAAGTGAATTTGTTAAGACGGCGGTTCTCAACCTTCCTAATGCCGTGACCCTTTAATACAGTCCCTCATGTTGTGGTGACCCCCAACCTAACCCTAGCCATAACCCCCAACCATAAAATTATTTTTCTGATGGTCTTAGATGAGCCCCGTGAAAGAGTAGATTGACCCCCAAAGGGGTCACAACCCACAGGTTGAGATCCATCGTGTAGACAAAAGGTTCTATAACAAGGATTTTTCATCTGCTCTTAAATTAGAGATTGAAAGTTGATGTTGTGCTCTCTCGGCTGGTTATTTGGAAAATAGCTCTTTCCAATGTGTTGGCTTGAATAAAGATGGCATATAAGAAAACAAGATGTAGAGAGACTGGAGACTAGAAGATCTTCTACAGACCAAATTTCTGAAAAAATCCACAGTACCAGATAGGAGACCATTCCATTAACATTCAATTCAAAAGAGTGTTGTATAGCATCCCCTAAGCTTATCCATTTCCCGAACCAGCAGTTCCGGATTAAACTTCCATCCTGACCGAGCTTTGCACAGCCTCACTCGCAACTTCATAATTAACAGATATATCCAGAGGGATTGAACATAAACATCCTCCATCTCATAACCAAAAGACCTACTAACCAAAAAGTGATCAAGTAAAAACCCTGTTGTGGGTGGAGAAAAACTTAGGAGTCACCCCTGCTTTATCCTACCCATCCATCAGCCCCATTTCCTCAAATTAATCCAATCCCCAACTATCTAACCCTTGCTACCTCCATGCAGATCGTCAATCACAGCCATATTATCACCCCCAGCCATGGTCAACCAGGCCTTCCACAAATTTCTCCAAACAATCCCACAGCTTCTTATAAAATGCCTTGTGTTCAGTCCTCAGGGCATAAACACACCCTGGTGTCGCCCGCCTACCCTGTAAGGAACCCTTCACAAAAACATACCTCCCCTCAGTAACAAAAGGCTTACGTCATCCCTCGCCAATATTGCCACCCCTTGAATTATTAGGGCTCCTGGATTCCATCTGAAGTTGCCATCAGTTTGCCATCAACAATCTGGAAGAGGAAATTGTCACCATTGGGGAGAATATCTGATATTAAAATGAATGTTTTACCTAGAACAGTGATGGTGAACCTTTTGAGCTTGGTGTGTCAAAATTCGCAAGAAAACCTAGCTTATCTGGGGCGCTGTGTCACTGCTAGAAATATCCATAATTTTGTGATATTTGTAGCTCTAGTAAAAAAGTTACATTTTTGATATATGTATTTTATTAAAAGCAAAAACAAATAATTATTTACATTTGCTAAATCTTCAATTGAAAGCTGGTATTTCGTACACTTCAAGAACAAGCAAGCACTACACGCCCAGGTGCCAGGGTGACCATGTGTGTCACCCAAAAGGGCTTGGCGTGTCACCTGTGACACGCGTGTCATAGGTTGGCCATCACCGACCTAGAATGATGTTTTTATTTCAGATTCTACTGGTGTTGACTAGTGAAGCAATGTTTAAACAACGGCAAAAGGTTTACCTGGCAAGGAAAGAAACCATGGATTAAATACCATCTTTTACAAGGTGATCAGTATCAGAGAAATAGCCGTGTTAGTCTGATTTGAAAAGTCCAGCAAGGTAGTAGTAGCACTTGGAGACTAACAGGAGAAGGGTTGGTGGCGTGAGCTTTTGTAGACACGTCTACTTCTTCAGATGCTAGAGGGCCCAATGGGCACGTCTACTTCTGCAGACGCCACAGGGTCCAATGGGCACATCTACTTCTTCAGATGCTGGGGGGGCCAATGGGCATGTCTACTTCTTCAGATGCTATCAACCCTTCTCTTGTTAAGTCTCCAGGTGTTACTACTACCTTGCTAATCTTTTACAAGGTTAGGCATCAAGAGAGGGGCTCAGCTTAGCCAATTTGAAGCTGTATTTTGCTGCAAGTGGTTTGGTTTGGATTAAAGACAGAAATAACACTGACAAGTGATTGTTAGACCTGGAGAGACGTGAACTAAGGTTTGGTTGGCATGGTTACTTATGGTATGATAAAGTAAATGTCTAGCTAGACTGTAAGAATCATTATGTTAGAAATGCCATTTTGAATATCTGGCTCAAATATGTCTCGACTATGCTCATAATTATCATTGTGGAATAGCTGTACAAAAAGCACACTTTAAAAGAGAAATATCAGAAGAAGAAAGGTATTTAACATGTCAAAACTTTTTAGAGAATGTGGGAGGTGATTTACAAATTATATCAAAACAAGTAAATTTAAAAGGACCCATACTGGTTCCCATATTTACAACTAGTGGAAAGATTCAAAATGGATAAAAGATTTGGAGAAATAGAACTGTAATAGAATTTGTAGTGCAATTATGTATCGGAGATGAGTGTTATCACTAAAATGTATAAATTGTTGCTGAAAATGAAATGGAAACAGAAGTTAGCAAGATACAATATACAGTAGAACCAATAGGAATATGTAGTCAAGGGGGCTGAAATTTACATTATGTTGTAATCTTAAAGAGATCTTTTATAAGATGATGTACAGATGGTATCAAGCATCTTTTTATTACATCTAGTGGGCACATGATAAGGCAAAATCTTTTTGGATACAGTTGACTGCAATTATACAAAGGATGTTAAATCTGAAGATACAAATGAAACAAGAATATTTTCTCTGGAGAGTCTAGATGAAATCTTAGGATTCGTGCAAGGTTATTGCAGTATGTGATTACAGTAGCAACGTTATTATATGCACAGGAAAGGAAGAGTTCACCAGAGCCCACAATAGAAGGCTGGTTGATTAAATTCTTAGATTTGGCAGAAGCAAGTAAGGTGATCTGTTTGTTTAGGAAAAAACCCTTTATTTTCCTAAAAATTTTGCTCCAGACAGATGGGAACCACAGAGTCTTCCTGGCAGCTGTTGCACTGGATCCCTGTTCAATGCTGTAGTTGCCATGGCAGCTACCTGTTGTACCAAAGCCGTGTTTGATGCTGGAGTTGCCATGGCAGCCGGCTGGTCTAACCGTCCCCCTTGCCAGTGGTGGAGCTGCTCTTGCAGCTGGCTGGTGTACCAGACCTGTTTGTCTGTTGGAGCACTCAAAGCTCTCCCTCCACAAAAGAGGAATCCAGTGGAAAAGAACGGGGGGTGGGGTATCCTCCATGTTCCCAAGCATCCTGGGGAGGTCCCTACTAGCTCAATAAACAAGGGAAAAGCCAAGTAACCAACTGAAAAAAAAATCAAGGCCTTTAAAAACTTAACAAAAACCTGCAAAAGTCTAAGAACAGATAAAAAACTCAAAACACAGATGTTGTTCTTGCATAAGACTCCCATGAATCACTGCAAGCAGAAAATAATTTTTTTACTATTCCTTAGGGTGGCTAAAAGCATTTTAAAACAGACTGAAACAATGTACAAACGGTGTATAACATCACCTTGCTCATGAGTCATGATAAACTACTTCTATAGTTTTACTAAAGCTTTCGCCCAGGTCAAGCTGTTTAATTACGTCCTGTAAGTGTTTGTGATTAATGGTATCAAAGGCTTTATAAACATCCAGCTTAAGTAATCCTAGCTTTCTCCTCATTTTCCTTGCATTGTACATTACATTTATTATATTTCTTATTGGGCCTCCGGTGTATCTACCTTTTCTAAATCCATACTGATCCATTCCAATTACTGTCGGCAAAGTTTCTTCCATCCTCTTTGATAATATTCACATAAAAATTTTATAATCCTGGTTAGATATAATAATAGGCCTATATGAATCAGCTGATTCAGGGTCCCTCTGACTTTTATATATTGTAATAATAGTACTTTGTTTCCATGAATCAGGTACTTTCTGTCTGCTCAGTACTTCATTAAATACCTTTTGTAACCTAGGTATTATGAGATCCTTAAATTTTTTATAAAAGATGGCTCAAAACCCATCTGGTCCCAGTGTTTTTTCTGCCTTTTGGCAGCCAATTAAAAAAAAACCCATCACTTTGGTCAAGTACATAGAACTAGATTATCTCCTTTGCCCATGGTAAACTTGATTAAATTGAATGGCATTTTCTCACCGAGATGTGTTTGCAGTACTATGCAGATATTCTTGGAAGCAAGCTTGTGGAAGATTAATGTAAATAGTTTTCTAAAGAGAATTGCCCGGAGCATAGCAAACTATAAACGTAAGCCACCGGCTTACATTTAAAGTGCGAACATGGCAGAACAGGATGGGCAGAAATTAGAGATGTTCCCTTATAATCTTTAAACATCTCCCTGATTCTTTAGTTCCTAGAAATCAGCAGAGCAGCAGTTGGAACACTGTACCAGCTTGCTTCATCTAACTAGTTAGAACGTGCTAATAGTTGTTTGGCGTGACAACAGCAATGTTTTTACAACCCGCCTTCCACTGTGTTGATAAGATTCATGTTGCTTATGCTTTTCAGCTCTTCCTGGTTTTATTTTGAAATGTACCCATCGTAGAGGTCTTCTTTGATGGCCCTAAATGTTTGGTCTTGTGCTTAGAGTGCCAGACTCCTATCTCAGAGGCAACCGGGTTTGATTCTGCACTCCTCGATGAAGCCAAATGGGTGAACTTGGGCTAGTCACAGCTCTCCTTCTGAGCTCTCACAGCCCCACCCACCTCACAAGGTGTCTGCTGTGGGGGGAAGAAAGCCAACTCTTCCTCCTCCATGAAGGAGGTCTTCTTTGATGGCCCTAAACATTTGGTCTTGTGCTTAGAGTGCCAGACTCCTATCTCAGAGGCAACCGGGTTTGATTCTGCACTCCTCCATGAAGCCAGCTGGGTGACCTTGGGCTAGTCACAGCTGAGCTCTCATAGCCCCACCTATCTCACAGGGTGTCTGTTGTGGGGAGAAGAACAGAAGGTTTCTTAGCTGCTTTGAGTCCCCTTAAATGGGTGAGGAAAGAGTATAAAAGCCAAACTCTTCTTCTAAAAGCAATATATGACAGAGAAAGAAAATGCTTGGTTTAGAGCCCCCATGTTCTGGGAATTGCTACACTTGAAGTGATTAGAATTGACCAAAGAAGACATGTCTACTGGACTTCTGAAATGTCTGTGGAGCTCTGGTTTCAAATAGGCGAAGATGGTCCAGAAAGCCTGAGGTAGTGTTTTACAAGTGATAATGAATGGGGCTTCCACAGAAACATATTCAGGATTGTCACCTTAGGACAGTGATGGCCATCCTATGACACGCGTGTCACAGGTGACATGCCAAGCCCTTTTGGGTGACACACATGGCCACCCTGGCACCTGGGCATGTAGTGCTTGCTTGTTCTTGAGGTGTGCAAAATACCAACTTTCAATTGAAGATTTAGCAACAAAAGTCACTAATGTAAAGAATTATTCATTTTTGCTTTTAATAAAATATATATATCAAAAATATAACTTTTTTACTAGAGCTACAAATATCACAAAATTATGGATATTTCTAGAAGTGACACAGCACCCGAGTTAAGCTAGGTTTTCTTGAGAATTTTGACACATTGAGCTCAAAAGGTTGGCCATCACTGCCTTAGGAGAGTATCACACCACGCAGTTCAGTACACCCGGGCTACAACAGACGTGCCTCTAACTAGGTGAAATTCTGTGGTGTAGAAGCATTGTGGATGGAACAAAGCCGTAGCTCCTAACCAGCAGCTCTCATTGCTAGTAACGTCTCTCAGTTCAGAGCCCGGATTCATTGATGGCAAAGTGCCCTGGTTTTGCAAACAGGCAGGTTACGTTTGCGTCGCTGCATCAGCAGTGGGTCTGAACAGAACATGCAGCAGTGTTTGAAATGGCGCCTGCCAGTCCGTGTGGGCACGTTCAGGCTGCGTGCATCCAAACCGGGCAAGAGAAGAGCTGCTCCTTCGCCGTTTTTATAGCACGGAAATGTTCACAAACGTACAGCCACCTTGGCTGCAGTCTTGCTTTCTTAGTGCATGCCTAAAATTGGCACGAAACGGCCTTTCCCAGCTGTCTGATCAGAAGCGTTGGGAAAGACCGAGCCAAAGGTACAACAGGAAACGTTCTTTTATTCAGATGTTTGCCTCTTTAACATGGGGGGGGGGATTTGTTTTTTAAATGAGTCCTATGTGCATGAAGGAATTTTAAAACTGCGCCCTCTTCTGCCTTTCCCCGTGGTGCTTTGTTTCGGCAGCATCCTCTGCTGTTAGGCTCACTTCCTGTTTGAGAGCTGAGCTAAAGGAAGGTTCTTCAAAGCACAGACCACCTCACTGGCCACACGCTCTGCAGTTCAGTGACAGAGAAATAGAATCTATGTGGTTGCCGGCGGTCCATTGGCTGGTTTCGTCACAATACCGGTCCAGATTGAAGTTCTTTGACTTTTGGCGTACAGGTTTTTAAAATGTCTTGGAGCTTATTAGAGTCCGTTAAAAGCAGTGATGGTTATTGTAAATCTTACCATATGCTGGCATGAAATTCTTTCAGGCGACTATATTTTAGCACTCATGTACGGAAGTTCATTGTTGCTTATTTAGCCTCTATGCCTCCCCAGATTATATTGCCAAGGTTGCTCTATTCTCCTGAATAAGAGTCCAGAGATTTTTTTAAAGCTGTTGCAGAACACAGGAGAGCGAATTTAATAAATCCTCCATTCAATATTCCTTTCTCCCTTTCTGATGAAAATTCAGGATATGTTTGAGCCCAGAGAATGCACGTGAGAGACTGTTTTAATCCGCTGTTCAGCCTTGGATGGAGTTGCAGGTTGAATATTGAATCTGACCAAGACAGCATCCCACTTCACAGAACTTTGCAAAAATATGGACATATTCTTTGCATTAGGGAAGCCAAGAGGGTAGTTGCTTTGAGTTATGTTGTTTTTATTTGTAAAACATTGTTAAGTTGGCTATCGAGACCCCCTGCATTTTTAGGTGGTCTAAAAACAGCTGGATGGGAGACCACTGGCCTAGCTTGGGCTCAAGGAGAGCTGACTTTGTAACTTCCGCTGGGGAAGCAGATGATTTTTAAAGCCTTAAGAAGTAGGTAATGTGTCAAAACTTTGCTTCACAGTCTGAAATTTCCCATCTGAATTTTGGAAACGAGATAAAACTTGCTCTTAATAAAATGTACTTTTGCTGTAATATGTGCTCTGGTCTGGTTTCTGCAAACTACTGTGTTGGGCAAATCTGTAAGCTAGAAGTTGCAGTATAAATCAGGGGCGCTAAACGGGGCCTTTTTGCCTCTGGCCCCCTACTCAACCTGCACTTCCTGGAGCCATCTCCAACACAGATCTCCAGCTCTCGGAAAATGTAACCCTAAAAGCAAGGCGTATCGCCCCCTCACTCAGCCCACCTCGCTACATTCTGTATCCCTTCTTTCTTGGTAAGATTCAGCAGTGCTAGGGTTTGACACACAGCCATAGTTTGTTTTTAAAAATCAATTTAATAAATTACATTACAAAATTTAGGTCCTCTAGGTGAAAAGTCCACACTTTAAAATTAATTTTCCGGATGACGACAGTAATAAAAGATTGTGAAACTCTAGCAATTTTCAGGTCTGTCTATTCATGATGGTGGCACATTATGTGATAATGATAACCAGTCCCCAGATCTTTGATTGCACTAGTGGTTAAAAGTAATTCTTAAAAGCTTAGCCACAGGCCAGGCAGTTTTATTTCTATCATAAGGTAAGGCATGATGCTTCAGTCTTGTGTTGCGCATTCCTTCTGACTCACGTCTGGTAGCTTGGTTTGAAGGAATCTGTGGATTTCGGGCCAGATTTTGTTGGTCTCTGTTCCAGAGAAGGATTTCAATATCCCTTTTTGTCTATGGATGAGACGAGAGAGAAATTAACCACATTTAGCTACTTCCAAGCAACCTGAATGGAATACTATCTAAGCCCTGCATTTGAACAAGATACTACAAATGCACCAATATATGACGATTTCATATGCACTTTTAGAAATACCACTGAACAATTCAATTTCTGCTTCCCTTCATATTTTCCGAAGAAAATCCTCAAGCTGTCTGCATTTAGAGAAGGAAGATGGAGATTCTCACCATGCCCAGCTCCCGAATTCTACTCCTAACACCTAATAACAAAATTTTGTACTGATCCTCAAGATTGGATCACCTTATAAAAAAGTGCAGTGAAGTAGGAGAAAACCTTCACCGTTCCTCCACCAGTCTGAGGAGCCGAGTAACTACTGTGCTAACCCTTTTCTCAAGATGGGTCAAAATGGCAGGCGTTCCTCGGGAGACCGCGGTACCACCAACATTTTCGTAACAAGATGGCAGGTGTTGATCATTTTGCTGGCTTTTTCAGCTTCCCTTTCTTTGGCAACAATGGAAGCTGCCCCTCTTCTAGGACCTGAACAACTCAGGTGCAGAACCACACATAAGGAAAGAAAATATTCATTAAGGACAGGTTTGCACTTATCTGAGTGGCATGGTTGTGGAACCAACCAGCAGAATGGGATCTTGGACTTGATCTATAGTGATGCTCAGGATCCAGGCACAAGAGGTCACTGTGGCTGATCCACAGACCTCTTCTTTTAGCTATTCCTTCTAATTGAGGCTCCTTATTGTAAATAGTCTCCATGCACTTTGGAGTGATTGGACTCTGAGGGTGTTTTTCCACTTAGCACTAAAGGACCCATTAAGGTCCTTTAGTGCTAGTGGAAAAAACCCCTAGCACCAGAGTACCCATTAAGGACCTTAATGGGCCCTTAAAGGGTACTCTAGTTCTAAGTGGAAAAACACCTTGACTTTCCCCTTTTATACTAGATGTGGAATGGGAGCTCTAGTATCTATATGCTACTGCAGTTTTTTACTACATGCTCTCTCATCTCTGAACCACGAAAATATAATGCAAATTAAAAATGCCCATGGCTAGAACTGAAGAGAGATGCCTCTCAGGGTTTCCCAGATTTCAGTGATCCAAAAACTTGGCATCCCACCTACTCTGGTCCTCTTTGTATGGAAAATAATTTTTTAATTATACATTTTATAGTATAAAAATTCAGTGATAAATCTGGATTTCACTGCAGCTCACCTATATTTCCCCATGACAAGAAGACCAAGACCCAAATGCTACCGTATTTCCGTCTGGAGCAACTTCACGTGTAGGAACCTCTGGTTCATGTTAGAACCAGGACAGGTGACAGGAAGTAAAGCTCATTTACTTTAGTAAAGCTCAGTTAATTTTGGTTGGCCAGGACTCAAAAATCAATGCTTAGTTGTGAAATAACCCAAGTAATCGCAGGTAAGCAGCCCTCACAAAATCCTACACTGTGGATGTTCCACAGAAGTAAGGAGATCTTCTCTGGTGTTTCTTGAAAATGGACAAAAATGGCCATTTCTTTCTTTGAACAAGCACAGAAAAAAGACAAAACACTTCTACTACTGATTTCAGCACTTCCGTAATCTAGAATGGCCCAAAAGTGCTGAGAGGATCTTAAAAATCTGGCAGAGAGAGAGAGGAAAGGAAAATGCGCTCAGTAAGATGGGCCTGAATGGTTTTTTTGGCAATCAATTTCTAACAAACTGAATGTTAGAAAATCCATATTTGTTTGAATAGATCCCCTTCAGATGTGGTAGGATTCCATTCAATATGAATATATTTGTACAAATATCCGATACAGATCTTGGATCCTACAGAAACACATATCAGGTAGGTATCCTATAAGGACACATATGTACCAAATGTTAATGTACGAGCATCGTAACATTCGATTTGTGTACGAATGTCCAAATTCATATGAATACCGAATGCTACAAATATTCATCCAATTCCTAGTGCTCAGTTATAGGGCTCTTTTCTCACTTACCTTTCTGGTTAATATGGGGGACCACCCGGTCATGGTTCATCCACACGGGGCAGAGCCGGTTCTTTTCCAGAAACGGCTTTGTAAGTGCTGAAGGATCCCCTGTGCTGTATAGGCATGGAGCAGATAAAACTGATGCATGCCATCTGCAGAAGGAGCAGATGACCGGTGGCGCAGGTGGCAATTGCGTGCTGCTTTGGCCAGTTACCCTGGCAACGGCATCGTGGGTCTGCGATGGCGGCCATAACGGCGGCCATTCTCACTTGGCCAGGTTCGAAAGCTGTAATGTTCAAATGCTTTAAGCATCCACAAGGGTGTTCCAGCGCTTTGCCTCCCGGCGACAGGAGGCAAAGTGCAAATTCGCCCATATTTCTAACAACAACAAACTGACTTACCGGTAATATTCCAGGACAGGCCTGGTTTCAGCTTCGTACGATTTCAGCCTTTTCATAACCGTTTCTGGTTTATCATCATCGCGTTGCATGAGAGGTTCTCCAGTAATGTCATCACGTCCCTTGATGACAAGCAAAGGCAGCAGTCAGACACAGTAATTCCACCCCGTCCATTTTCACTGTGAAAGGTCTTCTTCCTTAATCTGTAAGCTACCCGATGTCCAATAAAGCTTCAAGATCTTTCTTGTTCTTCTCAGGATTTCTCTTTCCACTGTCTCTTAAAACAGAAGATGCTCCCCAGATTTGTTTATCAGCTAAAATCCTTTTCCTTGAGCTTCCGGTTGCTTGCAGTGACACACCAACCCAACCTACCAATAACAAGATACCTAAAACACTGAATGAAGGAAGCCCCTGAATGTGGACAGTCACTACCACAAGAAGGCCACACTATGAATGGTATTTGTACAAGCTTTCTGTCCCACCCCTCATACACAGCAAAGCTGTGGGTTAAATAAAGGTGGATTGTTTTTCTTTGGTCATGTGAAATTCTTCTGAAATGTCCATGAGATCCACCAACTGGAACCACTGCTTCAACGGCTTGGATTCTACTGCCACAACCAAGTGACAGATTAAGTATTGTTTGGATGTATTACTTTCTATTTATATCTGGGCTTCCTTTCAAACAACTGAAGATAGCAAATATCGTGCAGTACCTGCACCTTGAATTTTATCCTCACAGCAACCCTGTAAGGCAGTGACTAGGCCAAATGAGGATTCAAAGAGGCCCCCTTCGCTCAGTTCTTGTCCAGATCTCTAGATATGGCACCACACTATCCATCACTGGAATGTAGAATTGCTTTTATTACTAAAAATCAGAGCCTATGCACAAAAGAGGCCTGGAGTAACTGTGCACAGGGCTGCCACTTAACAGCCGGCTGGTCTAGCAAATTAACAGTTGCCCCATCATTACTCTTCTGTTGTCGGAGGAATAAATCTATTCCACTGCCAAGCAAAACCAACTAACAACATAATAATTTTACATTGGTATGGCCTAACGCTTTTTTAACAAAATGGTTGCACACTGAATTGGGTGAACATTTTTAATTCTGTTTGAAAGAAGTCCAGAAAACACCGCAAGGTAGTTAGTAGCACTTGGAGACTAACAGGAGAAGGGTTGGTGGCATAAGCTTTTGTAGACATGTCTACTTCTTTGGATGCCAGGGGGCCCAATGGGCACATCTACTTCTTCGGATGCCAGGGGGCCCAATGGGCATGTCTACTTCTTCAGATGCTAGGCAGCCCAATGGACATGTCTACTTCTTTGGATGCTAGGGGGCCCAATGGGCATGTCTACTTCTTCAGATGCTAGGCAGCCCAATGGACATGTCTACTTCTTTGGATGCTAGGGGGCCCAATGGGCACGTCTACTTCTTCAGATGCTGGGGGACCCAATGGGTATATTTACTTCTTCAGATGCAAGGGGGGCCCAATGGGCCCCTTAGCATCTGAAGCAGTAGACGTGTCTATGAAAGCTCATGCCACCAACCCTTCTCCTGTTAGTCTCCAAGTGCTACTAACTGCCTTGCTGGACCTTTCGAATTAGACTTAACGGGGCTATTCCTCAGATATTATCCAAAAAACACAGACGTTACTTACAGGAACTTTGGGAGGATTGAACTCAAGGTTGTAGACCCTGCCACTTTCAGGATGGATCCAGCGTGAAGTCAAGCGCTGTTTGATAGTTTCAAAAGGCACGTCTAAGTCAATCACAGTATCTATCGGAAATACTTTATCCAGAGCTTCAGCTTGCGGAACTGTTCTAGGAAAGCCTATAACAAAGATTAAATGCCAGTGTAAAATTTTTGGAGAGCAGAGCCAACTCCTCACACAACTTGAAGGCATGCAGATGAAGCTCTCCTCATTCTCAAGTTGTGAGGTCACACTGGAACCTGTGGCAGATAAGAGGGACCCGCCAGCCCTGGCACCTGAAGCCATCACTACGAATGCCTCTTCCCTTGCTGCAGGAACCTGGTTCCTCAGCATGAGAGAGGCTCTGCTGCCCTAAGGAACCCACAGGGCAACGCACAGCTCAGGTTCATCTCCTTGGGTAGTAAAGGTAACTATGTACAGCAGAGCACACTCCCTGGACTCTATGGTGGCCGCCATTCAGGGAGTAGACCCCTTAGACACCTGCCTGCCACGGCCAGCAATATCCCCCCGTCCCTGAAAACAAAGTAAAAAATATAACACAAAAAACCTTCCCCCTTTCCCTTACACACAACAAGGACAGAAGGACTTACAGGCTATCTAGATTACCACCCTTTGCCCCACCCAGGAGAATCCCAGCAGAGAGACGGCATTATGCTACTCCATTTATTGATCATAGAACACCAAAGGGCCACCAAGTGACCGAGGCATGTACTCCAGTTCAATTCCCACCTGATTTTCCCCACTTCCCATGATCTCATCAACTCAGATGTAGTTCTCAAAAAACCTCAACAGTTTCCCAGACACCTTATACCCGAGTGAACCACCGCAAAGAGGGAAACGAGGGTTGGTGAGGAAGGCCGGCAAATGGGGCCAAAATTATTCCACAAAAAAGACTGAAGTTCTCTTTACCAGCAAGTTCTTATGCTTACCATCCAGCAGCAAAGACCTCTGGTCTAAAGTCTTCAGGGCACTTAGCATCAACTTTGTCATAATGTCATCAGGAATCAGCCGCCCTTGATCAATATATGATTTAGCAAGAATACCAATTTCTGTGAAAAGCAAAAAATAAAATGAAAAGGCTATTAGAACTCAACAAGAATTCTATGAAGGCCTTGTAGATGGGTTTGCATTTCATTATTTCTGACTTTTATGGCAAAGAGTCTCCCTTCAAGAGAATCATGACAGGCCACTCTAGCGATACTTTGCAGTTGAGATACTATGGTCAGACTAATGCTGCTAATGATGCCACCTTCAATGTATTAATTCCGTTAATCAGTCTTTGTCTAATCTCTTCTTTGCTGCCACAACCAACACTAATTCTGTCTTAGGACTGCATTCTCAAGTAGTATCTGAAGCTTATTATGGTATGCATTTGTAATAAGCACGTGTGTGTGGCAACCGTACATGGAGGCCAAGTCAAAAGAAGCAAGGAACCATTGGGGATACTTGTTGTTGGACAGGGATCCATCTTAACGACAGGACAAACACAGTCACTTCCGCACCAAAAACATCCTGTCACCTTGCAACAGGAAGACCTGCCTATACAGGACCATGATCTTGCCTAAAACCTGAATGTTTCCAGATCTTGAGTTTACTCCTGGTTCCTTCCCAATATCTTTCCCCATTCCCCAAGGCTGTGTTTTTGGATGCAATAGGTGGTTACTCCCACTCAGAGCCCGTGGCTTATGCTGGGGCCCACCACATCCTTCCTTTGACAGGTCAACTTGACTCTCCTCTATTGCATTACCTTTCACTTTAGTCTCTGTTTTGCCTTAAACCCAAGACGGCACCGGAAGTGGCTCTACAAGACTACGATTTCTTCTGAGAAGGATGGTTGATAAATAGAAACTTTTATCCATTGATCTTCTCTTTATAGTTAGCCATAACAATGGAATCCCAAGAAGTTGAACAATAACTCTTTTCTTGCCCTGAATTGTTTTTGCCTTTTCCTCCACCTGTAATGTGTTTTTGCTTGGTTGTATTTCAGTTTAGGGATGTCCACGTATATTCGAAAATTTGATTCCAATTCGACAAACATCAACATCTGAATTTAAATTGGATTTTCGAAAGTCTGAATTTTTGAATTCAAACAGATTTCGGATTTTCAAAAATCCAATACGGATTTTTGAATACTTCGGCTGAATAGAACGTCATACGTCACATCCGAATATTGTGTTTATTTGTGCTTATAATACAGGATGCAAACGGAATGCAAATGTGATAAAACCCGGACACGTGCAAATTCAAAAATCGGATATGAATGTCGCTGGCATTTGTATTTTCGAGTGGGAACCGCATTTCCAAAACTATGGATTCGAATCGGATTTTTGAAAATTCAGATTTTTGAATTGAATATTCGAATCGCCTCGAATTCAAACACAAAAAATACATTCGTGCACGCCCCATTTCAGTTTACCCAAGTCTATAAATGACAACATATACAAGGAACGGAAGAGAACAGATATCAGCATGGCCATGAATGCCAGCCGTCTAGTGTTGATTCAAGTGAATGTTTAACTCCTATGAATAAGTGACTGATAGTATGTACATTTAAACTGGCTGGAAGTCACAGGCTGAACACCAGGTGAGATGTTAACCTGATACCACAGGAGAAAAAGCTACAAACAGCTAGATATTATAGGCCAGCGCCTACAGTTTCTAGATCACCTATGCAGGAAGTATTCAAGAGCTGGTATTGTACTATTGCCAAGGGGGCCCCACCCAGAGACTGCAGAAATTAGGTAGCATCCAGCTCAGATTGCAAAACTGCCAGGAAAGAAGGGGATTGCAGGATTGATTCCCTAGCACTTGCTGGAAACCAGCAAGGCAAACCATTTTTGCCAAGAAAATTGCATAGTAGCCAACTGGAAGATGTCCTAAAGTCAACAATTCTCAACCACAAACAGCTTCAATCGCATACAAGGGCCTTACTGTACAGTGTGGATTTTGCACTGCTTTCTCCACATCTCAGGGTTTGCGCAACAGTTACTCAAACTCTGGAGCTACATCATAAGAATCTGCTGACAGTGCAAGTCAGCACGAAGGTAATACAGGGAAGGAACTGGGAATCTGTAGCCGTTCAATCCTATTTTTCATCAGCCGCCCTAGCCAACAGCCACACGTGACGGAAGTGCATTTGTTTTGCTTGTCGCGTTGAGTTTAACAAGCACCTGGAGTTGATCTAGTTGTAAAACTCATAACATCTGCCAAAATGACCCTTTTATTATACAACTTCAAGGCTGAAACTGCTCACTTAACCTTTCCCTTTAATTTGAAGATAGAAAAAAAAAAGATAAGATAAAAGGGCAATTTCTTTAAAGACAAGATCTGGGCCAGGTTCTCCTAAAAGAGAGGACTTCCTGGAGGTCAATAGCCTTGTTCTTCCAACCACCACGCCCTGCGTGAACACTCCCACAAAATCCGGACCGCCAGGACTGAGGATGCACTAATAGAAATTGTTGCTTGGACCACCCAGAAATTCACATCAAAGGAAGCTTTCAGTGGGGTGCCCCCTGCAACCCTCTTTGAACTGTTCTGGGGATTTCACTGGCCATGCTAATAAATGGGATATCCAGAAGCAAGAGAAGATAAACTATTTCCGGAAGAGCAATTAGCCCAAAAGCACTGTGGAGTTAAGCTTATGGGTGTTTCCGCATTTGCCGCCAAAAAACGGATCTAAACAGATCAGCTTTTCGGCGAACCGTCCTCCAGAAGGTCCATCACTATTTGTGACGGATCTGCGCGTCCACACACACGCGCGGGGAGGGCGGATTGGAGTGGGTGCTGTGCGGACGCTGCCCCCGGAGCCACGGTACTGGAGCATGGAGCTGCCAGTCACCGCATGTTTCCGGCGGCGACTGGAACGTGAGGGAAGGGCTTTGGAAGCAGGAAGTCCTCCTTCCAAACATGGCGGCTGCCAGAATCCGTCTCTTCCCCGGGCCGTGTGTGGAAGCGTCCTGCTTCTGCACACATCCAGGGGGAAGTGACGGGCGTAAGACCTGATTTTTCAGCAGGTCCCTATTCCAGGATGTAATCCAGAATAAGGTACGGTGCAGTACGGGCCCAGAGAGTGTGCTGCTCCTTTATCTTCACTGTAACCTACACAAAGAAAACTAACTGAAAGTGAAGCAAAATAGAGGTGTGCTCACAGGTGCAAGGTCGAAGCCTAAAATCTGCCACACCAGCAGCATTATTCAGCTCTCTAATTTTAAATAATAACAGTCATCACTTGTGTGGCCCTGTCGTTTGGCTCCTGCAAAATGCCACGTAACACAAAACTGGGTTACGCAAGTAATTGCCACCTATGGAAAGCCGGGTTCAGAGGCACTGTGGGGACTTGGACCCTTTCTGCACTTGGCCTTATTCTTGAATATATCTCAGGACAAGGGCCTGTTGTCCACATGCTAATGCAGACTCTGGCAGGCCTCACCTGGGGTCTTCCACAGGCTGCACTAGCATGCTGATAGCAGGTCCCTATTCTGGGATATATTCCAGAATAAGGCCAAGTGCAGAAAGGCCCTTGGTCTAGCAATGTAAATCAGCTGAGCTTCAGAGATGGGGCGCAGTCTACCTGTGTAAGTCAACGGCACTGTGGAGGCCAAAATGTCTTATTAGAAGTTTCCTGGATTGCCTTAAATGAAGGAGGTCACGTTTTACCAAACATTAAAAAGCAAAGGAATGCTGGACAAGAGAAGGGGCTACGCAAGGCAAGTTGCAAGCATGGAGCAACAAAGCAATGCTGGACAAAATCATGTCAGGCGACAGATAACAGAATAAACAACAAGCATATCTGTGAGTACCACACAGGTACAGATAACCAAAGATGTTCATGACCTTGTGACCGTGAATTTCAAAAAGCATACAGGTTGCTGGTACTAGAACCCAAACGCTAGACTGTTTATAATAGCATTAATCCCATTCACGGACTAGCCCTTAAAGCAATTTACAAGAAATGAATCAATATAAGGTGATACCATTAAAAAGTACATCAGCTCTCTTAAGATGAGCTAGAAATGGTAACCAAACAAGCAACAGCTCAACACACCCGTGGCATGTTTTATCAGCTGTCTAAATGGAAGGGCTCTTTGGCTGGCTTCTCCAGGGCTTGAAAACCAGTCAAGATAAGGCTGAAGTGTTAGATTCTTTCCCTAGACTCCCCTCTTGACAGCAATTCACCAACTGATCCTGCAACGGCAGCAGCAGGCAGCTGAGGATCCAGTTGTAAAGGAAATGGATCTTAGCCTTTGTGGACCTTTAGACAGCAAAATCTAGCCAAGCTGATGTTCAAAAGTTACTAAGAAACAACCAATTAGCTACAAGGAAATACATATAAAGATTCTAGAGAAGAAGTTACGCCAGCAAGGTGCTGTGTGTCACAGGGTCTTGGGTCCATGTAGTTGGGAGATACCCTGTCCTTGATGGGGTTTCAATGCCCTGGAAAGGACAGGTGTGTTACTTGGGTGTACTCCTGGACTCGGCGCTAACGCTCGAAGCCCAGGTGGATGCCGTGGCCAGGAGTGCCTACTCCCAAGTATAGTTGGTGCGTCAACTGAAACCCTTTTTGGACAGAGATAACTTGGCCAGTTATCCATGATCTGGTAACTGCTAGACTGGACTACTCTACATGGGGCTGCCCTTGAAGACAGTTGGGAAGCTGCAGCTAGTGCAAAATGCAGCCACCAGAGTCCTGACTGGAACAGCTAGCCAGATGCACATCACACCAGTATTAAAAGAGTTGTATTGGCTGCCAATTTGCTACCAAGCCCAACTCAGGGTGTCAACTCTGACTTACAAGGCCCTAAATGGCTTGGGCCCCAAATATCTAAAGGAACACCTTTTCCCAGACCAACCTGCCCATGCCTGAAGATCTGGAGCTGAGGCCCTCCTGGCTGTCCCACTGCCCTCAGTAGTGAAACAGGTGGGCACCTGGGAAAGGGCCTTCTCGGTAATGGCCCCCAGGTTATGGAACAGTCTCCCGCTTGAGGTGGATCTTGCCCCTTCTCTGTATATATTCTGTATATATTCAGGAAGGCGCTGAAAACGCACCTCTTTGCCCTGGCCGTTGGCTGATGTGATTATATGCCCCCCCCCCCACACACACACACACACACACGGCAGATAAATTTTAGTATTTTAATATGCTGAATCTTTTAAACGTTTTATGGATATTATTGGTTTTAAAATTGGTTTTAATTTGTTGTTTTAAAAGTTGTTACCCGCCCTGAGACCTTTGGGTATAGGGCAGGATGGATGGATGGATGGATGGATGGATGGATGGATGGATGGATGGATGGATGGATGGATGAATCCCGCTTCTGATTCCGAGCTAAAATGCTAGTAAACAGGAGTTACATCAAAGCACCCTAAAGGGCGCGGGTTCAATGCACTTGACTCAACAGAGCCAGCTGCGGCTCTCTTTGAAATCCCTTCCCCAAATTGCTCCCTTGGGTGCCAACTTAATAAGCCTCTTCCTGCCAGCCTGAGCCCCCTGTGCCCACGCTTCCTTCCCACAGGGCCGTTGCGCTCTCGTTCACCTCCCCGTTGTATTGATTGATTGATTGATTGGATTGACTGCATTTCGAAGTCCCGCCTTCAGCCAAGCCCTGCGCTTTGAAATTCTTTGCAAAGGCTTAGAGGGGCGCATAGGGACGCCGACCTGCTCGCCCGACAGCGTTTCCTGCAGGAGCCTGAGGAGCGAAAGGCGAGGCCGGCGAGCGGGAGCCCCTCCACACGCCGGGCCCTTGGCGGAGACGAGGCCTCCAGGCGGCCGGGGCTTCCCGAGCGCGGCGCACGGCCTCCGGCCTGGTTCTTCCAGTCGGGGAATGCGACGCCTCTCCGCGTCCGCTTTCGCGCCCAGACGCCGCACGGAGGAAGAGAGCCGGCCGAAGGGGGCCGAAGCGCCTCCGCGCCTCAGGCGCCGCGGTCGCCGTGCGAAGCGGCGTCCCTGCTCCGCCTGCCCGGCTTCCCTCCCCGCGGGACGGAGACGGCGGCGGCGGCGGCGGCGGGGGAAGCGCCGCTCTCCCGGGCCGCCGTGGAGAAGGAGAAGCGCGGCGCCTCGCCTGCCCGCCGGGGCTCGCCCGAGCTCCCTGGCGAGGAGGGCCCGCCCGCCCGCCGCTTGCGCCCGCCCAGGCGAGGCCTACCGGTGCTCCTGTTCATGTGCTCCCGGAGCAGGTCCCCGCTGGAGAGGTGCGTCACGGCGAAGCGCTCGGCGATGCGCGCCGACACGGTGCCCTTGCCGGAGCCGGGCGGGCCCGTGATCAGCGCGCGCAGCAGCAGCACCGTCCGCGCCGCCATCGCCCGGCAGCGGGGGGAGCCCGGGGAGGGGGGAGGTCAGCGGCGTCGCCCCCTCCGCCCCCCACGCCGGTGGGCTCGAGCGCCGGGCCTCGCGCGGCCGGTTCGGGGAGCTGGGCAGCGGCGAGCCGGAGCGCACGGACGGATGGCTGCCTGGCTGCCTCTCCGCCTCTTGTCTTGCCTGCGGGCGCGCAGGAGCAGCCGCGGCCCCCGCTCGCTCCTCCCCTTCCCTGCGCCGGGCGAGCTCCGCCTGGCCTCGGTACGCGCGCGGCCCGGGGGGGAGGGAGGGAGGGAGGGATGCTGGCACACGCTGTCGCCCCCCCCCCCAAGGTTTGGTCTAGTGGTCAAGGAGCTGGACTCTTAGCTGGGAATTCCGGGTTTGAGTCCACGCTCCCCCACGAAGCCAGCTGGGTGACCTTGGGCTGGTCACTGCTCTCCTCGGAGCTCTCACAGCCCCCCTACCTCACAGGGTGTTCTGTTGTGGGGAGAAGAACAGAAAGGCTTGTCAGCCACTTTCAGTCCCCTTAAATGGGTGAGAAAAGCGGATATATAAGCCAACTCTTCTTCTTCCTCCACGAAGCCAGCTGGGTGACTTTGGGCTAGTCACAGCTCTCTTCTGAACTCTCACAGCCCCACCCGCCTCGCAGGGTGTTCTTTTGTGGGGAGAAGAACAGAAGGTTTGTCAGATGCTTTGTGTCCCCTTAAATGGGCAAGAAAAGCGGGATATATAAGCGAACTCTTCCACCACGAAGCCAGCTGGGTGACTTTGGGCTAGTCACAGCTCTCTTGTCTGTTTGTTTATATTTCTATCCCACCCTATACCCGGAGGTCTCTGAACGCTCATAGACCCACCCACCTCGCAGGTTGTTCTTTTGTGGGGAGAAGAGCAGAAGGTTTGCCAGATGCTTTGAGTCCCCTTAAATGGGTGAGAAAAGCAGGATATATAAGCCACCTCTTCTCCTTCCTCCATGAAGCCAGCTGGGTGACCTTGGGCTAGTCACAGCTCTCTTCTGAGCTCTCACAGCCCCACCTACCTCACAGGGTGTTCTGTTGTGGGGAGAAGAATAGAAGCTTTGTCAGCCGCTTTGAGTCCCCTTAAATGGGTGAGAAAAGCAGGGCGTGCAGATTACAATGAAATCCCTGGCACGCACATCCTTGCATGCTTCTGGGTAGCCACACAGCTGCGGGGGTTGCTTATGCACAGGGACCAAGACATGATCTCATGGACTGCCAGCACACGCCCAAGTAATGCTCCCTCCTCCTTTGACTTGGCGAGGGCATCTCTCCGTGTTTTCTATCCTTCCTCTTCACTTGTACAGGCTTTATTTTTTAAAAAAATTAAAGCACATCACAACTACATAAAAATGAACATGGAACAGGAACGTGAAACAAGGGTGGTAATAAAATTGAGCTTAGAAACAATGAAAGTCATCACTGGAGAGACTGAGCAAGACAACAGGTCATTGCATAAAGAACTGTTATTAAAAAAGAAAAGAAAAAATCCAGCTAGCAAAGGTCCATTTATCCAGTAGCTTGGTTCTTCGGAGAGAAAAGACAAGAGACTCGAATAATCTGCTGGAGGCGAAATAGCTACAGTGTTATTACGCTCCCACATTTGCCCTCTTGTTTTCCTGTAAGGAAGGCATAGAAACTTTATAACTAGTTTGCACACAGCCTCCGAGGAATTCTAGGGGTCCCAACATTTCAGAAGAGACAATTCTTTTCAAGGTGTTAACTCTGACTTACAAGGCCCTAAATGACTTGGGCCCCAAATATCTAAAGCAGTGGTTCTCAATCTAGGGGTCGGGACCCCTTTGGGGGTCAAACTACCCTTTCAGGGGGGTCGCGACGAGTCTCCCACCGCCCTTCCCTCCCACCTCCCAGCTGCTCCACCCCCATGGTTGGGGGTCTCCACAACATGAGGAACTCCATTAAGGGCTTGCGGCATTAGGAAGGTTGAGAACCGCTGATCTAAAGGAACGCCTTCTCCCATACGGACCTGCCCGTGCCCTAAGATCAAGCGGTGAGGCCCTTCTGGTTGTCCCACCGCCTTCAGTGGTGAGGCTGGTGGGAACCCGGGAGAGACCCTTTTTGGTGATGGCCCCCAGACTTTGGAATGGTCTCCCCTTCGAGGTGCGCCATGCCCCTTCCTTGTTTTCATTTGAGGGCTGTAAAGACATACCTATTCGCCTTGGCCTTTGGCTGAAGTGATTCATTCTCCCCTCCAGCTACAGTTATAATCGCTATTATGCACTATTGAGTGTAAGGCTTAAATTTGCTGAATTTTATAAGGTGTTTTTAATTGTATTTCTTGTTTTAATTTGTACCTCATTTTAATTTGAATCTTTTTTTACTTTGTATCCTGTTTTTAATCTATTGTTTAATTCATTGTTACCCACCCAGAGACCTTCAGGTATGGGGTGGAATAGAAATGTAAATGAATGAATGAATGAATGAATGAATGAATGAATGAATGAATGAATGAAAAGAGGGGGGAGCAAAATGTGTGCCTTGATTTCATTTGCCTTCATTTTATCTGCTTGCCTTGCTTTAAGATTTTATTTTGTGCATTAATAAATCTGGGATCTCAAATCTATTTCACTCGGGATCCAAATACTCAATTTAAAAGAGAAAGAAGCATCCCATCTTGCCAGCTGGTCAGCCAATGACTGGGGACGGGCCAGCAACACCATCAGTCAGCCACACACCTGTAGCCCACCCGCCCCCAAGAAAAACCCAACATGGCATTGGATCCAATGTAAACAGCAGTTGCCCAGTGAACAAAAGCCAGCATGGCTTCTGCAAAGGTAAATCATGCCTCACAAATTTACTGGAATTCTTTGAGAGTGTCAATAAACACGTGGATAAAGGTGAACCAGTAGACATTGTCTATCTGGACTTTCAGAAGGCTTTTGACAAAGTCCCACATCAAAGGCTACTGAGTAAACTCATCAGCCATGGAATAAAAGGACAAGGTATGTCCTGGATTTGTGACTGGCTTAAGGGCAGAAAGCAGAGAGTAGTAATAAACGGCAAATTCTCAGGGTAGAAAGAAGTAAAAAGTGGGGTCCCTCAAGGCTCAGTACTGGGACCAATGCTTTTTAATTTATTCATCAATGATCTAGAAGAAGGGGTACATAGTAAAATAGCAAAGTTTGCTGATGATACTAAATTATTTAGGTTAGTAAAATCTGAAAGAGATTGCCAAGAGCTCCAGAGGGATCTCTTAGCATTGAGTGAGTGGGCAACCAAGTGGCAAATGTGCTTTAACCTTAACAAGTGCAAAGTAATGCACATTGGGGCCAAGAATCCAAATTACGTCTATAAACTGATGGGGTCTGAGCTTTCTGCAACACATCAGGAAAGGGATCTCGGGGTTTTGGTGGACAGTTCAATGAAGGTGTCAACCCAGTGCGCGGCAGCAGCGAAAAAAGCAAATTCAATGCTGGGAATAATTAGGAAGGGAATAGAAAATAAGACAGCAAGTGTCATTTTGCCCCTTTATAAATCTATGGTGAGGCCACATTTGGAGTATTGTGTACAATTCTGGTCACCACACCTCAAAAAGGATATTGTGGAACTAGAGAAGGTGCAGAGAAGGGCAACCAGAATGATTAAGGGTCTGGAACACCTACCTTACGAAACCAGGCTGCAACATCTAGGCCTCTTCAGTCTGGAGAGACGGCGTTTGAGAGGGGACATGATTGAAGTATATAAAATTATGCACGGTATAGAAAGGGTGGATAGAGAAAATTTCTTTTCTCTATCGCACAACACTAGAACCAGGGGGCACTCTATGAAGCTGATGGGTAGGAGAATAAGGTCTGAGTGGGGAAGTATTTCTTCACCCAGAGGGTCATCGGCTTATGGAATGTGCTGCCGGAAGAGGTGGTGACAGCTACCAGTCTGGATGGCTTTAAGGTAGGGTTAGACAAATTTATGGATGACAGATGTATCAATGGCTACTAGAACGAATGCCTAGGTGCATCCTTCAGGCTGAGTGGGGGGGGGGAGGAACTGGGGCCCTTTCTAGGGCCATCTGCTGGGACTCGAGAGCAGGAGAAGGTTTGTCCTTGTCTCTGCTTGAGATGCCCATGAGCATTTGGTGGGCCACTGTGTGCGACAGGATGCTGGACTAGATGGGCTGTGGCCTGATCCAGCAAGGCTTCTCTTATGTTCTTATGTTAATATGTATTTCCCTTGAAAATCAGGAAAGGGAACATAACATGGAGAGGGAAGATCTTTCTTTTTGAATGTCAATCCCGCCAGCATATAAGTAGTTGCACCCTATATATAAGGAACCCATTGGCTCTTCTGGTATAGCTCCACCACTTACTAGATGAAACACTAGTCTCCTAATCACTTTGTAATAGGCAAGTGTTGTTAGCTCCTGCCTGAGAACTGGGGTAAAATAACCTCAGCAAATTTGGACAGTTTTTCAGTGTCTGTTTATCACAGCCAACAGTTATTCATTCTGCCTCTCATGAGATTATTTCACACTGCCACCAAATGTTCCAAAAGTCTCTCCCGAAAAGCTACCTGAAATGGAGAATTTTTAAAAAAGTAATAAATCCTGTTTATATATTTAAAATTCTATTTTTAAAAAGCAATGCAGAGTAATTGCTTCCTGTGTATTTATTAATGTCGCTTTCTGACTTTATCCAAGGTCATCATTTTTAAAAAAATAAAAATGTAGTTGTTCTTTTCCTTCTCAGGTTTTTGTCGCTTATTTGATTAGTGCATTCAGTAAACACATATCAATAAACACTGGCTTGCCTGTACAAAGACCAATGGTGATCTTGACTCAGTTTCTGTTAAATCTAATGTTTGCAAGCAGTGCAGAAAGCTGCCTCGGCAAATCTCACTCAATGATTATATCTCATATTCCCATTAAGATTTAATAATACCATTTAATTGCCCTCCTACAGTTCTGTGTTCTTTTAAAAAATTGCCATTATTAGTTTGTAACTTTGTAACAACCTAATCGAGATTTTTGCAAAGTGGTTACAGGCATCCATCCAAAGAGAGAGAGAGAGAAGGGAGAAAAATAAAGAAGGGGTGTTTTTCCACTGTCAAAAAGTACCCATTTTTGCACCCATTAAGGACCCATTTGGGTGTGAGCCAGAAGACCCCATTTCCACCACGGCACCCATTTGGGACCCGATTGTTTCCACTGCCATGGGGGAAATCTAAATCAAATGGGTACTTTCTGCCCTTTAATCCGGATTTTCTGTAGACCCCATTAATGGGGTGTACAATGGGGTCTTCTGCCAGAAAATCCAGATTAAAGGGAGCCTGTTTCCACATGAAACAAGCAGTGGGGTCTAGAGGAGGCTAGAGGGAGGGGATGCACCCATGGGAGGGGGGAGACCCGAAGTTCCAGCTTCTGAGAGATTTCGGAGTCATTTCTTACCGCCGGTCTCTCCAAAGAGATCAGCGCAGACTTCAGAGGCGCTCTGAAGGGACTCCAGAGCGGCTTCGAAGTCTCTGCCAATCTCTTCGGAGGGACTTGGGAGGGGAGTCCACGTGGTCTGCGCTAATAGCGCACAGACCACACTGACAGCTCCGGAGCCTCTCTGAAGTCCTTGGCGATCTCTTCGGAGGGGCTTTGGAGTCATTTCGAAATGATTTCGAAATCACTCCAAAGCTGGGACTTCGGAGATCGCACCGCCCTGTCCCCAGAGATACCTGGGGTGACGGACCGACCCTTTGGGAGTCTATCCGGATTCCCCACATGGGTGCAAAGGTGTTTCCATGGCTACACCTCCTGTGGAAACACATTGGGTGCTTCCCTTAATCCTGATCTACTAGATCCAGATTAAGGAATATACCCATTCCTTAGATCCGGATCTAAGGGCTGCGGTGGAAAAACACCCAAGATGTCTATTGCTTTTAAGGCTTCAGACTTTCCCTCCTTACTGTTGACAGCAGGCTATAGTTTCTGTATAAACATAGCTTCTAAGAACTTACATCTCACACATATCAGATTGTGCCCTTTGCTTTTCTCTAGCATTTGCGTCCTAAGGTTGTATTCCTTTTCCATCGTGTTTTATGTCCACTTGATGTTCCTTGTGTCTGATATTCAACATCCTGTTTTACCTTTAACTCTGCACCATCCTTGACCTTTGTTACATATCAAACACCTATCCTGGTCACCTGAGCTGTCATAATGTGGAACACTTGTTCCCATTCAAGACTTAAAGAGCTTTGAAGTTTCAAAAGAATCCACAGCTTCTGAGGATTAAAGGTCCTGAAACATAGATTATCTATATTTGAATCAAGAGTTCTCACTGCTGGAGTTAGAAATAATCCTCATTGTTTAGCAATGGGAATACAAGCAGGTTTTTTTGGGGGGAGGGCATGCTTTAGGGACATTCTCCTCAATTTCCCATGACCAATGAGAAGCTGTGATTTCCTCCCCTTTTCCCCAGGCTCTTGTCATTACATGCTAAGGATTAGGCTTGCCTGAAAGGGAAGAGTGAGCCGAGCCTGCTGTAGCTTATAATGTAACAAGAGATCAGACCATTACAATGTAATGAGAGAGCAGACCATAGTGGGGAGTGAACCAAGGGTTTTTTTACACTGACCTCCCTTAATCCAGATCTAAGATGATCCAGATCTGAGGAACAGGTCCTTCAACTAATCCGGATCTAGTAGATCTGGATTAAGGAAAGTACCCAATGCATTTCCACGGGTGGTCTAGCACCCAATAGCAATGAGTGCTAGCTTGCTCACAGTGGAAATGCTGGAGCACCCATCTGGCAAATCCGGATCTACCCATGTGGGGCCTGCCCATCACCCCAGGTGTTTTAGGGGACAGGAGGTGCAATCTCCATAGATGCTCCAAAGATTCTTCAAAGATCCTCCAGAACAACTCTGGAGAATCTCCAAAGTTTTGCCATAAACTCCAAAGATTCTCCAGAGAATCTCCAGAGCTTTGCTATAAACTCTAAAGATTATCTGGAGCTTTGCCATAAACTCCAAAGATTTGCTGCAAACTCCGATGGACAATGGTCCATAGGAATGGCACTGCTCCAGCTTGGAGTCCTCTTCAAAGCATGTGCTATTCTTCAGAGCCGGCTTTGGAGACTGTGCACAGGCTTTGGAGCTTTGGGTTTGGGGCACCCCCCCAGGGGTGCACCCCCCTGGAGCACCCCCTAGACCCCATTGCCCAATTGTGGTGGAAACGTGCTCCGTATAATCTGGATTTGATGGCTGAAGACCCCATTGTAGACCCCTTTAATGGGGTCTACAGGAAATCTGGATTATAGGTCCTGAAGGACCCATATGATCCGGATTCCCTAGCTGTGGTGGAAACAAAATGTGGCTCTACTGGTGTCTGTAGTCGAAATGGAGTCATCCTGCTCTGAGCCTAATGGGTCCTTAATGGGTCCATAATGGGTCCTTAATGGGTACTTAGTGCTAGTGGGAAAAAAACCTTTGTTGTCTTCCTTGATGCTGAAGAACACAGCCTTGGACAAGACATGCTAACGTCATGAAATTCTGTCGATTGTGCAAATAAAGTGGCCTTTTAACAGTAGATTGGAGAACAGAGCCATGTGCGTCTCATCACCGCTTTATCATACAATTTTATGAAATGATAAAATAAATAGCACTGCCGTTTGTGCCTCTAGGGAGTGTTAGATTACGTCTCTCATTTTCTCTGACCTTTGGTGATGTTAGCTAGAACTTATAAGGCTTAGTCTAATTAGTGCTTTTTGCAAACAGCCTTGAGGTTGGTAAAAATAAAAAGTGATATCTAAGGGCCTTTCTGCAACTTAGCCTTGTTCTGCAATTTATTCCAGAACAGGGACTGGCTGTCCACATGTTAGTGCAGACTACGGCAGGCCCTAGGTGCGGTCTGCCATAGTTAGCATGCAGGCAGCAGATCCTTATCCTGAGATATATTCCAGAATACGGCCAAATGCAGAAAGGTTTTAAATGACTTAAAACACATCTGGAGGGGCTTTCTACATCACACTTCCATAGTGCCTTTTGCAACCAACAGGTCAACATTAAGGAAGCAAATCTGTGATCCTCCGTAGAACAAACGCAGTTTGGAGAGATGAAAAGCTCCAAGGGACCTTCCATCAGCCCTCTTCCAGATCTGCTGGGCAAGTCTCCCCTGCTATTGTGAAAGTCCTCAAGAAGCCAGGGCCTGTTCGGACTGACTGGCCCGATATGGTGTAAGAAAACCATACCAGGCTGTTATGGATCCAGTTCAGAGGTTGCCATTCACACCTGTAGGGTTGGCCTGCACCTGGTGCATCTGGTGCACGGTCAGACGCTGCCATGGCAATCTGTCTGCTGCATGCGACGGTGCAGCCACAGTCATGCAGCCACGCCCACTCACTGTGCCACATCCAGAAGAGGGTGCAGAGGCTGCCATCCAGGGGCAATCCAGCCACTCCCGGGCCCTGTTCGCCCTTGGCTTTATTCTGGAGACCTGCTATCCACACGCTAGAGCAGGCTATAGGATGCCCCAAGTGAGGCCTGACGGAGTCTGCATTAACATGTGGACAGCAGGCCCCTATTCTGAGATATACTCCAGAATACGGCCAAGGGCAGACAGACCCCCGGTCAGTTTGTGGATTGTTCCTGGGAGGGCTGCGGGTCCAGGTGTGGACAGACCGGTCCAGCAAGCAGCCTAGATTGCTTCCGCCACCAGTGTGGAAAGGCCTCAACTTTCCAAACTCTGGTATCTTGCCAAATTCCACAGGTAAGAGAAGGAACGTGCTGTGTCAGATAACACACGCTATCACCGATCTGGGTCCTTTCTGCACTTGGCCTTATTCTGGAATATATCTCTGGATATGGATCTGTTGACCACATGCTAATGCAGACTACAAGAGGCCTCATCTGGGGTCTGCCATAGAATATACTAGCATGTGGACAGCAGCCCCCTATTCCAGGCTATATTCCAGAATAAGGCCAAGTGCAGAAAGGCCTCTTTTCTCTTTCAATTGCTCAACTTGTTTATGTAACCGCATAATTTTGCAAATTTTATTATTATTATTAAAGTTTATTTCTTGAGCGCTATAAATGTACATAGTGCTGTACAAACTACATATATTTAAAAAACAGTACAGTAAAAGGATACAGACAAAAGAAAAGTTAAAATTACTAGAACAGTAAAATTAAAATAATACATAATAAAGTCATAAACACATTAGAATAAAACCGTCCCTGTCCCGGCTTTGTAGCGTCCACACTTCCTACAGGACTCATCTGGGAAGCCTCTTTCTGGGCAGGAGAGAGCGCTTCCCTGGAAAAGGCAAGCGTCAAGGGGCCGCAGAGCCATTGACCGAGGCATGGAAGGAGCCCTGGCAGAGAACCCTCTCGGCAAACAAGGGTGTATTTCCGCTGAGCACTAGAGCACCCAGTGCTAAGTGGAAAAACACCCCAAGCCAGGCGGGGACAGCGCCGTCCGGCGTCTCGCTCGACCGCGCCGCGCTCCAGTAGGCGACCGCCGCGGCTGCCGCCTGGCCCCGCCCCTGCCGGCCAAGCGCCGCCCCCTTCCCCTTCGACCCGGCCGGCTGCCGCCGCCTTCCTGTTCGCCGCCGTCCAACCCACGTGGGCGCCGCCGGGCTGGCACTGCGGGGCAGCCCTGGAAGAAGGGCAGCTGCTCTCGGGCCGCCCGAGCGCCGTCGCCGCCGCCGCCCGCCCAGCCGCCCGCCCGGCCGGCCATCGGGAGCGCGAGAGCGGCGCCTCGACGACGCCCTCCCGGCGGCAACATGGCGAAGGAGCCGCCCTCCTCGCTCAGCTACGTGGGCTGCAACTTTCTGCGGCAGCGCCTGGCCCTGGCCACGCTCAGCGGCCGCCCGGTCAAGGTGCGCAGGATCCGCGCCAAGGAGGACGAGCCCGGGCTACGAGGTGGGTCCGTCTGCCGAGGGCGCGTCCTTGGCGAAGGCGGCGGCGGGCGGGCGGCTTCTGGCTTGAGGTCCGCCGGAGCCACCTGGCGAGCCACCTGGCGAGCCACCTGGCCCCTGCGCCCGGGCTGCTCCCGCGCCGACGGGGCGGAAGGCGTGGCCGCCGGGCGTCCACCTTGCTCTCCCCAACCGGGGGGGGGGTCCCTGGCGGCAGGTTTTGGGGGGCGCGGGATGGGGCCCCTCGGAGGTCCCCCGCCAAGGGAGGAGGCGCGGCAGAGGGGGCCGAGCGCTTCCTGCGCCGGCGGTCGCCGCTCCCGTGTGGCCGCGTGTTTGTCTCCCGAGGAAATAGCCCCGCCTTGGTTGGCCCCTCTCTGGGCGGCCCTGGTGGCCGGGGGGGGGTGGTCCTCTGGACGGGCGTTCAGCCCAGCTGCGACCCGGAGCCGCGTTGCCAGGTTCCCGGAGTCCGAAACAAGAATCGCGCTGCAATGTATGGGTGTTTTTCCACTTAGCACTAGAGGACCCATTAAGGGTCCTCAATGGGTCCTCAATGGGTCCTCTAGTGCTAAGTGGAAAAACACCCGTAGGGGCAGGACAAGCGGTTGGTGACTCAGCCCCTCGAGGACACAGAACCGCCTTCCTTCCCCCCATTTCTCTTCGAGAAGGAGAGGCGACCACTTGTGACCCACGGCCTGGTGGGCAGGTTGCTTGGGCAGCATTGGCACGGGGCTCAATTTTGGACTGGTTGTCTTGGGAGGCGTCTGTTTTCCTTAGGTGCCAAGACTGTATACATGGTTCCCGGGCAGTGGCTTTTCCCTTGAGTGCTTTTACTTCGTGGTGTGGACATAACGGGATCCCTGCCGCGTCAGGCCACGGGCCACCTCGTCCGTCTGGCGTCCTGTGTCACGCTCTGGCCGGCCGAGTGCCTCTGGGCATCTCAGACAGAAGATGAAGGCGGAACCTTTGCCTGCTTTCAGCTCCCTGTCAATGGCCTTTCGGGGCATCTCGCCCGTCTCTCCAGCCTGGAGGTTGGACCTGGGTGTCCATTCTGGTAGCCGTTGATACCCCTGACTTTCATAATTAATCCTAGGATCATCAGAGGAGCCTTGCTGGGATCAGCCCACGGTCCATCTAATCCGACATCATGTCCCACACGGTGGCCCACCAGTTGCTTCTGGGCATCTCAGTTGCAGGACCTCTTCCCAGCGCCCTGCAAATGACCTTTGAGGCGCCCTGCCTGCCTCCCCAACCTGGGGGTGACGTCTAGGCGTCTATTCTCGTAGCCTTTGAGATACCTGTCCTCCATGAGTTTATCTAAATCTTCGAACTGTCCAGGCCTGTTGCTGAGTAAGGCTGGAGCTGATCGATGCCTGGATAGGAGACACTTTGGGAACCTCATGTACATCACCTTGAATTCTTTGATAGGGCCTAAAAATGCTGGATATGCACTTAAGACACTAAGGGTTTTTTCCCACTGACCTCCCTTAATCTGGATCTAAGATGATCCGGATCTAAAGAATGGGTCCTTCAGCTAATCCAGATCTAGTAGACCTAGTAGATCTGGATTAAGGGAGGTACCCGATGCGTCCCCACGGGTGGTGCAGCACCCAATAGCGGTGGGTGATAGCCTCCCCAAAGTAGAAGCGCTGGAGCACCCATGAGGCAAATCTGGATCGACCCACATGGAGCCCACCCGTTGCCCCAGTTTTTTGCGGGGACAGAAGATACAATCTCTGTAGGCGCTCTGGAGAGTCTTTGAAGATTCTCCGGAGTGATCTGTTGCAAGCTTCAGAGCTCCTCCAGAGCCTTTGACAAAGGTCTGTAGGTTTGACACTGCTCACCTGTGGAGTCCTCTTCAGAGCCTGTGCTGTTCTTTGGAGCCGGCTTGGGAGATTGTGCACAGGCTTTGGAACATTGAGTTTTGGGGAGCCCACCCCCCATTGCCCAATCGTGGTGGAAACACACTCCGAATAATCCGGATTTGACACCTGAAGATCCCATTGTAGACCCCTTTAATGGGGTCTACAGGAAATCCAGATTATAGGTCCTGAAGGACTCATTCACTCTGGATTTCCCTAGAACAGGTGGAAAGAAATGTGGCTCTAATGGGGTCTGCAGCGGAAATGGGGTCTTCCTGCCCCGACCCTAATGGGTCCTTAGTGCTAATGGAAATAAACCCATAATAAATAAGGGCAGGTACCAATTTCTGGGTAGTCCAGTTGCTTATGTAATTATAAGAAAGCCCTAGGGCGTTTTTCCACTTAGCACTAGAATACCCAGAGTACCCATTAAGGACCCTTAATGGGTCCTTAATGGGCACTCTAGTGCTAAGTGGAAACCCCCCCCCCCACTCTCTTGTGGAGCTGATTCCTCATTTAGTGGACACAGGACTGCAACTGTTTGTTTATTTTATTTGGTTCTTTCAGTGCTGCCCTTCAGCCAAGAAGGACTTCCAGAGTGGCCCACATTATGTAACCGCCGTCAGTCCCTTCCCCCGGGCTTTACAGTCAGTGTCCGTTGCTCTCTCGGGCTTTCAGCAGGTTCTGGTCCAGGCCCATCCCAAGCTGCTTCTTCGTGATTGAAGCCCCGTTGTGTTTGCCAGCAGAGAATGCCTCGTCATGGCTTGCGGATGCATCGCCAAAGGGCTCACTTGAGCTGTTGGTGGCTTCACAGGGGAGAAGTGTGGGGTGAAACAGGCCTTCCAGGTCCTGGAGCGTTGCTGCAGGTGAACCCTCAGCGTTTCTCCTTATTAGGTTCCTTTTTATTTATAACATTAATATCTCACCTTTCTTCTAAAGAGCTGAAGGCCGTGCCCATACTTTTTCTATCTATGTTTCTAGCATAGCTAGAGGGCCTTTCTACACTGGGCCGTATTCTGGATTATATCCTGGAAAAGGGACTTGCAATCTGTATCCCATCTGGGGCAGAGTATAGGGGTGTTTCCGCATTGACTGCGGAAACCGGTTTAAGTGCCACTAAGGTAAGATTTAAAACACTTACCTTAACCTGCATCCGCACCGTAGACCAGATTGCAGAGGGTGCGTCCGCATTTCAGCGTGCAAAACCGGTTTCTCAAATCTGTTTTGCCGCCGAAATCCGGGTTAAATTGGAGACCTGAACAATCAGGTCTTCAGTGTGTCACTTCCCCTGAATGTGTGCAGAAGCAGGACGCTTCGGCACACCGTCAGGGGAAGACCCGGATTCCCGGCGCCCGCCATCTTTGGAAGGGCAGATGCAGGACTGCCGGCTTCCAAAGCCCTTCCCTCGCGCGCCGGTCGCCGCCGGAAGCACACGGTGACTGGCAGCTCCATGCTCTAGTCCTGCGGCTCCGAGGGCGTTGCCGCTGGTGTGCGAGCCGGAGGACAGATTGGAACGGGTGCTGTTGCGTCCACACAGCACCCACTCCAATCTGTCTTTGGAATCCGTTCTCCCTGCGCGTGGGTGGGCACTCAGATCTGTCACAAATAGTGACGGATCTTCGGGAGGACAGATTTGGCGGCAAATGTGGAAATACCCTAGGAGACCTACCTGCAGATGGAGGACCCCTATTCCAGAATATAGGCTGGAATAAGGCCTGGGACAGAAAGGGCCTGAGAGTCAAGGCCAAAGCTGTCCTCCATATTGAAACTATCATGATGTCGTGGTTCAAGTCTTGGACTGTACTTAATGCAGGTATGACTATTCAAATGCTTCCTTGTGCATCAGGTCCACCAAGGTGTGTTCCTGTGCCATAAGAAAATAATCCGGAGGCGGCTTTTTTACCCACCGGTCCGCCTCTCCATCTTCTCATGAACATTCTGGGTTAGTTTCAAGGTGGCCTGAGAACGTAAGAGACACATGCTGCTGTCTCTACTGGGCTTCGGAGCCCTTTGTTACCTTTACGTGTGAAGGCAGCAAGAGGCTATGTTCAGACATAACAGAAAGGGTGCCTCAGAGAGTCAGTGGGTGGCCATGTTCTCAACCCTTCCAGTTTGGTCTAGTGGTTAGGGAGCCGAACTCTTATCTGGGAATACCAGGTTCGATTCCACCCTCCCCCGTGAAGCCAGCTGGGTGACCTCAGGCTAGTCACAGCTCTCTTCTGAGCTCACAGGATGTCTGTTGTGGGGAGAAGAATAGAAAAGCTTCATCAGATGCTTTGAGTCCCCTTAAATGGGTGAGAAAAGCGGGGTAGAAAAGCCAGCTCCTCCTCCTCCTCCTCCTTCTTCCCTAATCCACCTTGTCTAGTACAGAATGTTCAGGTGAGGGTTACCTCAGAGCTACCTCAGCGGGGCTTTTCTGTGTCTTCTCACAGGCCAACACTTCTTGGGTTAAACTGACAAGCCCTGTAAACTTGATTTGAGAATCAAATGGGCTAAGCCCTTTTATGTCGGTCTGAACTTGGAGGAGGAGCCCTGCTGGATCAGAACAAGTAAATGTCTACAAGGGTCCTGTCCACAAGCAGCCTTTTTGCTATAATTTCGTGAAGAAAAAGACTAATTTGGACTTGGCAACCACTGAGCTGGTGACTGGTGCTCTTTAGCTTTTCCTCACCACCTGTCATTCACCTGTCTCTGCTTGAGATGCCCATGAGCATTTGGTGGGCCACTGTGTGCGACGGGATGCTGGACTAGATGGGCTGTGGCCCGATCCAGCAGGGCTCCTCTTAGGTTCTTGTGTTCTTACGCCTTTCTACGTTGCTTGTAGTGACACAGACTTCCAGGGAGAAGATTCTTACAGTTCTTCTCTTTGGGCAGTTAGGATGTCAGCAGAGTCCAGTTCGACACATCTATAGTTGGAAAGGACCTTGACCTAATACACTTCCAGGTCCTGTTGCAACGTCATGATTCTTTGAAGAGTATGTGTGATTCCAGGGGAAAACATTACTAGTCGTATATCTTGCAGCAAGGCTAACTAATATGGGATCCTTCAATTACTGTTGAGCTGTTTTTCTTGGGATCCTCCACCAGCATGATCAAGAATCAGATGTTTCTGGAAGATGATCAACCTGGCCTTCAAGGTAGCATTTCGGGGACTTCCAGGCCTTGGCCTGTTTAGACTTTGCACCAGAAATTTCCAGTGTGGTACCTAGTGGATGTCTGTGGTAGATGAGACTGCTCTAATACAGTACCCGATGCACCATGGCCAACTGCTTGCATATGAGCATTGATTAGCAGGACATGAACAGAACAATGTACATTGTTCACAGTTATTCCAGCAGTGGGTGCTTAGTGGCGTCCCATCTCTTCTAGCACAATAGTGATGTAGCATTGGTAACCTAAAGGAACCATATGATTTGGATTTCACTAGCTGTGGTGGAAACCGGTGTGTCTCTAATGGGTTCTGTAGTGGAAATGAGGTCACACGGCTCTCAGCCAAATGGGTCCTTAATGGGTGCTTCGATGAGTACTTAGTGTTAGTGGGAAAACACCCAAATTCTGCAGGCATGGAAGAGAATTTGTCTTATTCAAGCAAGCCGCTGATGAAGATTCCACAGAATCAACCGGAGCGACATAGTGTGGGCTTCTGATTGCTGAGATATTGGCCAAACTTCAATCAAATATTTTTGTTCTTATGCTATGTGAAAACCCATAGGAGTAGTGTCCCATCTATTCAACACAGCGGCCACTTCACGGCGGTGGCCCTGCTGAAAAATTGAGACCAGACTGTGAGGCAGAGAGAGAAAAGGAAGCGAGAAGATCATTGTTCTTTCTCGATATCCTGTCTTGGTGATTTCTGAAGAGGAGAATGTGTTCTCGTTGTCATGGCTTCCTGCAAGTTTAAGCATTCATGTTGGCTTTATGCTTCAGAAGTTCTCCTAAAGTCATGAAGGGTAGGGAGCACGTAGGTAACAAGCGCTCTCCATTACTGTGTGAGATTTCAGAAAACCTCAGTGAAGCTACTCTAGGATGCCCAATACAGTGGCACACGGTTGCTGCAACTAGAATAAAGTTATATATATCTTAATTCACCTGTAGACTACTTGGTTTACTAGATGGTGTCGTCCTAGTCCAGGCTCAGTGTACACCAGCCACTAGTAGGCTCTAAGAGCTGTGGTTCTCATCTCATTTCCTCCAGAAGTGCTTCCCTTACTGGTTTCCAGTTAATCAGTGCATCAATCGCTTCCTGCTTTCGTGGGCTGTTCATCTTTGCACTCCGTGTTTTGTGAATATCAGTCCAAATATAATGTAGTATTATCTTATGGAGACTGTGTGAGAGCATGCATTGGAACTTAGGATATTACTTCCCAACATTGGAATGATTTGCATCATGCTCTGTACATGCTTTTTTGTAAGGAAGTCCCTAAATATTTATGCAGGACTACAGCTTTGAGTTCCTTAAGAGCAAATTCTTATTGCTCCTTATCTCAGACGTGGAGAGGGAATCCATTTACTTGTTCGTCTACTCTAATTGTAAATGGCTAACAGGCTGCTTAAGAGTTAAATAAGGGAAGAATTTTGATTACAGCACACTGCATGTTGCTGAATTTTGCAAAGGTTGCTATGGTTCTTAGAATAACTACTGAATGCGAAGATTCTCATATGCATTATGTTTTTCTGATAGATTTTGAAGCAAACTTTATACGGCTGATTGACAAAATAACCAACGGCTCGAGGATTGAAATAAACCAAACAGGTAATTATTATTTATTATCGGGTTAGCAGATGATCATGCAGGAGAGAATAGTAAAAAAAAGAAAGGTATGGAGGGGAACAGGGGAGTGAAGTAAAGCAAGGCTATAAACAAAGGAAGAATATGCGGTTGTTTCGATCACATGTGCTTAGTTGCTGGAGAAGATTGGGGCAGGCATTATGCAACTGATTCTTTTCATTTAGAGTTCCACCTGAAATGTGGTAAGCATCCATTTGCTCAAAATAACCATATCTGCTCACCATCAGGAATAAGAATTGTCATTTTTCTGTGCTTAATATGCTGCGCCTTCTGATGCCCAGCTGGGGCGTGGGCATCACACCTGACGCTGATACTGCATAGCGGCAGCGCATTACGCCGCCACTACTTCGAATTTACCTACTACAGAACGATGAGCGCTCGCTCCACAGTACCAGGTAAATTCGAATGTTCCCGCCAGTCCGGAGAGGACAGCAAGAACAGTGAACGAGAGCTGAGCCTGCAGCTAGGCTCCCATTGGCTGCCCCGTCTCACGTGGCATGCGCCTCAGTGCGCGCCACGGAAATATTGCGGCTTCCTTTGAGAAGGCACGTCGTGGTTTTGCAGCAGGTAAGGTAGCACTTTTTTCTCGATAAGAGCGGATTTTATTCTGCTAATCTGGATACATCCTGAGTGTCATCTTTTTCATGGGTATCATGTGTTTTTGGGAAAGAATACTAAAGCAAAGTGGGAGAGGAAGTTAGCACTTGTAAACAAAGCATTCTGAAAGATTACCAAAGCACTTGAGGCTGCGGCAGGCAGATTCCTTTTCTGACCTCATTGTCTACCCAGCACTTCTTTTTCAAGGACCTTTGGAAACGATTCTGTGGCTTCTGAGAATTTCCTCATAGCATGCTTTATTGGCCCGTAAGTCTGTTTGCTGCTTTCTCTTTGTAATCCTCCTGAGGATTTGATTTCACTTACCTTACAGTCAGTTCCCAAGAGAAGCTCATTCCCTGGAATATGACTGAAGGTGGTCTGTAGCCTCTCACCCCCTTGGAAGGCAGCGCGGTTAAGAGGGGCTGCTGGTGCTAGATATGCGCACAAATGTTTATTTGACATCCTACTCGAATTGGATTGAATACCCGGAAACCCGATTTGATTCAGATCTTTTAAGTTCAAACTTAACAAGATTCGATTCGTAGTTACCAAATTCGTATCTGCACATACGAACATCGGCGACATTCATATATGCAGATACGAATCTTCCCCTCATCCGTACACGTCTGTACACATCCCGTAGATATCCCGTATGCAACCTGTTCTTGTCCCATATGGATCCATACAAACGTGAAAGGTGCAAGTCTTCAAGTACGCATCGCGTTTGAACCCGTACGCATACGAATGTCCGGATAATTTGATCGAATAGATCCGAAATTTGAAATTCGGCTTGAATGTTTACATTCGAATTTCGGGACGTTCCATTTGAGTTCGAATGTTGACATTCGGCACGTTTGATTGGATTGCCTACGAATATTCGTGGACATCCCGGGGTCTCTCTTCTGGCAAGACTGCCGCCAGAGTTGGTGGCAGAAGCAGCCGTGGTCCTACCAACAGCAGGCAAATGTCATAGAACTGTGGCATTAGCAGCACCCCTGTTAAAGAGACTACAGTATTCCTTGAATAACCAATATGTTTTTGAAGGTTTATGCTTTTTACAGTACCTTGCTTCTTTTTGCCTGTTTTGTGTGCTTTAGTAGGAATTTTCTCCATTGTTTCATCTTACAACGTTGTTGTTGCGTCCCATTGACTTGTGGCCGACTTCTGGTTGTCTGAACAGGCTTACAGGGACAGCTCTATACAGTTTTTTTTGGTAGAAATATAGAGGCGGTTTGCCATTACCGACCTTTGAGGAGAGGCTGGAGATTCAACCAGCAATCCTCTGTTCTCCTGCCAATTTGCTCTGTTACAGCCATTCCTAGCCCCACAGTGTAAGGCTCCCCAGATAATTTCTTGAATTTGGCCTTGAAACTTGCATCTGTGGAGCTGTGGTCCAGTTGTATCTGATAGCTCTGATAATCGCAATTCTTACATACCATTGCTCTGAACATCACTGTCACATCGGGGCCAAAAATCCAAATTGTGTCTAAAAACTGATGGGGTCTGAGCTTTCTGCAACACGCCAGGAAAGGGATCTCGGGGTTCTGGTGGACAGTTCAATGAAGGTGTCAACCCAGTGCGCGGCAGCAGCGAAAAAAGCAAATTCAATGCTGGGAATAATTAGGAAGGGAATAGAAAATAAGTCAGCAAATGTCATTTTGCCCCTTTATAAATCTATAGTGAGGCCACATTTGGAATATTGTGTACAATTCTGGTCACCACACCTCAAAAAGAATATTGTGGAACTAGAGAAGGTGCAGAGAAGGGCAACCAGAATGATTAAGGGTCCGGAACACCTCCCTTACGAAACCAGGCTGCAACGTCTAGGCCTCTTCAGTCTGGAGAGACGGTGTTTAAGAGGGGACCTGATTGAAGTGTATAAAATTATGCATGGTAGAGAAAAGGTGGATAGAGAACGTTTCTTTTCTCGATCGCCCAATACTAGAACGAGGAGGCACTCTGTGAGGCTGATGGGTAGGAGAGTCAGATCCGACAAGGAGAAGTATTTCTTCACCCAAAGGGTCATCGGTTTATGGAATGTGCTGCCGGAAGAGGTGGTAACAGCTACCAGCCTAGATGGCCTTAAGAAAGGGTTAGACAGATTTATGGACGACAGATGTATCAATGGCTACTAGAATTAATGCCTAGGTAAATCGTTCAGGCTTGGAGGAAAGTAGGATGCTTCTAAGGCCATTTGCTGGGATTTGAGAGCAGGGAAAGGTTTGTCCTTGTCTCTGCTTGAGATGCCCATGAGCATTTGGCGGGCCACTGTGTGGGACAGGATGCTGGACTAGACGGGCTGTGGCCTGATCCAGCAGGGCTACTCTTATGTTCTTAGTATACATGTTATGGCATAATCTCATATTCAAGACAAATAGCTACAGCAGGTGTGGAAGATGACAGCAAAAATCCTGGCCAATTGTAGGGTCTCCTGCATGCAGGAATTACTTCTGTATGAGCAACAAAGCAAAGGGGCGGCTTGTATTTATATAATGTTGGTGTCATAGTTATGGAAACCTAACCTTAAGAATATTTCCCTTCCCTCCTAAAAGGTACAAGTTTATACTATCAGCCTGGCCTGCTCTACGGAGGCTCTTTGGAACATGAATGTAGCTCCAGTCGCAGTATTGGGTATTATCTGGAACCTCTTCTCTGCTTAGCTCCGTTTATGAAGCACCCGTTAAGAATCGTTCTCCGTGGAATAACAAACGATCAAGTAGATCCTTCGGTAAGTTTCAGAGCTTGAAATATCGAATCTATCCTTTCCCCAGTGAATGAAGTGACAGAAAAGGGATAGAGCAGAGGGCCAGGCGCACACGTTATAAAAAGCAGCCCTAAAACAGCTTCTGGGTGGTAGCATGTGGACATCCCACCTCTAATCTCCATTAAAGGCCAGAGAATGCTCTTCCAAAGGGCACTTTCAGGCCTTTAGTGTGGATTAGAGGTAGTAAGATGTGGATGCTGCCACCTCTGAGCGGTTTTTAATCCTCTTTTTTTTAACCTCATGTGGATGCAGCCTCAGACCGAGGCATTTTTCAGCCCTGGCCAGAGACCGGACCTGTGGTCCTCTGCACGCAAACATGTATTCAACAGTTGAACTGTGGCTTCTCTCCTTGGCTTCTCCAGTGAACTTTGCTTGTCCAGACAGATGTGCTAGAATTGCGTGGCTAGAATAAGAGTTTAAAGAAGCATTGATAGTTCAGAAATGACCCAAGAAAGAAAATTCTAGGAAAGGAGATGTTCTAATGGGAGAGCTCTCCTGCATTGAGACCTGGTTAGCTTGTGCTCCAGAAGTTCTGCTGCTTATAAAGCAGGCAGTAGTTTGTATTGTGAGGTTCTGACACCTCAAGGCCTAGGGTTGCTGCAGGCCCAGGGCCAGCACCATAGATATGGGGGTGGTGGTCACAGATTTGGTGGTGAATAAAACGTCACATTTTTTTCTGCAAATGTATTATAAATTTTGAGGGAGGCAAAACAATTGGGGGGTGGCGTCCCTCTGCCCCCCCACCCCCCACTGGCCTGGTCTGCTAGCATTTCAAGCAAATAAAGGAGCAACCCTTGAGCTGCTGAAACTGTTAACTGTCTATTAAAACAGGTCTGTTCTTGCTTGGAACGCAGGTCCTAAGGCTATGACGGCCCAAGACTTTGTCAGCTCCTCGCCAGGATGAAAATAAATATTGGCTGGGAAGCAATTAAAAATGACCCCCTGTTCAGCCTGAGCATTTTCCAGTGAGCCAGTTTGGTCTAGTGGCTAGGGAACCGGACTGTTTTCTGGGAATATTGAGTTTGAGTCCTCATTCCTCCATGAAGCCATCTGGGTGGCCTTGGGCTAGTCACAGCTCTCTTCTGAGCTCTCACAGCCCCACCCGCCTCACAGGGTGTTCTGTTGTGGGGAGGAGAACAGAAAGTTTGTCAGCTGCTTTGAGTTCTCTTAAATGAGGGAGAAAAGGGGGGGTAGAAAAGCCACCTTTTCTTCTCTATCCACCTTTTTGACATTGTGCCTGATTTTATATACTTCAGTCAGGCCGCCCCTTAAAAGCTGTCTTTCAAGGATGAAGAGGCCTAGACATGGACTGCAGTTTGACTACTCCTGTTCTAAAAGCTTTCCGGGGAAACTGATCTTTGGGGGGGGGATTTTGAAGGGTCTTAAACATATCCAGGAAAAGTGAAAGGGAACTAAGCTTAGAGGTTAGAAGACCTTTGCAAATGCAGAGGGGTGGCCAACAGACCAGGGGCAGGAATATGTTGGGATGACTCCATAGTGTTTTCATGGGAATGGTTCTCTGGACCCAACCTTCCACAACCTACAAATTTTGATTTAATTCAAATAATTCTAGTGTATCAGTTATTCTGGAATGGAGTTACAGTACAGTGGTACCTTGACATACAAGTGCCCTGACATACAAGGGTTTTGAGATACAAGCCGCCGAGCGAGTGATATTTTGCTTTGAGATGAGAGCAAGATTTGAGATACGAGTATGTAAATACAGTACAGTACATAATAAAAACAACTGAGGTGGTGTTTTGGGAGCTGGAATGGATTAATGGGAAAATTGCTTTGAGATACGAGCAATTTGACATAAGAGCAAGGTTACGGAACGAATTAAACTCGTATGTCAAGGTACCACTGTACTTGTATTTCAAAACATATGAAAGGCAGAGAAATCTGACGTAGAAATAATGGGCTATAATGTTGTTCAGAATGCTACCCAATATACTTATTTGCCTCTGTTTGTTGTTATTGTCTTTGTTTTTGTATGCATGTTATAATTTCAGCACAGCGACAGAAGGTGAGATTCTGAATGAGTCAGGAAAGAAAAATTAAAACATCAGCTCAGAAACCTTTCCTGGATCCCTGCCTCTGTCCTACACAGTCAGTAACTAATCTATGTCATGAGCTCATTGTGCGAGATTTCTTTTGTTCTAATTGGCATTGTATTTCTTTATCATCAGGATGAATGATGATTCACCATCAAAATGAACCTCTTAAATCTCTTAATTCATGAAGGTTGATTATTGACTGTCTTCCAGGTAGATTTTCTCAAGGCAACTGCTCTTCCTCTGCTGAAAAGATTTGGAATTGATGGTGAAGATTTAGAACTGAAGGTAATATTACACCTGTTCCTACATGCACTGTTTTACACCAGTCTGCAGGTATATTTATCCTTTTTGCAACATACGTAAAAAGAAAGCTCAGGCTAAGGGCAATTTGTGCTGCCCAGTATACCGGACCAGCAAGTGTATTGGAGCCTCCCTTGTGAATGCTGGTGTGTTCTAAGGGAGATCCATGTGCTTTATTTATTTATTTATTTATTTATTTATTTATTTATTTATTTATTTATTTATTTATTTATTTATTTATTTATTTATTTATTTATTTATTTATTTACATTTCTATCCCCATACCTGAAGGTCTCTGGGCGGGTAACAACTGTTAAAACAACAGAGTAAAAACAGAATATACATTAAAAAGTACTTTAAAAATTCAACACATCTAAAACAACTTTGATATGAGAGGGAGAGTTTCTCCACTGTAGCCTTTGAAAAGACTGTGTCTGCCTTCATAAGGGAAAGATGCTGGCATCAGTGTGTCTCAACGACTGCAATCAATGGGAAATCCATGCTTTGATTTGTTGGGGAGTTGCATCAGGGGATTTTAGGAGTACAACCTGTGAAAAGATTGTTTTGATGTGGGGGAAACTGGCATATGGTCAGCAATGCAATCCGTCAAAAACCCTTGTCTAGGATGTGTGCGAACATGGTTGCGTGCATCCTTGCTGGCATCTGTATTATTAAGGATTCAGGCATGTGTTCTGATATTGCCTCCTTGATGGAAGCTCCTTGTCCCCTGGTTGCTACTCAGCACTAACTAGAAGCCTCTCTAGATGGCATGTTTTACAGGAGACAAGACGAATCACCCTATAGGAAAGGGCACCCTGGGAGAGATATTGCCTTGTATATTAAAAAGGGCATTAAGTCTAGCACCTTGAGATTCCCCAAAGGGTAGACCCTTTTGCAGAATCGGTGTGGGGAGGGATATTGGGTGATTACACTAGGTTAATACTAGGAGTATATTATTGCCCTCCTAAGCCAAGCACTCCAGGAAACCTGGAGATGGAGAAGGAACTTAGAAGAGCATCCTAAAGAGGCAGTCTTGTATATATGGGAGACTCAGACAAAGGAAGACATGATTCTGGATCCACTTTTAAGTGATATAAAGGGCTTGGTGAAAGAAATATATGCAGTTGAAATGACTGGAAATAATCGCCATAATGAACTAAAATTCGGCATTTATAAAAAAATTTAAAAAAGGAAACTTCAAAATAGAGATTACTGATGCAAAGGAAAATCCAAGGGAATGTCAAAAAGGCAACTTCCAGAATCCTTGGCTGCGAGGACCATCAAGGCGCCAAGTAGAGGCCTTCATGGTTGACTAAGACTGTCGCGCTAGGCAATGCGCGTGTAGAAAGGCCCTTTGACTCAGCTACGAATGTTGATTTCTGACTTTATGAGGTAACTGAATTCTGAGAATCCTGTTTCTATTGCCACCCCCGTTTCCCCTCTCAGTCTAGCAAAACTAGTAGGCTCTTTAATGAGAATTAGAGTTGTCCCAGTCGTTCGAACACAAGAGGGGAACAGAGGCCAAAGACGGTTAGGTGTTTTCCCAACAGCCCTGTCTCTCTTCACTCTCACTCACTTATGTGGGAGGAAACCCATGGAGCAGGGAACTTACCTGCCTGCCGCTTGCGAAGTCAGCACCGTTATATGGCCCCGGAACTCACAACACTGTGCTTGTGTAGTAGTACTTCATCACACAAGTTCGGCACATCCATAGTTCTAAACTGTCTGGGTTTCTCTGTTCACATTTTTTGTACATACTACCATGGTGAGCCAGTTTGGTCTAGTGGTTAAGGAGCTGGACTCTTATCTGGGAATACCGGGTTCAATTCCAACCTCCCCCATGAAGCCAGCTGGGTGACCTTGGGCTAGTCACGGCTCTCTTCTGAGCTCTCACAGCCCCACCTGCCTCACAGGGTGTCTGTTGTGGGGAGAAGAATAGCAAAGCTTTGCCAGCCGCTTTGAAGTCCCCTTAAGTGGGTGAGAAAAGTGGGGTAGAAAAGCCAACTCTTCTTCTTCTTCTTTTAATGTGTTTAATATGTGATTGGTTTTAATGCGTTCATTTTATATGTTGTGACCCACTCTGAGGCCCTTGGGTATAGAGTGGGATAAAAATGCAAAATTATTATTATTATTATTATTATTATTATTATTATTATTATTATTATTATTATTATTATTATTATTATTATTAGTTTATTTCTACAGTGCTGTCCATGTACTCAGCGCAAAATAAGTTAGGAAGGTAGTAAGTAAGGTAGGAAGGTAGTAAGTAAGATAGGTAGGAAGGAAGGTAGAAAGGAAGGAAGGTAATAAGGAAGTAAGGAAGTAAAGTAGTAAGGTAGGAAGTAAGGAAGGTAGTAAGTAAAGTAGTAAGGAAGTTAGGTAGTAAGGTATTAAGTAAGGAAGTAAGGTAGGAAGTAAGGTTGTAAGTAAGGTAGTAACATAGGTAGTAAGGTAGGTAGTAAGTAAGTAAGTACTCTGCAACCACGAGAAAGAAAGATAGGTATTCTGTCCATTTGGTTTCCTACTTCTGAATGTGGAAAGCATCTTTCTATGGCATGTATGGTTAGTAACACAATTGTTCATCAAAGGTGATATTGTGTGAAAGAAATGTGAAACTCAGGCATTTTGATTCTGCGAAAATACTGCTTTGGATGGCGTCTTTCGTAACTTGCATTCTCAATTCTTTGAACCAGATTGTGAGGCGTGGCATGCCTCCCAAAGGAGGAGGCGAAGTTATTTTCTCTTGTCCCATTAAGAAAGCCTTGAAGCCAATTCAGTATGTTGACCCGGGAAAAATCAAACGTATCAGAGGTGTGGCGTATCCTTTTACGAGTTTTTTGTTTGTGTGTTTTGTTTCTTGTTTTGGTAAATGCTGGCATGCTGTCTTTGCCTAGTACTCTCGCCAGGGAATAGGGGCTGCGGTCCATTGAATCGAGTAGCATTTACCTATGTTGAGGCACCGAGGATTATGCTGTTAATCGTGAATAATGTTCTGTGCACGGCTTTTGTGCATGATTGCAGACAGCTGAGCAGCGTTAGAGCACTAAGCTCTTGAGCCAAGTGGCACAGAGGTTTGCTCTTGCAACAAAGGCTTCAATGTCTGCTTTTCAAACGCCTTTGTAATAAGTGGCTTTTGCCTACTTTGGAGATAAAGCCACAAATGTTGATAGCTTACCTGCCCATTCATGAGGCAGGTTGGTTATTAGACTTTTTATTTGGAAACGTGCTGCCATTTAGTAGCTGTAACGTGGCAAACATCCAACTTCTTGGCAATCGCCTTTCTTGTGATGAATCTGATTGGTTCCTTGGGTTTTTTCCCCCTGCTGACCCCTCTTTTTTAAAAGGCAATCCCACAAAAGCATTTCAGATGGGAACTCGTGAGTGCAGAAAGGCACAGAAGGGGTGATCCCTCTCTGTCTCTATAAGCACACCTTGTGAACTGCCTTCTGCAAATTCCAGCCTTTTATGTTTTGATGACAGTTGCATCCATGCACCACACGCCAGGGTTGCCCACCTAAACACTGACCGCTTGCTTGTTTCAAAAATATTGCCTTAATTTCACCAATCAGGTACTCTGTTAGAGTGTCTCCTCAGATAGCAAACCGAATTGTGGATTCTGCAAGGAGCATCCTCAACAAATTTCTGCCAGATATTTACATTTACACGGATCATATGAAGGGGACCAGTTCTGGGAAGTAGGTTTTGCAAGATAAATGTTTGTGGTTTCCTGTGTGATGTTTATTTAGAGGGAACATTGAAAGTAACAGAGGAAAGCCCTTCTGAACTCTGCTGTCAGTCCATGAAAAACCTACCCACATGATTTTGGAAAGAATTCATCTTTAAGTTTAGCGTTGGTGGATTTTATCTTTTCCATTCAGCCTTCTTCATCTTTTTTTTTTTCCTCCAGCCACACTGGACTCTCCTTACATGGAACTATTAATTATTTGCCCTGCTATCAAGCCAGTAAGAAAAACAAGTCATGTTTATTTGAGTGCATTGGCATCCTATGCCTACCAAAAAAAACTCTCAAAATAGCTTCCAAAAAGCATTACTAGTCAAATCCCTGCGCTGACTTACTGTGTAAAACTAGCTGCCGCATGAAGGAAACAGGATTAGAAGGGAAATCTAAAGGAGGCTGCATTTGCACCCATTTAAAAAGTAGCTTAAAAGTGGCTTAGAGGTCATAGTGTGTGGATGCTAGGGTTCCCATCCCAACTCTGATCTACATTACAGATCAGAGAATGCATTTTGAGAGGGGGCTTTCTGGCCTCTGTTGTAGATAAAGGACTCATATGTGGGTGCTACCACTTCTAAGCTGCTTTTGAGCTACTTTGTTTTAAACCAGTGATGGCCAACCTATGACACGCGTGTCACAGGTGACACGCCAAGCCCTTTTGGGTGACACACCTGGTCACCCTGGCACCTGGGCGTGTAGTGCTTGCTTGTTCCTGAAGTGTACAAAATACCAACTTTCAATTGAACATTAGCAAACGAAATTCAGCAACAAAAGTCACTAATGTAAAGAATGATTTGTTTTTGCTTTTAATAAAATACATATATCAAAAATATAACTTTTTTACTAGAGCTACAAATATCACAGAATTTTGGATATTTCTAGATGTGACACAGCACCCAAGTGAAGGTAGGTTTTCTTGTGAATTTTGACACACCGAGCTCAAAAGGTTCGCCATCACTGTTTTAAACTGTGTGTGGATGCTGCCCAAGAAGAAAATATGGCAGGCTGTGGGGACATGATTCCATCTTCTCTCTTTGTCCTGCAACCTAGTGGCAATTGAGGAAGGACCCGAATGGTAGGGCGGATGGGAGATCTTACATTTCTGTCTTTTCTCCGTTTTCTTCAGGGAGAACAGACTGATAAAATGTCCCCCTCCCTTGACAAGTTGCCATCTAGTTCTCCAGGTCCCCGCCCACCTCACCAGGATCTTGCAGTATTTTCAGACGAAGATGCTATTTTTGAGTGCTCGCTTCCTAATACAGCCTAACACTATTCCATGTGGTTAGCAATTTTGGTGCATTTTCTAAAAGCGTATCCAGACACATATTATCCCAGATTATCTAAATAATGCAGATTAAGTAAATGCTGTCTGGATGAAGCTAGTTGGTGTCCTTTTGCCTGAGTCCAAGAGAGACAGTCAAGAGACCTCCTTGCCGACCTGTACATTCTTTCTCGACATAAAATAGTTTTCTTTGTTCCTGGTTGTAAAGAAAGATTATAGGTCTGGTGGAACTGAGATGGGATAAATGTTTGTAGTTGGCTATTTTATTAACTGAGAAAGGCTGTAGCTCAGGGCTAATACAAGCATACGGGAAAGCAGAGTTACCATTTCAGTACCCAGCCTTTCCCTGGAAGTAGGCAATGGCAAACTGGGTCTGTATTTCTGCCAAGAAAACTGCATGGTGGAGCCAATGGAGGTATTCATGCAGTCAACTAGAAATTGGCCATGACTTGATGGTACCAAGAAGCATTTTATTAACCAGGTAAGTCTGTGAAGTGGTAGATGTGTTTATTGAAGAACCTCAAATTATCGTAAATACATTTTTCATTATTTTATCAACCTTCTTCCTGTCTTATTTCAGGTCTCCGGGCTTTGGGTTGACCCTTGTCGCAGAGACCACAAATGGTACTTTCCTTGGTGCTGAGCTCGCCTCTAATCCCCAGGGGCAAGGTGTGGCTGTACTTCCAGAAGACCTTGGTATAAGCTGTGCGAAGTTACTCCTTGAAGAAATTCACAGAGTAAGTGCTGGTCTTCTTCAGTGCTACGTAGTGGCACCTCATTCCTGCATCTACTTGTGTGGTTTTAACATTCTTCTTACAATTGGGTAATCATATTTATTGTTTTGTAAATATTTTTCTTAAATTAAACATTTTATTGAACAGATTAAACCAGTATAATTGTACACATAATACAGATAATTCAAACAGAACGAGAAAAACAAGTCATAGCTATAACAGTCAAGAACAAAGCAGGATTGTTAATACAACTCATTACTAAGGGTAAATGCCAAACCATTCAAGACTTTGTATACCTATTATAGGGCTGATTCATTCCATCAAAAACTTAACAATATTCATAGGGATGACATTACTCATCCGGTTTAATTCTGTAATGAATGGAGATCGTACCTCTTAATGAATAAGGAGATATAATTTCCGTCTTCGTTCCTTAAACGTTTGGGATTAAGCAGATCAAATGTTCCTTGAAGTTGAAATTCCCTTAAGTGCCGCGTGTAATAGACATTCTGGTAGTTGCCCTTCCTACCCTCTGTAGCCATAATCAAAACGATCACTTCTCCCTTATTGGCAGGAATCAACCCTGTAACAAAGCAGATGGAGAGAGTCAGTGGTTCTTGGTACATTGGAAGCACCTAAAATGCCTTGAGGCACTGCAAATGGGTTCGTTGGGCTTATCTGAAATCTACCCCATGGAACAAATCAGAGATTTGCTGCACATATTGGATTCCTGAAGAGCCCAATAAATGCCGTATGCTGTGTGACTCTAGTATTTGTGGGAAAATGTGTGGCAGACCTAACAATGTGAGAACATAGGAGGAACCCTGCTGGATCAGGCTCTAGTGCATCTAGTCCAGCGTCCATCTCAGATGGTGGCCCACCACTTGCTTCTGAACATCCTGATGCAGAAGGTGAAGGTGAAGCCATCAACTGCTTTGTGCTTGCTACATGTGGCCTTTAGATAGACAGTGGTAGTTTCTAAGCATCCATTCTAATAGCTGTTGATATACCTGACCTTTGTGAATTTAATCACTGCTTAAAGCCATTCATGCTAGCAACTATCACCACGTCTACTTCTTCAGATGCTAGGGGGCCCATTTGGAGACTAACAGGAGAAGGGTTGGTGGCATGAGCTTTTGTAGATGTCTACTTCTTCAGATGCCAGGGGGCCCAATGGACACATCTACTTCTTCAGATGCTAGGGGGCCCAGTGGACATGTCTACTTCTTCAGATGCTAGGGGGCTTAGCATCTGACGAAGTAGACGTATCTATGAAAGGTCATGCCACCAACCCTTCTCCTGTTAGTCTCCAAGTGCTACTAACTACCTTGCTGGAATTTTCAAATTAGACTAACATGGCTATTTCTCCGATTTTGATAAGCAAGTTCATCAGAAGCCTTCTGAAAGTTCAGATAGACAGTGTCAGCTGGATCAGCTTTATCCAAATGGTTGTTGGTACTCACAAAGAATTCTAGCAAGTTAGTAAGACAGATTTCACCCTTTTGGAAGCCGTGCTTGATTTTCACTGGCTTTCTCTTATTCAGAGTTTTCAGGCTTTAGTCAATTATCATGTGGTTATCTCTAATGTGGAAGTTACCTTTGTGACTGGAACCGGAGTCTGTTTTTATTTCCTCCATGCAATTATAAACATGCAATTATAAAATGAAACAGTATAAAATAGCAGTTTGCTTGGTCGCTTGAAACAGCCTGTGATATAGATGTTAGCAGTAACCCTAACCTTCCTTAAGAGCGGACCTGATTGGATAAAATTATGCACGGTATAGAAAAGGTGGATAGAGAAAATTTCTTTTCTCTATCACACAACACTAGAACCAGGGGGCATCTATGAAGCTGATGGGTAGGAGAATAAGGTCTGACAGGGGGAAGTATTTCTTCACCCAGAGGGTCATCGGTTTATGGAATTTGCTGCCGGAAGAGGTGGTAACAGCTTCCAACCTAGATGGCTTTAAGGAAGGGTTAGACAAATTTATGGACGACAGATGTATCAATGGCTACTAGAATGAATGTCTAGGTACATCTTTCAGGTTGGGGGGTTGGAAAGCAGGACGCTTCAAAGTCCATTTGTTGGGATTCAAGAACAGGAGGTTTGTCCTTGTCTGCTTGAGATGCCCATGAGCATTTGGTGGGCTTGACAGGATGCTGGACTAGCTGGGCTGTGGCCTAATCCAGCAGGGCTTCTCTTATGTTCTTATGTGTTCTGACACAACATGATCAGAATCATTGCACCTGGAAGCAATTTTCTACGAATGGTTTGCCATGTTTTTGGGCCTTGAACTGAAATTGCATATTTGTTAGTTCGCACACATACCTGAGACCCAAAATGTATTTCATATGGCTCTTGGCTAGCTGAGTTGTTAAATGTTACAAAATCTATGGCTTATCTCTTGACCCTTGAAATGAGAGAGCGAAGCGGCTCTACACTTCCCCTCCTCCTTTTCTGCCCATATTATTTGGTTAGCACAAAGTTTAATTATTAAATGGTTTGCACTTTCAGGGAGGCTGTGCAGATTCAACAAGCCAGAGCCTGGTCTTGCTCCTCATGACCCTTGGACAGCAGGATGTTTCCAAAGTTCTGCTAGGACCCCTGTCACCGTACACGTAAGTCCCTAACCCTCCGTTTCCCCAAAACTCATTGCCTCAGTCCTGTTTGATCTGTTGAATGCATCCATTAACAGATTTTGTTCTTGATTTGGATGCTATACATAATTTGTGCTTGCAGAATGAATGCCTCTTACCTTTTTGGTAAAACATTCAGGGATCACTTCTACCTTTTTGCTATTCGGGGGAATGGCTCTACTTTTACATTAATCTGTAGCAACCGCCTGAGCAGTGGCAAATTTTATTCATAAGCCAGTTCCCTTGTGCTCAGTGGAGCTTTTTGTAGGAAAGGGAGGTTAGGATGGCAGGATGAGTGCTGGTTTCATGGAGTAGCTTTTTGATTCAAATTCCTAGGGCATCGGGGTTCACAATGTTAAATTGTTCCTCCTCAAACTTGTTTTGTGATCTGAGGGCAGGAACAGGGTTCTGTGTGAGTTGGCATGTTGTTAGCATTTAGTCTGAAGCAAATTACAACAAGGGAAAGAAATTATTTGGTAGGAAGTGCTGTGGCTATTGAGGTACTTGCATTATTTCTGCAGCAAGCTTGTTAATTTCAATTTAGGGATGAGGACAGAAATGTTTCGGTTCCCTTCAGATTGCAAGTGACTTGGTGTACTTGGTTGGAAATAGTATTTAAGCAACTAGACTGTGAACTGTCCTTTTTCGGTTATCATAGTACCGGTGCTGTATATGTGAAAGGTACAGTACTGTGATAACTGAAGAATGATGGTGCCATCACAATGGGAAGTGATAAAGTCGAAAACAACCGCAAAAGTTTGACAGGTGGTTGTGGAAACCGCATTGAGCAGGACAAAAAAGAAAGCTTATGTAATGGATTGAAGGACTGAAGTCCAGCAATTCACCCTCCTACTTTTTGGTGGAGTTGGGCAAACGGTTCTGTATGATTTAGTGTGTAAAAAGTTTGCAAAGTGCTATTTAATGGACAGACAAGGAAACAATGAACAGTATTTGGAAGTGATCATGTACTTGCTGGGAAGTCTGAAGGAGTGAGATTAAGGCTGCATTCAGGCTTCTCATGCTGTGCACAGCCAAGATTAAGCCGTCACCCATGATGGCCGATACTTCCCAGTGGCATCGCTTTATAGTGATGCTACTACGAATGGACTTAGTGCTGATATAGCAGCATTTGCTGCGCAGCATTCAGTAAATCTGAAGCTTCCCGCAAGTCCAGACAGGACGGCGAGAAGAGCCAATGAGAGCTGAGGCTGCAGCTCAGTTCCCATTGGCTGCCCCATCCCACATGACATGTACCTCACCCCATGTGTCTGTGTGCACCACACAGAGGTCTCACAGCTCCCTGAGCAGGAAGCTGCGGGGCAACTGCTGAAGTTTGGACGCCAGGCTGCTGCTTTGCAGCAGGTAAGCTATGGATTTTTTTAATACTGCGGATTTAATCCGCTAATATGGAAGGGGTCTAAGTTGCAAAACACTGACTTTTGTATTTTTACCACAAATTAAAAGTGAAGAAGTATGAGATGATGTGGCTGGGTGTGAAAAGATGTGGATCTGTAGGTAGGAGAAAAGTTGGAACAAAGCAAAGAAATGTGCGTGGCTGTGCTTTGTAGCATATGGGGCACGTGGGTTCTGGAAAGTACCTTATGTTTGACCTCTAGTGCTAAAATGTTTTTAACCAACAGTTTTCTAAACAGTGTTAATGAGACTCTTAGAAGGTGAGTGCTGGCATTGGGTTTTCAACAAATACTTGGAAAGAGGAAAATAGCGTGCCAGAGCGCATGGAGTTGCATTCCTTCTGCCAGATATCAATACTATTTTATGGCTACGCTCTTCACATTCTGCTAGCTACAGATTTTCTTTCATAGTGTTATGAAATTTCCTTGGTACTTTGTACATGCTCAGAGACAAGAGTTATTTTCATGTTGATCTTGGCACGTTCCGTCAGTTTTATCCAGCCATCAGAGGCACACAGCAGATATACTAGAACGGATTTTATTTTTAGCTCAGATTTAGAAACATGAAACTTGCAGAAGAATAAAGTTTTTACAAGCCATAGCCCAAAGCAATGCAGAATACAGCAAAAAAAGGCAATGATTCGGAATAGGCATTAACTTGGCTTACTTGCCAGTTATATAGATACAGGGGTGAGAGGACGTCATTGTAGACCATCTCAGAAGCTAGGAGAGATGTAAAGATATTAGTCCAGCAGTTCTCAACCTTCCTAATGCCGTGACCCCTTAATGGAGTTCCTCATGTTGTGGGGACCCCAAACCACGGGGGCGGAGCAGCTGGGAGGTGGGAGGGAAGCGCGGCGGGAGGCTCGTCGCGACCCCTCTGAAAGGATAATTCGACCCCCAAAGGGGTCCCAACCCCCAGGTTGAGAACCACTGTATTAGTCCTTAATGCGTCATGGATGTTGCTTGCAGTGTCCAAATGGTGAAAGATAAAGAAGTACATTGCCTCTTTTCTGTCTTCTTGCATCTCTCTGTCTTTGCATCTGTGTGTGGAACTCCCTCTCTTCTCTCTGCCTAGGTCTAGGTATAGCTTAGGGCCCCCAGAGTGGATTTGTCTTTTGAAGATCTTGAGGCTAGTTTTAGACAAAAGCTGTGATTTCTCCTCACAAATAAAGGGAGTATGGGATGTTTGTTTGTATTAGCATAAGCTAAGAGTAAACAAGGAAAGATCAAGAAACCCAAATAATGGCTAAATTTGCATTTTATCTCCTCCAGACATCTAGATACACATCTAGATATTGAAGTACAAATTCATTCTTTGAATCTCTCATAAAAGGAAATGGGTGAGGATTAGCAGTGATTCTTCTGGCCTCACACCATCAGTTTTGCTAATATAGTAGTGCAAGGAAAGGCTATGTAAGAAAAAGGACATGTCAAACCACCCAACCAAAGAGAATGCGAAATTGAAGAAGTTTTGAGCGCTCACCATTCTCAAAGTTTTAAAAGAATCTATAGTTTCTGAGGATTAAAGGTTCTGAAACGTGGATTATCTATATTCTGATCAAAAGAGGTCTTGATGCTGGATTTAAAAATACTCCATGCTTTAGGGGCACTCTCCTCAGTTTCCTTTGGCGCAATGAGAAGCTGTGATTTCTCACAGGTTCTTCATTATGGGCTAAGGAAATCTACCCCTGGCTGAAAGGGGAGGGGAAGGAGGTGAAAAATGAACAGCAGTTTAGGCACACACAACAGTGTATCAAGCTCAGTCAAATGCAGCAAGGATGGGAACAAGTTAAAGTGCCTGATTTCAATAAGAGGGAGTTGCTGGCAGCGATCAGACTTTAGCAGCTTCCTTAGTGGTTTTGTATAAAAGGCTGCCTGCATGCTCTCTCCCTCCCTTTTGCCTCCCTCCCTGCCATTTTGTGCTGTTCTGATCTACCGATCTAGCATTAAACACCATTATAAGAAGGGAAAGTGATCTTCAATCTTCTACTGCTTTGTTAACATGAAAAACTCTTCATCCTATGATGAGAAGTGGTGCTACAGTGGGAGGAAAAGTGGTGAACAAAAACTGCTGCCAAAGGACTATTGTGATCTCTGGGAGCAGGTTTATATAGAGGGTGGGGTTTGAATTGCCTCCCCCAATGAATTCAGGGTATGATAGTATCCAATTGCTGACTGCATGGGGAGGGGGTTCTACTGAGGGGAGAAGAGAGGGGAGGGGGTTCCTCTCCCACTGATCACTGAAGAATAAGAGAGTGAGTCTGCATTATAAGCTAGTAGTGGGAACGCAAAAAACAAGACCTTGCTCCTGATATTAAAAACACCGGTTTAAAATCAAATTTAAATTGCTGAGTGGGAACTTGGCCTATGACTCTCTTCTCCTAGAGCCTACAGTATTTACTATACTAAACTCTTCTTCTTGTGATGGTTTTGTTTCCTAGCCATCAACTAGCTGATTCGCTGGCCATGCACTCCATCTGGTGGTCTTAGGATGTCAGCGGCAGTTGATAGTCGAGGCCTCACCACATCTACTCCTAATGATGATTCAGGCAGGGCCATCTAGTAGCCCTGTACCTCCACTTTCATGTTTGGACAAAGAGCATTCCATGCTCACATTGTTCTGGGATTTTCCCTTTGCATCCCCTCCAACTTGACTCTAGTTCTTCGCTCTCCTTTAATTGAGTGATGTGTTGCCTTTGATGTCCAGGTTATACCTTTTGGACACTTTCCTGGCTTCCCTTTCATGTTTGCCCTGCAAACTATTTCTCTTTGGACTGTTTCTCTCATTTTAAACTGGATTACGTATGGACTTTAGTTTCTTGGCTCAGTCCTAAAAGCCTGCGTCTCATGACCTTTGCTAAAATTCACCATCTCCTGGGTTCCAGCCTTGGATCCAGATGCCACCAGTAGATTGGTCCCAAGTCTCTGTTTCCCCACTTCTAATGCGCTACCTATGACCTGTTGTGGCATTTACTGCTTGTGGGGTGTCAAGTACAGAGAATTTACTGTTCTTGGGGAGGGGGAAAACTATGCTATGAACAATTTCAGAGAAATAGCCGTGTTAGTCTAATTTGAAAAGTACAGCAAGGTAGTCAGTAGCACTTGGAGACGAACAGGAGAAGGGTTGGTGGCATGAGCTTTCGTAGACACGTCTTCTTCTTCAGATGATAGAGGGCCTATCTGAAGAAGTAGAAGTGCCCATTGGGCCCGCTAGCTTCTGAAGAAGTAGACGTGCCCATTGGGCCCCTAGCATCTGAAGAAGTAGACGTGCCCATTGGGCCTCCTAGCATCTGAAGAAGTAGACGTGCCCATTGGGCCTGCTAGCTTCTGAAGAAGTAGACGTGCCCATTGGGCCCCCTAGCATCTGAAGAAGTAGTCGCTCCCATTGGGCCCCCTAGCATCTGAAGAAGTAGACACACCCATTGCCCCCCCCTAGCATCTGAAGAAGTAGTCGCTCCCATTGGGCCCCCTAGCATCTGAAGAAGTGGATGTGCCCATTGGGCCCCCTAGCATCTGAAGAAATAGATGTGCCCATTGGGCCCCCTAGCATCTGAAGAAGTAGAAGTGCCCATTGGGCCTGCTAGCTTCTGAAGAAGTAGACGTGCCCATTGGGCCCCCTAGCATCTGAAGAAGTAGTTGCTCCCATTGGGCCCCCTAGCATCTGAAGAAGTAGACACTCCTATTGCCCCCCCTAGCATCTGAAGAAGTAGACGCGCCCATTGGGCCCCCTAGCATATGAAGAAATAGACGTGCCCATTGGGCCCCCTAGCATCTGAAGAAGTGGATGTGCCCATTGGGCCCCCTAGCATCTGAAGAAATAGATGTGCCCATTGGGCCTGCTAGCTTCTGAAGAAGTAGAAGTGCCCATTGAGCCCCCTAGCATCTGAAGAAGTAGTCGCTCCCATTGGGCCCCCTAGCATCTGAAGAAGTGGATGTGCCCATTGGGCCCCCTGGCATCTGAAGAAGTAGACGTGTCTATGAAAGCTCATGCCACCAAACCTTCTCTTGTCAGTCTCCAGGTGCTACAACTACTATGCTATGAACAATCCATCTCACCCTACTTGATAGGGTTTTCACGTCCTTTATAAAGATGAGCAGCCAAGAAAGAAAGACAATCATGTGGTTTCCTGAGGCAGCTATATGCAGGCAGGCGCATGCTCTAAATGGAGATTGATAGGAAGCTGTTACACAACATCAAAACCTTCTTCTGACTTCAGTTTACCGCAAGTCAGTAAGGGCCGTTTCATGCGATGTGAAGCAGGCTTTTCCATCCGGCAACAGCTCATTTGAGGAACTTTCTCCGGGCTTGCTCATTTGACCATTTTTTTCAGACTGCTCCGGTGTCAAATGAGGACCCAATTATTTCCTTTGAAAGTTAACCACAATGAAGTTAGTCAGATTTTTATATACTGCGTATAGTTTGCAGAGCCGTAACTGCTGCTCTGTAATTCAGAGTACAGGGCGGTATTTGATTGAATTCCATAGGTTCCTTCAGAAGGAAGGATGTTTACAAATGTCTTTAAAAAGAGCATTACAGCAAAGGGAAAGAGCAAGCGCCAAGGACGTTCATTTTATTTATACTAGGGATGTGCACAGATATTCGGAAATTTGAAAATCCGATTAGAATCCGACTGATATTGACATTTGAATTTGAATCGGATTCAGTAACATTCGAATTTAGACATTTGAATGGACTGTGGATTTTCCGAAGCATTCGTTCAAATATTCAGATGATTCGAATGTACAGATTTGTATGCATTACATACGTATATGTGCGAACGTCATGCGTATTTGTGCTTATAATGCGGGATGAAAACAGGATGCGTACAGAATGTGAACAGATACGTATAACAGATATGAATGTTGTCGACATTCGTATCTTTAAATACCAATCTAACATTCGAAGGTACGGATTCGAAAGTTATGGATTCGAATTGGATTTTCAGACATTCGAATTTTAAACGTTCGAATTGAATCAAATTTTTGGATATCCGATTTGACTCAAATTCGAATGCAAAAAACTCATTCTTGCACACCCCTAATTTATACCATGTGTACAATACAGCAACATTCTACTACGTGGTATTTTCAAATCTTTTTCGGTATACTGTGGTATACTGTTCTTACTTTTCTTTTCTAGCATAGTTCTCTGTAGTGATTAGGAACACTCCCATGATCCTTAGCCAGACTGGCCAGTGGTTGGTCTAGCTATGGATCATGGGAGGTGTCCAAAACAGGGACATTTTCAACGTCTGGATCCTTGGTGCTCATAGGTAGGTTCCCTTTGAACAAGCAATGGAATAGTGTCGGCACGATCAGAAAAGTGTCCTGTTACTATGAGACCTTGTTCAAGCTATTGTTGCTCAAGGGTAAGAGATATAGTTCTTAGACTATGCAGCAGTTGCACGCATGTAAGAGATTTACTGGCCTTTTATGCTGTTTATTATTGTTTTCTTTCTGTCCTTTCTTTAGTTGTAGGATAAGGAGTGAGGAAAGGTACTTGAGATGTGTGGACAGCATCAGTATAAAACTGAATTTGGATGTTTGCAGTAATACTTGGATAAATCTTGCAGAAGTTTGCTATAATTGCCTCTGATGAGCATGTTTGCCTGGTTTTTAATTCCAGTTGACACTACCATGAAAGTTGCATTAGGTTTCCATGCAACAAGGTATTTGCTCAACAATCTCTTAAAGTATTGGGCTCTCAGCCTAGAGTTAAAAACAGATTCTGTTCAAAGAGGGATAGAATGAAGGGTGCTAGAGAAGGACATGGTTCCTGAGGAAAAACTCCTAAGGTTCTCAAAATACGGAATGAAAATATGTTGTCTTCATGAGTACAAAACACACCAAGCAGTTCCAGGGGAGTTTTCCACTTACCTCCCTTAATCTGGATCTAAGATGATCTGGATCTAAGAAATGGGTCCTTCAACTAATCCGGATATAGAAGATCTGGATCTAAGGAAGTATCCGATGCATCTCCACGGACAGTGTAGCACCCGGTAGCAATGGTGCTAGGCAAGCTCGCAGTGGGAATTCTGGAGCAGACATGTGGAGCATCCGTTTGTACCCAGGTGGGAAACGTCCGTCACACCACTTTGGGGGGGGGGGGGCAACACATCAAATCCGGATTTGATGCCTGAAGATCGGGTTGTAGACCCCTTTAATGGGGTCCACATGAAATCCAGATTGTAGGTCCTGAAGAACCCATTTAATCCAGATTTCCCTAGTACAGGTGTGAACAAATTGGGTTGTAAGGGGGTCTGCGGTGGAAATGGCATCTTCCTGCTTTGAGCCTAATGGGTCCTTAATGGGTACTTAGTGCTAGTGGCACACACACACACACACACACACACACACACACACACACACACACACACACACACCTCCTAACTGAATTCATACCATGAATGGTATTTGCACTGCAAACATTTATGCTGGTAGGCATGGGCCATATAACTGTGTTACCTTTGCAAGTTAATCCAAAAAAAAATACTGAAGACTCTAGTTATGACTGCCGCCCGGACACAGAAATATTCCTTTTCATTCCTCCTTTATGAATAATTTATCTTGGGTGTTTTTTTTTTCCATTAATGTAACATCTCCATCTTTATTCTTACTTATGGATATAAGCCTCTTAAACAAAATGGAGGAGGGGCTATGAGTACCCTTGCATTATTTTTAGGAGAAATTTCTTTAGAATAGGTTCTTTGTCTTTCTATTCTTCAATGACAAAGGCACTTAGCTGGGACAGCCGTCATGCTAAGCGGGAAATTTATGGTATTGAGGAGGCTATTGGACTTCAGTGGTTAGGGAGCCGGACTCTTATCTGGGAATACCGGGTTCGATTCCACCCTCCCCCATGGAGCCAGCTGGGTGACCTTGGGCTAGTCACAGCTCTCTTCTGAGCTCTCACAGCCCCACCTACCTCACAGGGTGCTCTCTTGTGGGGAGAAGACTAGAAGCTTTGTCAGCCACTTTGAGTCCCCTTAAATGGGTGAGAAAAGCGGGGTAGAAAAGCCAACTCTTCTTTTTCTTCTGTAAGTTCTCAAGACAGGCCATCTAAATAGGCCACCAGCATATACAGAAGTGATTGCCTGTTAAAACTTGCAATCAGCAAAGGGTGGATGACCATGACAATGAGGCGGATTAGCCTCCTCTCTGTTGTAGGTGTACAGACAGTTGCCTTCTGTGATACCTGTAGAAAGACCTGAACACTTACCCTAATGACCATATATATTCTGTGAGCTCAGAGCAGTTTACTTCTTTCTTTGGCCAAGACACAGTGCTTCAACCTGCTTACCAGATGTGATGCCTCCTTCCCCACTTTTCAGGGTCAAGAAGAAAAGAAATTCCTTTATTAGCTCAACTTTTTATAATGCTTCCCTTGACTCATATTCTTAGGATAGTCAATATCAGACAAACAGCTGTGTTAGTCTAATTCAAAAAGTCCAGCAACGTAGTTAGTAACACTTGGAGACTAACAGGAGAAGGGTTGGTGGCCCCCCTAGCATCTAAAGAATTAGACATGCCAGTTGGCCCCCCTAGCATCTGAAGAAGTAGACATGCCAATTGGCCCCCCTAGCATCTAAAGAATTAGACATGCCAATTGGGCCCCCGAGCATCCGAAGAAGTAGACGTGCCCATTGCCCCCCCTAGCATCTAAAGAATTAGACATGCCAATTGGGCCCCCTAGCATCCGAAGAAGTAGACGTGCCCATTGGGCCCCCTAGCACCTGAAGAAATAGATGTGTCTACGAAAGCTCATGCCACCAACCCTTCTCCTGTTAGTCTCCAAGTGCTACTAACTACTTTGCTAGAATTATCAGGATAGTACATGATCCCACAACATGTTCTCAAGACACGAGTTCTCACACATTGCCAGCCCAGGGCTTATGTTGAAAATAAAAGATCTTTGGGGTCTAACATTGAAGTTACAAACTAGGACGGTCCACTTGGTTCTTTTCAGTTAGTTGTAAGACAGGAGTGTGTGTGTAATGCAGGGGAAATGTGAACATGCAAGTCCAGGGATAGAATAACCTTGTCTCTTGATATCTAACCCTTTGCTTAAATTATATACCCATTGCTTTGAAGCCTGTGGGCCTTTTCACACTAGGCCAATCAGGGTGACCCTACATGCGCTGGGAAGCTGCTTCCACCCCACAGCAGCCCAGAGCATGTGGCGGTCTCCAGATCTTCTGTGGAACAATAAAAACCACTCCACAGCTTTGCCTGGAAGGTCCACGGTGCCAGGCGGTGCGTTCACACTACTTCTTTATGCAAACGCTGTGTGAGAGCAGAGTGGCTGCAGTCACAAGATGCCACATTGTGACCACCACAGCAACAGCCTGGCTTGTGGCAGAAATTGCTGTGGCCGTTGTCTGGACCATCTTGCACAGCGAGAACTTCAAGGTAAGTTTGGGACGGTGCCGGAGTTCATCCACGGAACAATTTTCTTTGTCACTTCCAACAAGAGCGGTGATGAACTGCAGGCAAAGATCTCCGCAGCCCTAGAGAAAATGTCCTCAGGAGAAGGCTTGTTTTCTGCTGCACAGACAAAAGAGTTCTGCATTCAAAATATAGGAAGCAAAGTCCCTTCCGCTGAGGTGTTCGGGCTTTTTTGGCTTTCCAGTTCCTAAATTCTGCGGTGGAGTTGGGAGCACAAGCTTTTCCTTTCAGGCTAAAGAAGTGTATTGCAGATGTGCAGAGGAGGAGAAATATTTTCTGCTCTTTGCTTATATCAGTGCACAGTTGTTCATGTCAACTGCAGGGATACGTGTTTGGGTTGTTTCCTTGTATGTACCAGTATGCATGCATTTATTTGTAGTGCAGCCTTGTCGAAGTTTGCACTTTGCTTCCTGTCGTTGGCACATGCCTATCGCGCAAACCCTTCCCTCGCCCGTCCGGACACCCTGGTGCTGGCGCCAGCGTGCATGCGCCGTCATCAGGGTGACCGTGGCGCGGTGTGTCGCATGATGCAGAAACTACCGGCAGAATGTGAATTGGCCTACTCGGAGCTTTATCCGTTCCTGTGCTGGTAAAGGTAAATGCATGCGTGGCACACTTAAATGTTCCCTCAAAGTGCGCTCATCTGTGGAAGGAGCTGTTTCTAGTTCAGAAAAAGCTCCTTCATGTGCGAATGCTCCATCTTGGGGTTTACCGCAAGTGTGGAAAGGAAAGACGCCTTGCCTGTTCTCATTTTGCAACACTCACTCAAGCTGTATTGATTTTTCCTGGAGAAATTAAGGATGCCCTTGTGGCCCAGTTTGGTATTGCGGTTAGAGTGTCAGACTCTTAACTGGTGGTCTCCCGGTTCGATCCTGCACTCCTCCATGAAGCTTGCTGGGTGACCTAGGGTGAGTTCCAGCGCTCTTTCTGAACTCTCACGGCCCCACCTACCTCACAGAATATTTGTCAGTTCCCATGAGTCCCCTAAGGGCACTCCTATGTTGCTTCTATGTAAACCATACTTGGCCTATATTTTAATTTTTCTGTCTTTTCAGACAGCTTCTATTAATCTAGGATAGACAAGAATGGGAAAAGAAGATTGAATGTCTAATTTAAAAAAATATACTGAAATTGATTTGAAACACACGTCTTCCATTTTTAGATTCAAGAAACAAATGTTCTGGTGTTTATGCTTTTAAAAGTCTTGATTCAAATTCATATGCTTTGAATGTTCTATTCAGCTTTGTAAACATTTGCTTGGAAAAGGTGTTCAGCAAGGAAACAAAAAATAAATACATGCACACTGGTACAACTTTCTGTGTATTGTGCTGGAAAATTATGGGATGTAAGATGTTTTCTGCGTCTGTGGGGATCGTTTTCATTGACCGTACTGTTGTTTACTAGGGTACAAATCTGTGTTAATTATAGCACCAGGAGGAATTTTGATGTTTCTTTTGCATCTGTTTCTTTTGTAGCATTGAGTTCCTGAGACATTTGAGAAGTTATTTCCAGGTTATGTTTAAAATTGAAACCAAGCTGCCTGGCGAAGAACGGAAAGGAGGCGAAAAGGTCTTACTGACATGTGTTGGCACTGGATTTTCAAACCTTAGCAAGACAGTCAAATGATGTCCGTGGCTTTGAATTAAATGGACACTGAGAAATCCCTCATTTGTCAGATTTTTTTTATTGGCTACATTTTCCACAGGGAAATATTAGCTTTAAAGAGTGATATACATTTTCCAGTGTGATACAGTCACAATCAGGTTGTTTGAAGAGATTAGACCAGTATGGACTTTTTCCTTCTCTGGTTTGCATCGGTAAAGCATTTGCCTTCTTTATGCACATGGTAGAACCTCTCTGTCGCTCGCTTTACAAGTTAATGACATTTAAAGATTACTTTTATAAATAAAAGCCCAGGGCTGCTCAACTGGCAGCCTTCCAGATGTTCTGGAACTACAAGTCCCAGCATGCCATTCCATTTTAGCCCACCCTGCCTCAGACACGCTTATACTGCCCCTTAACAACTTGGGAGATCAAACTAAGACATGGATAAACGCAGATCCTGCACAACTTTTCGCAGCCCATCTAGTTGTTCACTCAAAATGGCACTTCTTTATTTCCCCACAGGGCAAAGCATTAGACAGGACGTTTTTGCACTTGGCTTCCTGTCCACTGGACAGGAAAGGTACATAGCAAACTAATGTGTACTAGCGTCCGCACTAGGGAATTCTGCCGTAGTATATGGTAGCCTACCCACCAAACACCCGATCCCTGACACGGTGCTGCCATTTTTATTGTGGTGGCTGGCACGTCTGTGCGTGCCAGCACCGTCATGGTGACGATGATGCTCTGTGCACATACAGCATCCTTGCATGGCACCTCAGATGACTCCTGTGTTCGGCAGCCTCGTCTTCACTGCTGGGCTGGTTTTGTTTTCTTTCCTGAAACGATGCTCTGGGAATTCAATACTGAAGGAAATCATGGTTTTTGCCCCTCAAGGAGTGTTGCCATCTTGCCAGAAAGGATGAAAATGGTAAACAGCTGGATGGGACAGGTAATGTATGGGTCAGGATTGCTTAAGGTTGGTTTGTGTGTAGTGCACAATTTCATGCGCCACTGCTAGTTTGCAGTAGGTGAACATCTGGGCCGGCAGGGGTGTTTGTAGGCTGTAAACGCCTCCTGCAAGTGCAGATGCACCTGCCCAGATGTTAACCTATTGCAGAGCATGAGACCAAGTGCAAACTGGCCTCGAGTCTTCCTCCTCCCCATGCCATCCTGTGGATCTGATCCATGGACAGGTGTTGATCTTGAATCTGTGGGGCTTTTTGCACTTGACTTGGTAGTCAAGGTGGGGGGAGCTCCCAGACAGTACATCCGCGTCTCACAAAGTCATTTCTTAACCAGAAACTGCTCCGTGGCCCTTTCTGCACGTGGTCGTTTTCTGGAATATATCTCTGGATAGAAGTCTGTTGTATACAGTATATGCTGGTGCATGCAAATGGCAGGTCTTGAGTGGGCCTGCCCTAGTCTGCACTACCATGTGGACAGCAGGCCCATATTCCAGGATATGTTCAAGCATAAGGGCAAGTGTGAAAAGGCCCTGCGCAACCTGGAGTGTCCGCCAAGCAGTATAAGCACGGGGGACTTAAAAGTGCTCCATGCCTATAGTAGCACCCAGGCTCATATTGGTGCCTCTTCAGGGTGGAAGAGAAGCAGGGGGAGCATGTGACCAGTGGCACATGTGCGACAATGTGCTGTCTTGCTTGGTCACTCCAGCAACAGTGCTGTGATGGTGCGCTTAAGGTAGATTTGAAATGCTCTAGTCATCCACAGATGCAGATGTCTAGAGCATTCCAGTGCTGTACCTCCTAACGAATGGAGACAAAGTGCAAAATGGCCCTTTGTCTCATGAAGAAGAGGAGGAGGAGGCTTTTATACCCTGCTTTTCTTACCCATTTTAGGGGACTGAAAGCGGCTGACAAAGCTTCTATTCTTCTCCCCAAAGCAGACACCCTGTGAGGTAGGTGGGGCTGTGAGAGCTCAGAAGAGATCTGTGACTAGCCCAAGGTCACCCAGCTGGCTTAATGTAGGAGGGCAGAATTGAACCCGGTATTCCCAGATAAGAGTCCGTCTCCTTAACCACTAAACCAAACTGGCTCACAAGAACACCCAAACACGCATGAAGAACGTGTGAACCTGAATTAACCAAGAAATTGGTTATATGCAATCAATTTCTATTACCCCGATGGACACCCCCTGCCCCAGTTACAGATTAGATTGGAACATAAGAAATATTTGAACCTACAGTTATACAGAACTCTTAAAGGTAGACGAGCTTTTTCTTCTTTTGCATTGGGTCATCCTCATACACCTTCCCCCGCCCTGGCTGACTCACAAGCATCCTCGCAAGGGTGAAGGAGACAAATGCATTCATAATAAACACCAAACAACAATCCTGCCAAGTGTTCATCAACACCCACCATGTGCATATCTCTAGGCCTCGTGCCTTATCGTTTTGTGTTATTCCTGAGCCAGCTCAGTTCGCCATCACAGCTGTTAAATGCTCTGACGCAAGCATAGCTCTCTTTCTCTGAAGTGAGCGAACTGGACACATGATTCACCCTGACAAGGAGTTTCTCAGGCAGTGTAGAATAGGGATGTGCACAGATAATTCGAAAATTCAAACATCCGATTCGAATTCGACGAATATCGACATTTGAACAGGATTTTCAAAAATCCAAATTTCCGAATTCGATCGCATTTTGAATGTTCAAGAATCCGATATGGATTGTCGAATAACTTGACTGAATAGGTCTGTCTATATCGCGTCCAAATATCGGGTCTGTTTGCGCATATGACAACGGGATGCAAACGGATGTTGCCAACATTCGCATCATTCGATTCAAATCGGATTTTTGAAAATCCAGATAATCCGGATTTGACTAGGATTTTTGAAAATTCCGATTTTTGAATTTTGAATCGAATATTTTAATATTCGTTATCGACTCAGTTTGAATGCAAAAAATGCGTTCGTGCACATCCCTAGTACAGAAGCGCCAGCAGGTCTACGTATGCTTGACAGTCACACCTTATATGCAATGGCTAGTTGGCAAGCAGATTCACTACCAGCATGAAGGATGCAATACAAAAGGCCTTATCGCCAGACCTTTGGCGTTCATGGATACATTTTGAATATTAAGCGGATGCTGGTGTGGGCATTGTCCCTTTCAGATCCCTCGTCACTGCAGGGTGGAGTGCAGAGGAAGTAGACTGTGGGCCTTTTCCCACGTCCCAGGGAAGTGAAGATCGGAGATAGCAGCAGTTGTCTGCCTTTGGAACGCCTACCCCATTCCAGTTATCTGGCACTTAATTGCCGTTGAAGTGTAAAGGCTGCTGCATTGATCATCTTGCTGCAGCAACAGCCGTGACCGCAAGGCTGTTCCGACAGTGGAAGGTGATGTGGCACATGGTTGCGCTTCATCGTCGCCGCCCCTTTGCGCAGGACAAGGGGCGTTTGCTGAGCTCCACAGCTGTCGGCAACATCCCCGCACACTCGGAGCTGTTCCGGAGTGGAAGCGGCTTTGTGCTGTCCAGATGCTGCAAGCCAGAGCGTGCCCAGGCATCCCCGACTGCCAAAGCACAAAAAGGCATTAGCCCTCCAACTAGGCTGAGGATTATCTGAAACCAAGAGTGCTTTCAACAACCGTGAAGGCCGCTTTGTCAAATTAACGTCTCGACTTTGAAAGCCATTAAAATGTAAAGTTTTGTTGATAGGTACGGAGCCTTGTCCTGGCCAAGTTGTGATTGCACGGGACAGCTGGGAGTGGAGAAGTCCGTGGGAGGCCCCTAAAATACCGTTGGCTTTTAGCAATGCTTTGAAAGGACATAAATCCAAGTAATAGGTAAGAAGTGACCCAAGAGCCTGGAACTGGCTGAGAGCGGCCTTAGGTCTCCATAGCCTGCCCAAGAGACAGTTTCAGCAAACGGCCTTTCTTGATGTTCTGTGTCAAGTCAGGTCACACTGCAGAAGGCTGCATTTATCACCTTCAGGAAAAGAGAGTTTCAGTCTATCTGAAAATGTTTGCATTGAAATAAGACATGTTTTCTGAGACAGGAAGGTACACACTGTACCAAAGTGTGTCATACTTGGAGAAGAAATAAACAGAGCAATCATGTGAATATTTACTCAGCAGTATGTCCCGCTGTGCTCAACTCCCAGGTAAGTTTCCATAGCCAATTTCACTTGAGCCTGAAACTACCTACAGAAGTTCTGGGATACATGTATGTTCATGAAGAACAAGGACCGGGCTGCTCTGTATTTAGAAACCAAGCACCCATCTTGAGCCTATAAAGAGAACATTTTCCAGGAAGAAATCTCTTCAGAATTCTTTAAAGCCCGCTTAGCATCAAAAATCAGAAGAGACTGATAGAATTGCAATAATTTCTTTTTTCATCACTTCTTAGCCCTAAAATCTATTGCTTTATTTTAAAAACACTAGCCTTACAAACTAAAAGACAAAAGACATTAGGCAGGGAAGAAAGTGAAAAAGGCGGGGATCCAAAGCAAACATATATGAAAGCCAGTGGAAAATATATTTATTGTATTCATTTAGTTTTATATTGTCCTATATTAGAATCCCAGAGCACTGAACAAATGAGATAAAAATGGATAGAATCTATTTTTAAAAATTACATAAAATTCTCCAGCATCATTCATTTATTATTGAATGGCAAACTGTGTTAAGAGATTGTAAAACAAAGAGGGCTGTAACAAATTATACAATCCCTCAAATGAGAAAGGATTCTGACTGGTGTTGGGAGGTTAACTTCTTTCCTGGGGGGGGGGGGGGGAAGGGGAGGAAAAGATATAAAAAGAGAAACATATGTGATATAGTAATAATTTTATTTGATCAGTCTTATGACCATTTCAAAATATATGTGATATACGTATATGAATACATTATGTACATGTATAAGTTTAATGAGAATTTTCTGGAATGTAAAATGATTAAACACAATAAAATGTTTTTAAAATGTATTGTTGAGAGTGCTGCTGTTAAATAGCAATGCCCCATTTAACATCTGTTCTCGTCTGAAGTTCTTCATATTTCTGTGCCTTTATATTTACACAGCTCTCCAAAAATGTGTCTTGGAGAGAAAATATTTTTGAGTTGGACCTTTAAGCCAACATGTTTGTTTTCCTGATATCAGGAAACCGTGATATGTTTTTCTCTCTGGTCACTGGCAGCTCCAGTTTTTTATTTCCCCTATTTTATCAATTTGTACAGAACATCTTGTTCTTTCACGGGTAAACCCAGTAGTGGGTTTGGACTTCTTAAAGCATCCGGAGAATCAGCTCGAATACCTTTTTAATTTATTCCAAAGCTTTTGTGAACTGGGTGAGTACAGCTTCGAAAGAGATGACCCTGATGCCTGGGCTAAGAGCTGACTGATGGATCTTTTAAAGCCTCTGCGTGCTACATCTTCCAAACAGTGCATTATGACAAAACAAGACATGGGATGGTACACTTTGTACATATTTTTCTTCCACTGGTATGGAAAGAATTCACACGCAAAAGTGCCTCAATGAATCATACTCAGCAAATTGCAATTCCCCCTTTTTGACTTGAGTAACTTAAATCTACCACCCTGGAACACAGTTTCTTTTCTGAGCAATTTATTCTATCTGACATCTAGATGGACATAAAGGATGTAATAATTCTAGAAATAGCTGAGCAAGCAAAGGTGCACGGAAGCAATTTTTGACAACTGATTACTTCGCTTGGGAGGGAAATGTTTAAACTGGAATATTTTTCAAGTTGTGAACACACAATGGAGATTTGCTGCCTAGCTATTTCAGATAATCATATACCGTATGAAGGCTTGTTTATACTTTTTGGAACACTGTGCAGGTTTGCCCAATACAAGCCATGAAGACTGCAGATAGTGCATACCTTCCCAAGCTTCCTCTGTTTTTCCTGCCCGGAAAGACACACCACTTTAGGGCCAAGTCAATTTTAACAACTTGAAATTGACTTGGCAGTAAATAGATAGGCAGTTAGGCCCACTGTGGCAGGCGTCCGTCCAGTAGCTCCAATTGGGAGCCTTGCTGGGGCATTCTACAGTAGCTGCAGCTTCCAAACTGTCTTCAAGAGCAGCCCCATGTACAGCACATTACAGTAGTCCAGTTTGGAAGTCGCCAGGGCGCAAACCACTGTAGCAAAGACATTTCTGTCTAAAAGGAACTATAGCTGTGAACCAACTGAAGGTCATAAAAGTACTGCCTCTACCTGAGCTCCAAGCATCAGTGAAGAATCCAGGAGTTCCTCATAGATTTCACAGTATAGGGCAGTACAACTCCATCAAGGGCAGGACACCTCCCTCCTTCGTGGATCCAATCATATTTCTCATGACACACGGCCCCCATCTTGTCTGGATTCAGCTTTAATTTATTGGCCCCATCCTGTCCCTTACTGTCTCCAAGCATCTATCAAGCATCTCAAACCACCTCTCCCAATTCAGATGGAACAGAGAAATGGAGGTAGGTGTCATCTGTATATTCATTGCACCTCACCCCAAATTTCCTTCCTATCAGTGTTGAACAGCCTGGGAGATAAGCTCAATCCCTGAGAAACCCACAGGCGGGTCCCCATGGTGTGAAACCGGAATCTTCCACAACTATTTCTTGGTACAGCCCTTGGAGTGAAATTGTTGTAAAACAGAAAACAAAACACGCCGTTTTAGTTATGTTCCGAGTTGCTCACTAGAGAAGGGCTATAGTTTTGCTTAGTTGTGAATAATGTTTAAGCATTTTCTATCTTGGAGACCATCAATGTTTTGCAGCCTAGGATATAGAAATATTTTTTGCCTTTTTAATTAATTCTATTTCTATCCTGCCCTATACACAAAGGTCTCAGGGCAGGTAATATTTAAAATCAATCATATTAAAACAGTAACAGGATATATTGAAAGAATGGTGTCTGCAAGTGGGAAGGGAAAGTGTATTCTCATTTAACAGAAGGCCAGGGCAGAGGTGTCTTCACTGCTTCCTTAAATGTGTACAGTGAAGGTGATAGATACACCTCAAGGGGGAGACCATTCCACAGCCTAGGGGCCATCACTGAGAAGGCCCTCTGCCCACCTCCCTTGCTGCTGAGGGTGGTGGTACAACCAGGAGGGCCTCCCCTCCAGATCTTAAGGCATGGGCAGGCCAATATGGGGAGCAGACATTCCTTCAAGATATCTGGGGCCCAAGTCATTTAGGGCCTTATAAGTTAAACATCTTGAATTGGGTTCAGTAGTGAATTGGCAGTCAGTGCAACTTTTTTAAGACTGACATGATGTGCATCCGGCTAGCTGTCCCGGTCAGCAATCTAGCTGCTGCATTCTGCACTAACTGTAGCTTCTGAACCGTCTTTAAGGGCAGACCTATGTAGAGTCCTTTTTTCACTGTCACCAAGGGAAGAAACACATGGAGAGCCAAAGCATGGCCACAGTTGCTATATGGAAGCCAAATTAGGCTAGGTGAGGAAATTCAAGAACTGGATAATACTGAGGTGACATTTTTAATAGCCACCTTTTACACAGATTAACACGCGGTTGCAATAAAAACTTGCTGTGGCTAAAAACCTTCCAACAGCACATCCGAGACTACCTCAGCCAGCTCAGTTAGGGAGGTTGCTGGACAATGGGGTGGACATTACACCAGCATCATCCCTATTCTGCCTCTTTGGCCCAGCAACAATTAAATGTTAATTAAATTATATTCTCCTCTATAAAAACAGTTTCCACACAGATGCTTGTTGTTCAAATTGAGGTCCACTGGTTTTGGGAAGGTTCTGTTGTAAAATCTACAGACCGGGAATTCTGGAAGTGAATTAGTTTCTTCTAATTCTGAAAGCAAACTATATACTATGGATGCAAAACTTTTGGGAAACGTTAGACAATACGAGAGAATAGCTTCAAATGAGGTAGGGTTTTTTTTGTTAATTGGGCTACAACGCAAAGGGAGGAGACAATTTGCTTTAATGCTCTATTTTGGAACCACGAAGAGGCCAATTTGCACTTAGGCCTCTAGTAACCAATACAGCTCTGGTGAAGAGCATACACACACCTACTAGGTGCTACATCCTAGAAGCATGCCCACCCTCACTAACTTATTCGTGCTCCACACCTATACCAACCTTTACTCCACATTTACCACAAGTGTCAGGTTGCTGGCATCTTACGCAGGTGCAATGTGGCCGTGATTGGTCAGGCAGCAGCTGGCCGGCTGGCCACCGTCCCCTGTGAGTGGGGCACCCCCCCCCCCCAAACATTGCCAGGATTGCCTCCCATCCCTCTACATTGGCATGCCAGTGTGACACAGACCATGGGATGCAGTTGGCAGTGCCCGATCAATCCAGCAAGGCAGCAGGACCCTGGCCTTCACAGCAGCCAGTCCACAGGACCATTGGCATTCTGGTCTTTGGGAATGCCCCTCACCAGCCAGAAACGCGAATGGTCCTCCTGCACCTGGCATGTACCAGCCCTAGGGTGATTTTCCACTGAGCTCCTTTAATCCGGATCTAAGAAGATCCGGATCTAAGGAATGGGTATTTCCCTTAATCCAGGTCTAGTAGATCTGGATTAAGGGAAGTACCCAATGTGTTTCCACGGGTGGTCTAAGCACCCAATAGCAATGGGTGCTAGCCTGCCTGCTGTGGAAACACCGGAGCACCCATTTGCAAATCTGGATCTACCTCATCACTCCAGGTGTTTTGGGGGACAGGGGGTGCAATCTCCGAAGTTGCCTTTGGAGATTAGCAAAGGCTCCGCACTCCTCCCCATGGGTGCCTCCCCCCCCCCAGCCTTCTCTAGACCCCATTGCTAAATTATAGTGGAAACAGGCTCCCTACAATCCTGATTTGAAGGCTGAAGACCCCATTGTAGACCCCAACGGAATCCAGATTATAGGTCCGGAAGGACCCATATGATCCGGATTTCCCTAGCTGTGGTGGAAACAGATGTGTCCCTAATGGGGTCTGTGGTGGAAATGGGGTCATCCAGCTCTCAGCCAAATGGGTCCTTAATGGGTGCTTAGTGCTAGTGGAAAAACACCCCCAGGGGACGGCAGCCTAAGGGCAGAAAGGCCTAAGGTTAGTTAGGATCAAGGGCTGCATCCAGCAACTTCGAAGCGTCGGTTAGGCCTCTTGCGCCCTCCTTGTTGTGCCACTTTGGTTGACTGGCGACTGAGGGGCGCGTGTGCCACTTTCCCTCCTCCACCGCCCTGGTGTTTACGCCTCATTTTCTGGGGGTTTCGCTCCGTTTCCCCCTCAAAGGCGACCTTCTAAACCTCCAAGAAACGCCGGACCTCCCCCCCGGACCCGCCGCCCTGCCCGGCCTGCTCCGCCCGCGTGAGGGAGGCAGGCAGGCAGGCAGGCCGGGTCGCGTGGGCAGGGCCCAGGCGGTCCGGCCTCCAGAGTGCCCACATCGCGGTCCACACAAGGCGGTCCGCTGGCGGGGAACCCGAGCTAGGACGAGGCGAGCGCGGAGCCGGGTCCCGACTCCGCCTCACGGCGCGGGCGGGCAAGGGGCCGCGTCTCCGCCCGGGAGGGACCTCCGGCCTGCTTGCGGGGTGAGTGACGCAGCGAGCGAGCGAGCGCCGCCTAGGCCCGTAGCGCAGGCCCAGCGGCGAGGGAGGGCGGCGGTGCCTCCGCTCCGAGGACGACGACGGCGAGGAGGAGGAGGGGAGTCGGCCGGTCGATAGGGGAGACGCTGCAGCCCGCGGCAAGGGCCGCGCCCGCCCGCCGGATTGTGAGTGCGCCGAGGGGAGCCCTGCCGCCTCAGCCCGCCCGCCCGCCCGCCCGCTCGGCATCCCCTCCTCCTCCTCCTCCTCCTCTCTCCGGCCAGAGGCGGCGACGCGAGAGCGGCGGCGCTGAGGGACACTCGCCTCCTCGGCGCGGAAGAGTCTGAGGGGGCGTGTGGGGCCGAACCGCCGCCGCCGCCCGCCGCCGCCGAGCCTTGCCGACGGTAAGTGGGCGGCGGAGCGGCCTTCCCTCCCTCCCTCCCTCCCTCCCGGATTGCGCGGGGCTCCGGGCTCGCTTTACTTATGTCCAGACCAGGGCTGCGTGAAGGCGGCGGCGGCGGCGGCGGCGGCAGTCAGAGTCGCGCTTGCACGAGTGCCTGCATGCGTGCACGGGCGTCCACACGTGCACACGCGCACACGGGACGACGGCGGCGACCCGGCGGACAGGACAGGGCAGGGCAGGGCAGGGCAGGGCGGCGGGTCCGGGGGAGCCGAGTGAGTCCGTCTGCTCTTCGCTGCCAAAGCGAAAGTGGGCGAAGGAGGAGAAGAACTTCAGGACCGACCTTGGGTTGTAGGGCCCGGCCGCTCGCCCTGGCTGGCCCCGCCGCCGCCGCCGCCGCCTGGCCCTCGGCCATCTTCCCACAGGGCTGGAAATAAGCCCCTTCTGGTTTCAGGTCACCAGGAAGGAAGGAAGGGAGGAAAGAGGGAAGGGAGGGAGGGAAGAGGAAAGGAGGGAGGAGGAAGGAAGGGAAAAAGGAGGGAGGAGGGAGGGAGGGAAGGAGGAGGGAGGAAGGAAGGAGGGAGGGAGAAAGGAGGGAAGGAAGGAGGGAGGGAGGAAAGAGGGAGGGAGGGAAGAGGGAAGGGAGGGAGGGAAGGAGGAAGGAAAGAGGAAAGGAGGGAGGAGGAAGGAAGGGAAAAAGGAGGGAGGAGGAAGGGAGGGAGGAAGGAGGGAGGGAGGAAGAAGGAAGGAAGGGGGGAAAGAGGGAAGGAGGGAGGGAGGAGGGAGGAAGAGAGGAAGGCAGGAGGAAGGAAAGACAGATGTCCTACCCAACCTATAGAGGTGTTGAATGTGACAGAATAGACAGAACTGGGGGGTCTGGGTCAAAAGCAGAAAGGTTTTATTTTGTTTTATTCAGTTTTCTATTTCTCTGAATTAAAAAACAATCTTATTGTGTTGCTGTGGTGTTCTTGCTTAGGTTTAGCCTGCACGAGTATTAAAATGATCCAAGAGAATTGATAGAACTGGGATAGACTTTCCTTATTTTGTTTTGTTTCTCTCCAGTTTTTTAAAAAAATCTGTATTAAAACATTAATTTTCTTGCTAAGGTTCTAGCTGTTGTTTGAGAGATGTGAACACTCTTCGGCGTGGACGGAAGAGGCCTTTCTTCCACTTTCGCCATGGTGTGTACTTCTGGGCTTCCAACTCCCTTGTGTTGTGTTTAAGCAGGACTGTCCTAAGTTATGTTGTCAGTTGCTTGTTAAAAACATTGGAAGATACATCCTCCAGTTTGGTCTAGTGCACTGGTCGGCAAACTCATTAGCCAAATATCAACAGTACAATGATTGAAATTTCTTTTGAGAGCCAAATTTAAATCTTAAACTATATAGGTAGGTACATTGTTATTAATTAGGGTGCTCGTAAGCTGGAAGAGCCACACTCAAGGGGCCAAAGAGCCGCATGTTGCTCCCAAGCCGTGGTTTGCCTACCCCTGGTCTAGTGGTTAGGGAGCCAGACCCTAATCTAGGAATACTGGGTTTGATTCCACACTCCTCCATGAAACCAGCTGGGTGGCCTTGGGCTGGTCACAGCTCTCTTCTGAGCTCTCACACCCCACCTATCTCACAGGGTGTCTGTTGTGGGGAAAAGAACAGAAGGTTTGTCAGCCGCTTTGAGTCCCCTTAAATGGGTGAGAAAAGCGGGGTAGAAGAGCCAACTCTTCTTCTTCTTTGTTGGTATTTTGCACTTCTGCGAAGGATAAAGATTACAGTGTACTGTGTGTCATTTCGGTTAATAGTCTATTTTCCCTTTTTTGAGTACTTAGATTTCTTTTTTTCTCCTTGCTTTCTCTGCTGTATTTAAATGAAAAAGAAATGAGTAGCTGTTGGAATGTGTAAATGTTTATAATGAGTGAATTGAACCTGAATGGGACCAAGCTAGAAGCCCTCTGGTGCTTCCCCATGTTAATTTCCCTTTTTTAAATGGGGTTGCACCCTCTATCACAGTGGTTCTCAACCTTCCTAATGCTGTGACCCTTTAATACAGTTCTTCATGTTGTGGTGACCCCCAACCTAACCCTAACCCCCAATTAAAATTATTATTTTTTGCTACTTCATTACGACCCCTGTGAAAGAGTAGATCAAGCTCCAAAGGGGTCGTGACCCACAGGTTCAGAACCACTGCTCTTTATGGATGAGAGATGTATCAATGGCTACTAGAATGAATGCCTAGGTGCATCTTTCAGGCTGCGGGGGTGGGGGGAGCAGAGCACTTCTAAAGCCATTTCTTGGGATTCGAGAGCAGGCAAAGGTTCGTCCTTGTCTCTGCTTGAGATGCCCATGAGCATTTGGTGGGCCACTGTGTGCAACGGGACGCAGGACTAGATGGGCTGTGGCCTGATCCAATAGGGCTACTCTTATGTTCTTATCAAGTGTGCAGTCTGTTTGTGATCTTTGAACTGTTGTTTTCCTTGGTGGTTAGCGGGGCTGCTAACTGGCTAGAACTATGTTTTGCTGGGTTTTTTTGCCGGGGGGGGGGGGGTACTGTGGTCCTACTGCCTTTGAATTGGTTGATTTCTTTAAGGGGGTTGGAAGGTCATGCCACCAACCCTTCTCCAGTTAGTCTCCAAGTGCTACTAACTACCTTGCTGGACTTTTCGAATTAGACTAACACAGCTATTTGTCTGATATTGCTGTCTTCTATGTAGTTTCAATCCTCCGTAGAATGTGCCTTGAATATTGTGTGTGTACAGTGTACCTACAAATGAGAATAGGGTTGCTGTCAGGAGGTTGTCTTGGGTTTTGTCTGTTTCATTTTCTGAGTTGTGTAATACGGTTGTTAGCTTGTTTCCTGATAAATTGCAGCCTCCTTTCTGCCATTTGCCTTGTGGGTTGGGGGTTACAGGCAGCATCTAAGATCTGAAGCAGATCATATTGTTACTGTTCTTTTATAAATGTGATAGTTCTTTCTTATTCTAAATTAGGTAGAGGAACACACAGTTTGTTGTTGGGTGTTTTGCTGTCAGATGAAAGACTTTTTTCCTGTTAATACACAGAGGTTAGGGGGTAGGCTTGTTTTTCTTTCCCTTTCTGTACCAACGTCACTGAAGAGGGTAGAAGTCATGTCCTAGTGATGGATAAAATGGCCATGTACGGTGTGGCAGCTTTCAGAAAGAAACAGTACTGTTGGCTACTTGAAGTGAGAAGCACTTTTAGCTGTGGAAAGTTTACCACACACGTGGTATTGAGTAACGTAGGAGTTAAACTACAATCTTTGCAGGAACTCTTTCTAACTCCTGCAGAGTTAAGGGATGTTCCGTCACTGGACGTATCCAGAAGGCACTGAATAACGGCAGTTCTTGCTCTTCTTGGTTCCAGTTGATTGCACCATTATTATCTTATTCTGATTGTAGGGTTGTCTGTTGGCCTTGCTCTATTTTTACAATTGACCTAATACTTTTCTTTTAACTTTCTTTTATTAGCATTCTTTTTCTTTTATATAAGGGGGACTTCTGGGAGAGAAAGCAATTTTCTTTTTTTTATGGAATACTGCATAAGAGAATTTCACTAGATTAGATATTTTTAAATTTTTTAAAATAACAATGCACAGATATACCACATAGAGTACCAAGGTTTGGTGGGATTTATTCCCCATTATTAATTCCATTCTATTAATTTGGGTACTTTCTTAAAACAATGCATCCTGTCATGCCACAGTAGATAACAGTAGATTTGCTGGTTGTTTCCACTAACAAAATGGAGCAGTTTCTCTAAGATGAGGATTTGTACCTGACAGAGGCCTTATAACCTGGGCAAGTTAATAATTGGGGGGGGGAAGAGTGTCCCTGCTGATCAGCTGATAGGCAAGGGAGGGGCTTCCTTCAGGGCCCCCCCTTCAGCAGGGAAAACATGTCAGCTGATCAGTAAGGGAAGAAAGGAGGCAATGGAGGGATTCCTTTTCCTCCTGCTTTCCTCTTATTAGGCTGATTGAGATATTTCCCCCTCCTGCTGTAAAAGACCCTTAATCTGGTTCTGCTCCTTAATCTGGTTCTGAAGGCTGAAGCAGACCAGGTCAAAAGAAGATGTCATTTGCAATCTTTAATAAGTCATTTGCAAATTATTCTGATTTTTTTGTAGTACTGAAAACTCATCCTCTGTTTGATACAGTGATTCCCAAAGTGGACCCAGGCTCCAGGGGTCCACGGGAGACTCGACGGGGGTCCACGGTGGCGTGAAAAAAAGGGGGTTCACAAGTTGTAAGTGGGGCTCCACAAAAATTTCAGTAGTAATTTTCGATAGGTAAAACTAAGCCAGCATTTTTGTTCTTTACTATCAATGTAGGCAGATAATATTTTAAGAAGGTCAGTGACTGTTACTTGTAATAACTTGCATATTCAATACTCAGTACAATGCGTGTTGAGACTTGCAAGGCGCCACCTGCCCACCCACCCGCCACGCTTGTTCAGACGTGCAAAGGGACGAAATACTATTTTTCTTTTTATTTTTACCACTCCAAATTTAGGGTTGGAACTCAGCCGCGACGCAAATTTCCATCGTTAGATCTAATCTTCACATTTTTTGACAAGTTTTGGGAATATGGTAGAAATGTAGCAGCAGGGGGTCCACCGAAATTAGTAAAATTTTGAAAGTGGTCTACAAGAAAAAAAAGTTTGGGAACCTCTGGTTTGATAGGACTACTAGGGATGCCAGAATCTTCTAGTTAACCACAATCAATTAAATGTATTCAGTCATTGACAAGAACCTGACTTTGGTGAGAACAAGGTTGAGATGTTAAAAGATTGTGCAACGTTGCATAGGAACAGTTTCTAGCGAAAGATGGCAAAGGTATTTTGAATGGTTTCCTGCCCTCCCTGATGTCCTCTGAAACGTTTGGAATTAAAGCTTCTCTTAAAATCTCCATCCTAATTTATATGTAGACCTGGCTTGTCAAAGCTTACTGTTGGAAATGTCATGTTCTGGAGACCGTTCGTTTAGAACTGTTTGAATTCTGAGTAGAATGATGTCGCCCACGTAGTGATTTCCAGCTCTCGCATCCATCACTTTAGAAGAGGTTAATAGAAAACAAGCGTAGAAAAAGTGGAGTCAAGTATAATAAGAATATTCAGGCACAGTATTTAGCTGTGTTCTGATGCAACACAAAGGGGGCTTCGTCAACCATGCTTATATGCAACAGTGTTGGAATACTACCAGAACCTTAGTGCATGGTACTTTCCTTTTTAACTCCTCAGAGCCAGTTTGGTCTAGCGGTTAGGGAGCCGGACGCTTATCTGGGAATACCAGGTTCGATTCCGCCCACCCCCATGAAGCCAGCTGGGCGACCTTGGGCTAGTCACAGCTCTCTTTCTGAACTCCTACCTCACAGGATGATAAGAACAGTAGTGTTTAACTATAGTGTTGCACACGAGAAATAAAGAACAGCTCAAAACAGGCCTGTAAAGGCTTGGAATACTGTGGATTTCCAGCCAGGAATGACATTTGCTCTTCCTGATCTAGGAACACACAGTTACCAGTATGGGTGCAATAACTTTGTACCACAGCCAAGTGAAAGCACAGGGATGTGTATTGTGTGCAGTTTGAAAAATACGATTATGTAGTGCTATTTTAGGAAACATTCCCCCAGGGGAAAATCCCTGTGGAAGTCTGGCTCGTACCACCTGTGGTGTGGGTGTGAGGATTAGGAACAAGCAGGATGCAAAGCAGCTCTCTCGTCTGCAGTTTGCATAATTTGTGATAAGGACTTTTTTAAAGGTTAAATTTAAATAGCTTGCTTAACTCGTGCTTCTCTCCTTCTTAATCTTTACCGAATCTGCACGGACCGATATGTTGGAACTGAATCCAGAAAAGGCAGGAGTTCTGTGCATCGCTGGGTCTTGAATCTAGGATGTTACGGGGCATCTGATTCTGGGCAAGGTTGTTTTGCCTCAACAGAAGTGTGATCTGGGTGTGTTTCTGGATTCTCTTCAGTGACAGCAGTAACCTTGGCTGACCCTTCAATCTCCAGCTAGTTAATCAGCTCCAGCTCTTTTTGGATAAGGGCAACTTAGCCAAATGTTCCATGTAATGGTAACCAGATTAGATGACTGTAGTACACTTTTGAAGGGGCTTCCCTTGCAGACTGTGCTTTTAAACTTTTTAAATGGTTTTATTCAATGGTGAAAACTACTTCAAGATCTTCAGGTGATGGATGGAATATGAATACTTTTTACATGTGTGCATACCAGTACATGCATAATTGAATAAAGAAATCTGAATTGTTGTATTTCAGGTGATTTAAATACATTTCCTGTAATGTACAGATGGAATCTCCTAGTGTAACTACAGTCATTTTAAGTGTTCAGTGATGTCTGCAAAGCAGCACAGAGGGATCATATATTCTTAACAGGACTGTCTTTTCTGAGTTTTCTTGGGAGTAAGTCCCATTATGCTCAAAAGGTCTTCATGGTCAGTATTTTAGACTGTGTAGGTGTCTCTTGTCTTTTTAAGGCCATGTTATAATAAATAAAATAAAATAAAAATATGTACATGACATGCATGAGAAAGGTCTAGTGTCTTTAAAAAGTTGCACATCACGACAAACTCGGAGCTTAAAAGTCCATGCTTTATTTTGGATTGTCCCAATAATGTGGAATAAGTAAGTGATGTCTGGATGAAGCTAATGTTTCTAGCAGTATTTTACTGAGGTTTTTTTGTCACCTTGTCATGGTTGACAGTAGTTCATGAGATCAGGAAGAGAGAGTGTGACTTTCCAAAAGGATGCTAGCATTATGGTGATCATTCCATGGTTATTTTAGTAGATTTGTCTGCCCTGTTAATAACCTGGCCAGCTAGTGCACTAGATGTGGCTTTTTATTTAGCTCTTTTCCCATTGCAAATTAGATTGCCAGCTTGCCATGAACGCTGCAGTAGCCTGGGATAATGATTTGTAACTTGTACTGGAAGATCTTATTGCCTTTTGATGCATTTAGTTCTTTGGACAGCCAGAACTAAGATTCCCTGTGTTTTCCCAAGAACAAATTTGTTTGTAAGTTCCTTGTTTATAATAAAATAGGTGTCTGCACTTCTGTTATGACCCATGGAAAGGTCTCTTGGAAGCTGTGTGGACAAATGCTGAAACAGACCAGTACATTTTGCCAGAGCTTGTTTGTGCAGAAGTCCTTGCGGTCAAAAAGACAGACTCTTAAGTCCTGTCCCCAAGCAATTTAAAGTCTGCTAAAAATCCTCTTTTGCCTCTGAGCGCCCCCATGCCAGGGTTTTTTACGAGCTTCCAGCACTACAAAATGAGGAAAACCCGCACCAAAAAAGTGCCCTTTAAATAAGACTTTCAGCGCTCTTTTTGGAAGTTGTGGGTTTTCCTCGCAACATTTACCTTGGGAACGCTCCGTGGCAAAAGGGACAAGGATTGCCACCTACACACACAGCAATAGCACAAGCAGCTTCCCTTTCTAAAGCTCAGAACTAAAGAGCCAGAATCGTGCAGAGTTGCAACATTGTTGCAATCGCTATCAGGTGTGAAGAGGGTGGATTATTGCTACTGTACGGGGTGGATTTTGACAGCAATAACGGGAAAGTGGTGAGAGTGAATGAGCGATCATGTGCTGTATGGGGTGGATTTTGACAGCAATAACGGGAAAGTGGTGAGATTGAATGAGTGATCGTGCGCTGTACAGGTAAAAACGTCTTGCAGCCATCATCACGCAGCTTCTGTAGCAAGAGCCTGAGGACGGGGAGGAGAGAGGGATAGAGGGGGGGGGCGGAAGATCTGGGGGATGAACAGAGAACCGATGGCTATTTTTCTTTGGACTTGTCAGGGGTTTCTTCCTGGTTGTGGCCGCGGCGAGCGCAGTCCCTCCCCATTCCCACTGACACCCTATCAACAAGAGCAGGGGCGGGGAGAAAAAGATGCGTGGAAAGAAAACACAGCTCCCATGGGGACGGAAGGTGCGTTAAAAATGCGCGTTTTGCTGAGCCTCATGCGGACACTTATTCCTTATTTGCATGGCACTTTTAAAGTCTGCTTGAATAGAGTGACAGTAGAGGGACAGTAGAGAATCAAATAAGTCTTTTGGGGATGCAGCCTTAGTCAATTTTTTAAAAGCAAACGATCACTTAGACAAATGCTACAGACAAGTGCAAGTGGAGTGTGGGAGCTGTGACATAATAAGGGCTTGAAAATCTCTCTTGTTAAAAGAACTCTTTGCTCGTAAAACTTTGTACTGTAAAACTGTATGTGCCTGTGTGAGTGTGTAGATAAGAGACAACAGGTGTCAAGGAAGCATTTCTTTTCCTGGCCTGGCACATAGATGAAAAGGTGATGAGAAGCATTTCCTCCTGGGAACACAGGGAAAAGGTCCCTTCCTTGGTAGGAATGGGACTGAAATCTTTCCCATATTACACAGTTTTGCTGTTGCATTGTCAGTGCAATGGAGTGGGGCCGTTGTGATGCCACGGCTAGACTTCTCCACGGCATGGTTGGCTTACATTGGTGGATTGGGCTTCCATGGTTCTCTTCTTTCCCTTAGGAAGCAGTTACTTCCATAACCTGATTTTGCACTTGGGGTGACAGTAGGTATATTTTAGCTATATGAGTAGCATGCATTTTCTCTCTGGCATGAGGCAGGAGGAGGAGAGTTGGCCAAGTGGTTAGGAAACCGGACTCTTACCTGGGAATACCAGGTTTGATTCCACACTTCTTGGGCTAGTCACAGCTCCCTTCTGAGCTCTCACAGACCCACCTACCTCACAGGGTGTCTGTTGTGGGGAGAAGTCGCTTTGAGTCCTCTTAAATGGGTGAGAAAAGTGGGGTAGAAAATATCTTATTCTTTATACCCTGCTTCCCCCTCCCCTTTTAGAGGCCCTCAAAGTGGCTTAACAAACTTCTGTTCTTCTTCCCATTACAGATGCCCTGTGAGGTAGATGGGGCTGTGAGAGCTCAGAAAGAGAGCTGTGACTAGCCCAAGGTCACCCAACTGGCTTTGTGGAGGAGCGTGGCATCCAACCGGGAGACTATCAAATTGTAATACTTAAATCTGGTATACTTAGGAGTTCTTTTCCTATGGAGGCTGACACAGAATTCTTTGGTTTGCAGATGGTGCGTGTATTCCAGATCAGATCCCCAAACAGTTTCAGAAATACAACTGTCTGTAAAGAAGAGTTTTGATTTTTCTGTGAGAAACTGACAACCAGAATTTTTATTCCCTGTATCGCAAAGGTCATTCTCTTTATTGCCAAAGTATGGTCTTCAGGATATTGCTTAACATCAGACAAGGAATGACAGGAGCTATTTAGACACTTTTTCATCCCAATTTGATCTTAGCAGCCTTTAAAAAAAAGTAATGTCTTTGTTTTCTTCTTCTATTTTATTGTTGGTTGGCTGTGTCTGGCTCAGCTCTTAGCTATGCTGGGCTGGCTTCTCTCCTTCATAGGCAGAGTTCAGGGTTCACCTAAAACATTCATTCTTCTATCTTCATTGTGCAAGAAAGAGAAGATGCAAATATTTGCTACACAGTACTTTGCTAGTTGGAAATGTAAAAATATTTTCTTGTGTGTCCCATGTATTGGTTTTTTCCTTGTTTCAGTTGCTCTGTGGAGTGCTTCCTTGCGTGGTTTCATTTACTTTAAAATCAGTAGGGAAGACAAGTATACCTTGTGTTGAAAGGGCAAGGTCAAGACAAGGCAAGGATTAGCATTATTATTTTGGGCTGTGGGTTTAAACCCAGGGTTTAATCCAACTTCAGTCCACTTTCAAGCCACAATCTGTTTTGTTTCAGTGCTAATAACTCAGAAAATTAACCATTGAGATAAATAATGTTGAAAGAAAATTGCTGATGTGTGTTCCTGCTCTGAAGGTAGACTGAAGCTGGATTAAACCTTGGGTGTGACCACAGCCTCTGTGTTTAAAGGTTCTCTCCCAACAACCGGAACCTCTCCTTGGCTGCTAGCAGCAGGAAGGAAGAGAACCCCAGCCATTAAATAGCTGGGTATTCAAGGGGACAGCAGATGAAAGTGGGGATAGATGCTTGAAACTTTACACATTCCTGGACCTCCCTTCCCTCTTTCTTAGCCCTTTTACTGCCACTATTACTTCCACTTTCGTAGCCTGGAGAGAGAGAGAGAGGGACACAAAGTTGCAGGTTTCATTGAAAACTCAGTTGGAGAAGTTGGCTTTTCTAGGAGCTACAACTTAAGCATGTAGTTTATAACATTGGTTCTCAACCTTCCTAATGCTGCAACCCTTTAATGCACTGTGGTGACTCCTCAACCTAACCCTAACCCCCAACCATAAAGTTATTTTCATTGCTACTTCATAACGACCCCTGTGAAAGAGTAGATCGACCCCCAAAGGGGTCGTGACCCACAGCTTGAGAACCACTGGTTTATAAGATGTCTGAATGCTCAGAAAAACCAGACCACTGTGTCTTCTCTTTGCCTTCCATTCTGGAAATTTGTTGTGCTATTGCATGGAAGAGCCCTTTGATCTTCTCAAGATCCTAGGGAATGGACCTTTTTCAGTCCACGGATGGTGCCTTTGGCTGGAGGGTGGTCCATATTTAGTTGGCCTTCCTTTCCCTGAGATGTCCTTTGCTATTTAGTTCATAAGGGCCAAGTCATTCAGTAGGCTGTGGGAGAGATTTTGGTAATCTGTACCTCCAGATTCACTCAGATCCTGAAAGGCAGTAAGGAAATCAGACTTTTCATGGATCTTCCAATTGCTGTTTGAATTAGTAAGCCTAACTCATTGTAACAGATTTGACAGGTATGTCTGCAGTTACTGGGTCAAAACTTTGAGAACATGGGGTGTCCAATGTGAAAAGATCTCTTGTGGATGTATATCTCTGAGCATGTACAGAGTGCCTGGTTGTATGCCTTAACAAACCAGACATAACTTTCTTTTCAAATGTTGGCTTACAGGCAGGTATAGGACGTTAACAATTTTTTCTACAGTCCCAGCATTATATTATTAGAGTATTTTGCTTATCTTGGACAAGCTTGCAGTCGTAACATAAAGCTGGTGTGTATGTGTTATTGTAATATGTACTTTTAGAATCGGCAGAGTGCCTTGATTTCTTTATTTTAAAAATTGTGCTTTTTCCCCAAATAATTAACCAAGACATTTAAGCCATTTAGCTACCTTTAGTCTGGTGGGAAAAAGTAAAGTAACTTTTGAGTAGGCTTAGAACATAAGAACATAAGAGAGGCCCTGCTGGATCAGGCCGCAGCCCATCCAGTCCAGCATCCTGTTGCACACAGCGGCCCGCCAAATGCTCATGGGCATCTCAAACAGAGATAAGAACAAACCTTCTCCTGCTCTTGAATCCCAGCAAATGGCATTAATAGCTGAGATTCCCCCCCCCCAGCCTGAAAGATATACCTAGGCATTCATTCTAGTAGCTATTGAAATATCTGTCGTCCATAAATTTGTCTAACCCTACCTTGAAGCGATCTAGACTTGTAGCTGTCACCACCTCTTCCAGCAGCACATTCCATAAACCGATGACCCTCTGGTTGAAGAAATACTTCCCTTTGTCAGATCCGACTCTCCTACCCATCAGCTTCATAGAGTGCCCCCTGGTTCTAGTGTTGTGCAATAAAGAAAAGAAGTTTTCTCTATCCACCTTTTCTATACCATGCATAATTTTATATACTTCAATCAGGTCCCCTCTTAAATGCCATCTCTCCAGACTGAAGAGGCCTAGACGTTGCAGCCTGATTTCATAGCGGAGGTATTCCAGCCCCTTAATCATTCTGGTTGCCCTTTTCTGCACTTTCTCTAGTTCCACAATATCCTTTTTGAGGTGTGGTGACCAGAATTGTACACAGTATTCCAAATGTGGCCTCACCATAGATTTATAAAGAGGCAAAATGACACTTGCTGACTTATTTTCTATTCCCTTCCTAGTTATTCCCAGCATTGAATTTGCTTTTTTCGCTGCTGCTGCCCAAATGACACCATTGAACTGTCCACCAAAACCCCGAGATCCCTTTCCTGGTGTGTTGCAGAAAGTTCAGACCCCATCAGTTTATAGACATAATTTGGATTTTTGGTCCTAATGTGCATTACTTTGCACTTGTTAAGATTAAAGCACTTTTACCACTTGGTTGCCCAGTCACCCAATGCTAAGAGATCCCCCTGGAGCTCTTGGCGATCTCTTTTGGTTTTCACTACCCTGAATAATTTAGTATCATCAGCAAACTTTGCTATTTTACTATGTACCCCTTCTTCTATATCATTGATGAATAAATTAAAAAGCATTGGTCCCAACCCTGAGCCTTGAGGGACCCCACTTTTTACCTCTTGAGACTTTTAATGAATTAAAAGTGCATATGCAGTTGTGTCAACAGCACTGAATTTCAAACTTGAAGTATCTTTTTGCTTTGATAAATACAGCTGTATAAATTCAGAAATCAAAGCTACTGTTTGGCTTCAAACCTGCCTTCCCCTTCGCAAACTCAGCCACATCTGCACTTCATTCTGAACTGTCTTTTAATGTGTTTCCTCCTTGTCCTCAGGCTGTACCTGTCCACATGGTGTCTGGATGCGTCCAGAATGCTCTGATAAGTGTTCCTTTCATTCCACGATATGCACTTCCCGTCTATGTAGCGTAAGAATGATCACTGGGCAGGAATAGTGAGATTTGGGCTCATAGTGTAAAAATCAAGTGTACCTCACAAAAGTATTGATCCCTTCCCGGTAAGATGAGCCAGCATCAAATAGAGACCTTTATTGAAGGGACGGTGATTTGAAAATTGATTTTGTTTATATTTATATCCCTGTGATATTGGCAAGTGAAAGAAAGGAATATCCAGATAATTTCTCAGCTAATGAAACTATAAACTGAAGGATGATGATTTATGTTTGATCCGTTTCACTTTATGACCAAAGAAGCCTGGAATGAGAGGCTATTTTGATAGGACACTCACGATGATCTCTGCACAAAACAGTCAAATCTCCATTTGCCTCAGTGGAACATTGATCATTAAACCACGAGAGTTTCTTTTTATACTCAAAAGTTTAACAGATGGAGTTGAAGGGCTAGGTTTGTTTCTAATGTAAACTGAGCCATGTGGAAGCCCATGAGTGGAAGAGTAACATGTTGAGTGAAAGCACCTTTCATTTGAAGGTTAAATAAGAACACCTGTTACCTTCATCTTTAAAAAACAGTCCCTTTTGTCTCAATGATCAAAATTCTCACACCATGCAATATTTGCAGAATTATTACTGTGGTGCTTACTTTTATTTGTCTTTGATGTGCTTTGTTCTAGTGGTTAGGGAGCTGGACTATTATCTGGGAATACCGGGTTTGATTCCACCCTCCCCCATGAAGCCAGCTGGGGGACCTTGGGCTAGTCACAGCTCTCTTCTGAGCCTCTCACAGCCCCACCTATCTCACAGGGTGTTCTGTTGTGGGGAGAAGAATAGAAAGCTTTGTTAGCTGCTTTGAGTCCCCTTAAATGGGTGAGAAAAGCAGGCTAGAAAAGCCAACTCTTCTTCTTCTTCTTGACATAGAGATTCATTGTTCTCTGTCACTGGTAGGTGCACTTTTCATATTTTATGAAGCAGCTTGCATATTTCATATGTTCCCCTTGAGGACTTAGTTGTTTTATCTGCCTCTCATTAGCCTAACATCATCTGTTACATTCCCGCTGTTATTCAAACTAAGTTCTCAGCCAACTTCATCTTTGTGCTTCAGCTGTGCCTTCTTTATAAAAAACATGGATCGACTGCAGATCAGATGTTTGATGCTTCCACATGTCCTGTGGTTTACGGCCACCGTGCAGCTGCACCGCATGGTTTGTGCCTTTGGCGCCATGTTGTTTCGGTACAAGTCCTTTTCAAAGACACATCAGTTAGGCAATTCTAGAACTCCCTTTGTTTTTGGTGCTGAATGTCTGGCCGTGCTGCGCTGAAGCCCTTTTGTGTGGGAGAGGACAAAAAAGCAGGGAATTTCCACAAATACCAGCAGCTGCCATTACTGGCATCAGCGTATTTCCTGAGCAGGAGCTACTGCCAGAAACAGCAGTCAGTCTGCTGTGAAGGTTGGAATTCTGCCTTTCATAAAGCATGCCTGAATTCCCAGCACAGATACGTGCGCTCCTGCTGGTGTTGTGGGCTGCCAGCAGCCATGCTGTGGCCAATCCAGCATTTCTGACAAGTCTAGAAGTGTCCTCTCGGGAGGCAAAGATGAGAACAAAATTATATATTTAAAGCAGACATAGTCAGCCTCCTTGTACAAACTTGTCTTTCCACTACCTGATAGGAGAAGAAGGAAAGAACGGGCAACAAGGGAACTTTAAAAAATTGATTCAGTAGTAAAGGTGACTCCGAGCTGAGTCCCTGTCCTGGTGACATAGAGATGCATCTATGTAGATTTCTTGGCAGCAGTACAAAAGTTTCTTCTGGAGACGTGCTGAGATCATACCTGGGTCGGTGTGCCAACAAAGCAGGTGCTCCTCACCCAAAAAAGAGGTTGAGGGAACACACCAAAGAACTTGCCACCCACTGTTGCTAGTAAGAGAAGTTATCTGTAGAAGTGGCCTGCAGCCTACAAGATACCGAACAGCAACAACGTGCCTTTACATGCTACCCAAAAGGGCTTGGCGTCTCACAGGTTCACCATCACTGATCTAGCCCCAGGTTCTGGATGAAGTTAGAGATGTGCCCAGATATTCATAACATTTGTTATTTGGACAACTTTGGACATTGTTACATGAATCTAAGGTTACAATATTTGTATACTAACATTTGTAGAAGTACAGATCTTTCCGGACATTTGTACAATAGTTCAGACATTTGTTAGATTGGGGCTGTGGAAAACAGAGTGCCAGTCACATCTGCAATGGACCCAGATTGCATTCAACATGGATCAATAGCGGATTAAAAGTGGATTCAGGTCGGATTTGACGTTTCCAGGGCACAGATATGTTACGGATACTTATCAGATATGTATCGAATATTCGTAGAAATAGGTCCATATCGAATAGAATTTTACCACATTCAGATGCGATCTATTCATACGAATAGGGATTTTCAAACATTTCATTTGTTACAAACTGAATGTCAAAAATGCATTCATGCACACCCCTAGTTGAAACCGATAGGAAGTCTGTGGATGGTGTTTGCCTGCCAGCTAAGTTGGAATATAGTTGAAATCAACCCTGAGGACATTCGCTTTGGCCATTAGTTTATAGTTGCCAGCTAAACTTTGGATTCAGTTCCTGTGAGGTCAGATGGTAGTGTTTTTATATAATTAATGGCTTTAGCTGTGTTTCTTTTAACTAAAAAATGAGTTCTTTTAAAAGTGTGATAACAGTAAATTATTTTTAGTGGGGCAGGAGTAGGATCATATTTGAGCATCATATAAAACATTGGGATGCTGATTTGGGAGGAAAAAGTCTAGACCAGAGGTGTCAAACTCAATTTTGCCGAGGGCCGGATTAAAAAAAAAACTGTCAGGGCCAGGGGGCGTGGCTGGGGGCGTGACCAGGGGTGTGACCAGGGCACAGAGGAGGGGCTGGGGCATGGCTGGGGGCATGGCCGGGGCGTGGCTAGGGTACAGAGGACGGGCTGGGGGCATGGCCGGGGCGTGGCTAGGGCTCCGAGGAGGGGCTGGCTGTCCATGGCGGCGCCCACGCACTCGGGCACTGGGGGGTCCTGCCGTGCGCTCGCTCGCCCTCGCCTCGCGTCCTTCGCGCCAAAGGAGGGTGGCGGCGGCCGGCAGCCGCGGGCCGTATTCATACAGCCCGCAGGCCGTATCTTTGACATCCCTGGTCTAGACTGTTTGAGAGAACTATAACTTTGGTCTTAATCACTAGTTATTTTGTGCTGTATTATTGCACCAAGAGATGCAGAAGGGACCAGGGAGGTGAGAATGTGGGATCCCACACTCTCTAAGCACCTCACAGCACTCCCTCCCTGCTGTGCTGGATCAGGCGTTGTGTGGTCCATCACTAGCACAGCTGCAACCGGCCAAAATGGCCAACTGCTTGAAATTACAAGCAGCTCTAGATTATACTCTACATGTCACAATCGGCACCCTAGGCCCAGAGCCAGGAATGAGGCAAGAGCTTGCTCAAAGCGTGTTCTTATTTCCTGTAACAGAAGATCCAAGTTTACAGGCAAGTAATGGACACACAAAACAAGTAAGCAAAGCTTTCTCACACTCCCTTGTCTGTTCAGGGTCCATTCAGCAGTACTGTTATAGAGAAAGCGGTTCTCACACAGAGCTGTCTATGCTAGAGGAAAACTCAGGTCAAGCGAGAAGACTTTTGGGCTGGGACACTGCAACACTCTGGCAGTCGTGTGAGCATGACCACAGAGTACACTGTTAACTGCGGATATTCAGTGATAAGATCTAGAAAGACATATCTTTGTTCCAAAATGAGTACAAATCCTTTCACAAAACCCTGTTAAGTATTCTTATTAGTCAAAAGGGCTATTATCAAAATACCTATTTTTATCTCTTCCAGGCCTGCTAAACTATGTTGGCTTTGATCTGCTAGTATAGAGTCACGACTAGGAACTTGATTCTGTGTAGACTAGGCCAGGCTGTTCTGAGCATGCTTGAGGGAGCCGCCCCTCATTGGCTGGGCAACCGCACATGCTCAGATGGCCCGTTGAGACCCGGCAGGTGCCCAGCCAATGAGGGGTCGCCCCCTCAAGCATGCTCAGAACCGCCCGGCCTAGTCTACACAGAATGGGGCCTGCAGGAGAAGGTAAACCCCATTCACACACACGTGCGACCCTGGGGATGGGTTGGGGGCTTTTGGCTGGCATTCCTGCCTGCTCCTGGAGGTTCGAGCAGGAACCCAGGGACAGAAGGCACCCAGGCTGCCCACACTGGGTCCATAGGAGCCAATGGGAGCAGCCCGGGGGAGGGGCCGAGCTGTCACACAGAGAGAGCATGCGAACGCTTTCTCTCTGAGACATTTCGGAACGCGCGGAGACAGTTTCAGAGCACTTTTTAGTGCTCTGAAACTCGAACGCATGGAGGGCACGTTGGGACGCTTGCGGGCGGCCTGGAATGGATTCCGCCGCCCGCAAAAGCGAATGCTGCATCCCAACATGCTCTCCATGCGTTCGAAAACCCCTTGTGCGAAAAGGCCTCTGGAAGTGCTTTCTGATCTAATAGTCACTACAGCAGCGGTTCTCAACCTTCCTAATGCCGCGACCCCTTAATGGAGTTCCTCAAGTTGTGGAGACCCCCAACCATGGGGGTAGAGCAGCTGGGAAGTGGGAGGGAAGGGTGGCGGGAGACTTGTCGCGACCCCTCTGAAAGGGTAGTTCGACCCCCAAAGGGGTCCCGACCCCCAGGTTGAGAACCACTGCACTACAGCCTTTTAAGTTAGTGGTGGTTTCTCTTCACAGCCATCCTGCTCCGTTCCCCATGATGGAATAGGCCACAACTGCAGCAGTGTATGGGTTAGTGCAGCTGCCTTTCCTCATATCAGTTGTAAGGATTAAAAAAAACAAAAACCTACCTTGGTTGGAAAGACCAAGAACTAAAATTTACTAACATTTTACACAAGGGCCTGCTCGCACTTGGCCTTATTCTGGAATAAGTCCTGGAATAAAGGCCTGCTGCCCACATGCTAGTGCAGGCTATAGCAGGTCCCAGGTGAGGTCTGTCAGAGTCTGCGAGAACATGTGGACAACATCCCTATTCTGAAATGTATCCCAGAATATGGCCAAGTGCGAGCAGGCCCAAGGTTCTTGTATTGTTGGAGCCAGCCTAAATCTGGTGGTGAACCTATTACTGGACTGAAAAGACTCATCCCAAAGTAAATAATTGGAGTTAGAAAAATGTTAAATTTATTTCAAATTCATAAATATCTTCTGATATCTGAGTGAGAAAAGAAAAGGATTTACATTCTTCTGAAACAGACACAGAACACGCTCCTGTATTGATAGTCAAGACTGAAAATAAATATTGACCTTTCTGCACGAATCAATACGGATTAAGGGTCTGTGAGGCCAACCCCCCCGCTCGTGAATTTTGTCTGTACTAGACAAAGTATGATCCGGATTGAGGGAGGCCATAGTCCAGATCACTGCTAGATCTGTTTAATCGAGTCTACAATGTGACCCTGATCTGGAACATGGGTAGTGTGCAGAAGGCAGGCCCTTCCATATTTAGGACTATCAGGGGGTGCCTCGTAGTGGCACCTCATACTGCCCAACCAAAATACCCCCCAGAGACCCCAAGGAAGGGGGGGTATAGCCATCGGAATCATCTCTGTTGGTTCAGAGGGTGCTAATCCGGCTCACACCTTCCTGCAGTCCGGATCAGTGGACCAGGCCATTCTTGACTCACTAGTACAGATTGGTAGGTCAGTGCAGAAAGGGGCTGTTTTTTATTCAGAAAAATATGAAGAAAATAATATCAACTGTTGTCTTGCTTTAAAAAAAATTAAAGGAAACATGCAAAAATGGGAATTTAGAAACTTACCATTACTGGGGGAAATTGCTGTGGTTAAACTGCAAATTCTGTTGAAATGTTTATTTCTCTTTTGAGTGCCTCCCAACAGTACCTGGGGGGAAATGCCCTTGAGATTGATTTTCAGCTTGAATATGACAAGGATATCTAGAAACAGATATTTGAGGTCTACCAAATTACGTTTCAACACATTTCTCATGACACAAACAACATATCAAAGTTAAAATGAGAAGTTGCAACAATTGAGGAAAATTGTTTAACTTACAAGATACGGCAGATTCTAGGGCTGTGCGCGAATATTCGTAGGCATTCGAAATTCAGATGTGCTGCATTTTGACATTCACATTCAAATAGAATGCCCCGTAATTCAAATTTAAACATTTGAACCGAATTTCAAATTTTGGGACTATTTGTTGGAATTATCCGGACATTTGCATGTGTACGGGTTAGTACACAATGCGTACTTGAAGATCCGCACCTTTCCCACATCCCACAGCCTTTGTATGGATCTGTAAGGGACGAAAATGGGTGGCATACGGGATAACTATGGGATGCATACGCACGCATACAGATGTGTACAGATGTCAGGAAAATGCCTGTACGCATCTTGTTGACATTCGTAAGTGCAAATTCGAATTAAAAATTCAAAACGAATACATTCAAATTTGTTTAATTCAAATTGAATTTTGTTAAATTTGAATTTAAATAATTTGAATGGAATTTGAATCAATTCAAATAGAATGTCCAAAAGAAATTCTTGTGCATCCCTAGCAGATTCTCAAAAAGACTGGTTAAAAATTGTTTCTGTAATTTCCAGATTGAAAGATGCAAAAAATACAAAAGAAGTTGAAAGGCTCTTTCTGAAATTGGAGAAATTACTTACGAGGGAAAATATAGAAAAAAAGAGCTGAGAACAAAAATATGCAACAAGCTAGTAGGACTTGAGAAAGTATAGAAATGAGATTTGAACAAGGTGCTATCTGACAATTGGGACAACTTAGTGAGTAAAAAATTCAAATGGACAAGCCAGCCAAAAATAAAAGAAAAACATATACAAATATACATGAGACCTACAAAGATAAGTAGAGCGCTTACCTTATAATGTTGGAGATGGTGTTAGGAAAATGGTTTGTACTTGCAGATGCTGTTGTTTTAATACATATTGTTATTGTTTTAATGATATTTAATTATAAATGTTGTTACACACCCAGAGACCTCTGGGTTATAGGGTGGGAGAAAAATGTAAGCAAACAAATTGTGATTTTATCGTGACCCGCCTTGAGACCTTGGGGTTTGGGGTGGAATATAAATATAAATAATGCTCTGTGCACTCTTCTTTCTTTCTTTCTTTCTTTCTTTCTTTCTTTCTTTCTTTCTTTCTTTCTTTCTTTCTTTCTTTCTTTCTTTCTTTCTTTCTTTCTTTCTTTCTTTCTTTCTTTCTTGTTTGTATTTCTATCCTGCCCTATACCTTGAGGTCTCAGGGCGGGTTACAATATTATATTAATCTTAGACCTCAGGCTTACACTCTAAAGAGACAAGATACAAAAGGAAAATAATAATATAATTCTTCTGTCAAGTCTTCTCAGTCAAGTCTTGTAATCAAAGTGAAAATCTAGCTTGTTGGAAGTTTGGGCCAAAAAGTTATATTTATGGTTATAGAATTGTTTTTTTCATTTTCCCCTGAGACAGTTGCACATATCACCCATTTCTACTATGTCTTGTCATTATTAGAATTCATTTACAAGGGGGCATGTTTTATGCTGATTGTTTTGTTGGCAGAAATACGGAATGGGGTTCTAAAGAACTATGAATAACTTCTCTACACTGAATAGTGTTTGTCAGCTTCCTTTTTCTAATGTAGCTGTATTATCCTCTGAGAAATGAGAGTCAAGGGGTATTCCCTGGTTTTGCCAGGTCTGAAAGCTGCAGGCAAAAAACCAAAACCAGTATTTCAGTGAGTACAGGAACACTTTGGCACATTTAGAGTGTATTGTTTGCATCAATGGCTGCGCCTGCACATAAATTACAAATAACTGTTGCCTGCATTTTTATTCAGGCATCAGGGACTTGTGTTGTCAGATTGTGTTGGAACCAGTATCAGGACATGTTCTCACAGATGGAGGGTTACTAGGTTCAAAGTATATTCTTCACTTTGGGGTGTCGTTCCACCTAGTCAGTATTACGGTTTCCTGCTCAGTTGGCTGGACGTTCAGCAGGTTGGCAGATTTGAGGAATGTTAAGCCTTAAATGCCACCCTGAATGGGAAGGAGGAAGAAGCAGAACCTAGCAAGCAGACAGTTGGTTTGAAGTCAGGATGTGGTGACCACTTGAAAGCGTGGGTACCACATAAAATCATGGAAGTACTGTCGATGCTCAGGATTTGGGGAGTATGCTGAGTTACAGAGCAAACATAACCTATAGCTGAATCTGGTCTAATTTATCTAGTCCGTAACTGAAGGACTAATACTGGATAAAGATTTTGTCATTGCACAGTACTGTTTACATTTCCTGTGCTAGTAAAATTCACATATGTGCATATCTTATCAGCATCTGCCAGGCTTCTAAATTTCCCTTTATTTCCACGTACACCATCTTGACAGTCTTATTTCCATCCTTCCGCAGTTCTTAAAATCTTAACTCTGCATCTTTTCTCCTTCCCTCCTCCCCTTTCCAAAATTTGTTTTTGTTAGAATATTGTTAAAATAGGAAATGCTTGTTTAGCTATCTGTCTCACCAGGAACATTCTGGTAAACAGGTGATGTTCTATTTCTGTAATGTAGACACAACTAAGATTCTGTTTTACTGTGGGAACAGCATGTTTATCTGAACTAGGCCTTTGCTTTTTCTGAGAGTAATATTCCTATTCCGGACAATCCAAATATGTACATGTGGGGGCTGGGCTTAGTGACTTCATGCAATCTCACAAGTACTCATATTGCCTTAAAAATGTTATGTTGTGTGCTTTATGATTTGTATGTTCCTGACTGAAGATGTAGATCTTAGTGGATAGGTTGTAACCATGTATTTACTTTCAGGCATCTACTCATATAACCAGCAATGCATTTAGCTAGCTCCTATCTTGCAACCATGAAGACAATAAAGGCCTTCCTTATTGGAATGAGTCACCGTGTCTGCTCTCATGTTTGTGAATGTCATCTGCATGCATTATCTGCTGTGGTTTTAGTGATATGCAATCCGAGGGAATCAGCCTTTTTTTGCCACCACCGGTGCTTCCATACCCAAATTTTGGAATCTTGGGATCTTAGAGGGAGAATTAGGAGGAAATGGAGAGGCATTGGTTCTCTACTTCCCATGCATTTAATTATCCACACTGTACTGTGAATTTGTGTTTCCAGAAAGCTAACCGTCATGAACAAGGTTAAGACTTAATATGCAAGTTTTATTTATTAAATGAAGCGTCTTGTCAGTTTTAATGCTTGAACTTCAGGCTTCTGTAGAAAACACTCCATTTAATTAACTTTTCTATTTAGTCAATGTTCCCTGTTTTGATTGTTTACTCGAAAAAATGTAGCGAGAACAAAGTGTAGCTGTATTCTGAAATGTTGTTTGTGTTAACAAAACAAGCTTCTGTGAAATTGTAATCTGGAAATAAATAAATCAGTAACGTTGCGTTTGGATGACTGCTGAACTTCACATTACTGGCCAAAGGCTTTGTGAGTTACTGAGTCAAAGTTCCTTATGAATGTCCCTTTACGGTTGATGAATGCAAGTTTGGGGAATGCCTTCCTGTTTTTTGTTAACACATGGTAAGATTTGGTGGATTTGGCTTTGCCAATCAGAAATCAGAGAAGCAGAACTATAACCATACACTGAGTTTTTTTTTCTGCTGTGGTTAGAGTGAACCGACCTTAGAAGCTGCCTGGCCTCATTTACGGCTTGTTTATGAATTTTTCTTAAGATTCTTAGAATCTCTGGGTTTCCAGCCTAATACTGCTAAGAAATATATTGATCAGAAGTTTGCATTGCAGCTTTTAGAGCTCTTTGACAGTGTAGATCCTCGAGAAAGAGATTTTCTTAAGACTGCACAGAATACATGGGAAATTCTTAGGCTTAAGAAATTAACAATATATTCTTGAATTGCCATCAGGTCTGGTGTAAATGTGCAACATTGATGGGTATTTCCCTGCTTTGTTGGATATCTGTCTCTTGTATCAGCTCAGAGTGTGACTGCAGCGTAATGATATTTAGCAGCATTTTCTCTATTCTTGGAGGTGTATCTTATCTCATTTGTAGCTGTTTGGAGGCTGTTATGCTGTCTTCCAGGTATATGGCATTCAATATCAGAGAAATAGCTGTGTTAGTCTAATTTGAAAAGTCCAGCAAGGTAGTTAGTAGCACTTGGAGACTAACAGGAGAAGGGTTGGTGGCATGAGCTTTTGTAGACATGTCTACTTCTTCAGATGCTAGGGGGCCCATTGAGCCCTCTAGCATCTGAAGAAGTAGACGTGGCCATTGGGTCCCATAGCATCTGAAGAAGTAGACGTACCCATTGGCCTCCCTAGCATCTGAAGAAGTAGATGTGCCCATTGAATCCCCTAGCATCTGAAGAAGTAGATATGCCCATTGGGGCCCCTAGCATCTGAAGAAGAAGACATACCCATTGGGCCCCCTAGCATCTGAAGAAGTAGACGTGCCCATTGGGCCCCCTAGCATCTGAAGAAGAAGATGTGCCCATTGGGCCCCCTTGCATCTGTAGGAGTAGACGTGTCTACGAAAGCTCATGCCACCAACCCTTCTCCTGTTAGTCTCCAAGCATTATTAACTACCATGCTGGTATATGGCATAACAGCCGAAAACAGTTACAAATGAGTTTGAATCCGGCTGTGAAAGCCTACGTATGACCAGGTGCACCTTAGGTTTCAGGACTTCCTCCAGATTTTGGAACCCTCCAGCTGCTTGAAAATACTAAGTGTTGGATTGCCCCTTCAGCATTCAATCTGCCTCAGTTTCTATGTGGAAATTTTTAATACTCCTCCACTGGAAAGTTTCAAAATGTGGTATAGATTTTAGACTATAAATATTTTTGAAAATGGCATTTTAGCAGTAAAGCTACTGCAGGTTGCTTTCAGGTGGTGGTGTTTTTAAAGTGTGAGGTAGAGGAAATAATACAGCCCCCGCTTTTTACTAGCTAAAATTCTGTACGTTTTTAGTACATATATAGTTTTTAAGACAGCAAGAGTTTATATGAGCTATGAATTCTTGTTTCTGTGCCCCTTCCTTCCTTCCTTCCTTTTTTTTTTAACCATGGTGTTTACCCTCAGAGCCCTAGCCTGTCTGTGGTTTTCTATTTTTTGTCAAGCTGTGTTTGTAGAGATAAGGAGATCTTCACTTTGCAAGTTGTCTTATATCTATACTATAAAATGACTGTGTGATTCAGATATACAGCAGTAGAAAAACACTTCAGTACTCTGGAGACAAGTGCTGTATTAAATTCATTGCCATAGGTTATATTTTGTCAGCTTTGTATTAAGAAATTTAGGCCTGACATTATAGTTTATTCGAGACATATTTGTATAATGAATCAACAGAAAACATCTCTAATGAAATGTGTGAGTACATACTGTATGATGCAGTGAAGATTTTACTTTTCAGGGTTTTTTGTCTATTCCATTGCACCACTTTCCTGATGGAGGGCTATTCTGCACTTGCCCTTAAGCCTGGCCAGGAAGAGGTCTAGAGCCTCCATTCCATATGGTGGACCTGCTTAAGGGGAGGCCAGTCCCCCTTCTACCATCTCTGGCTGCATTAGATGGAGCATAGCTCAGTCTAAGTGGCCAAACTGGCCACCTGGACTGGGGTATTGGTAGACCTTTTTAAGAGTTCTACAAATGGTTTAGCGGGTGCTCAACCAGCCAAGGAGGCTAGTGGAAGGGTGCAGCACCTTTACTGGCTGGTTTTGTAGACAAAACCATCTTGGCAGCTCTGAGAAGGTGGCAGCTGACTCTGAAAATCACACGATTTCCAGAGCCAGCAAGGGAACTGTTCCGTAATAACTTCCCAAGTGCGGAAGGCTCATTCTGGGACAGTAGGAGCAGTCCAGGGGCTGGAATTGCTTCAGTTTCATGCATGGTAAGTGTTGAAGCAGCCAACAGGAATGCTTTGAATATGCTCAGTGAGCACTCTTATCTAAGTAACTCCTTTGGCAATCTTAGTATCTTATTCTTAGTATTTTGCCTTCTCATGTTTGGATCTAGTGAGCCATTTCTAGGGCAGATTCTTTCCACATCACTTGACTGAAAGTCAGCCCCATCAGTGAACAATATACTTCTGGAAGCTTGGTCCAGAATAGAAACCAGAAAAGGCTGTTATTCTATGTTTATGTACTTTTTCGGAATATTTTGTCAGTCATTCCTGAAAACAAGTCCTGTGCTACACTGAGGGAAGGGACTTACTATAGTTCAGAATCTGATCAGAATACAGAGATGAGCATTCTCTGCATCTGGACGTCACTTAAGTATTCCGGCATATTTGGATATTCCGGAGTAAAGCGTGGGTATATCCAAATATCCCTAAGCAATGTTTGAATGCAGCCTCAGAGAACACTTAAATTACCCCCCTCTCAGATGGAGAGGGCTTCATTTTTATTTTTATTTTTCATTTTTTGCCTCTCTACCAAACCTATGTTTTCCTGACTGACTGGGGGTATACTGGTAGGCATGGTCTTGAACCTTGGTGGCTCAGACAAGTAGGCAAATTTCTTTGTGAACTTGTTCCTGAAAGACCGAATTGAGCATCAGTTGTGCAACTTTTGGCTCCTTTGGCTTTCTCTCTTGTTCTGTGACACACCTGGGCATCTTCCATCAGCTTTAGAGTGCTCTTTATCATTACCACAACTTTTTTACCTTGCCGTAGCATAAATTCTGGTATGATACTCAACACCATCATCTGAGAAGGTAGGATGAATTCTGTGAGTTCTTTTTGTATGCAACACAAACAGTTATGCTCTGTGCAGGGTGAAGGGGTACAAGTACTTCCCTTTTCCTCCTTTGCAAAACTAACAGATTGGTACATAGTAACCTTCCTAAAGAAACTGCCAGTATCTGAGAAATGCATTTCCTTTTTTTCTGCTGAATTTTACAGTTGGAATTAACTGTATAAGCTCTGTAATCTCTATTTGTAAAATAGCGACACAGATGGTACTAATTCTAGTGTAAGCTTTTTGAGGATGCACCCAAAAAATGTGAAACAGAAAATACTGTGTTAAAGAGCTCATAAGTGGTATTTGAAACTACTGGCAATACTTCCATGGGCATATAGGGGGAAGCTGAAACCTTAAGGTGCTAATTACATTTTAAGATGAGGACTATTTTCATCACGCTTGCCTATTTTACAGGATCATAGCTAGTGAGGAGAAGGGTTCTAAGCGAAACATAACTCTTAATCCTATCTTCTTCTTATTACACCTAAAGCTGCGGATAAAGCTATAGTTGAAGAGAAGATTTGGAGCTGAAGAAAAATACAGGGAGATTATCTTTCTGATGGCAGGTTAGGATTACCGTATTTCGGTTATAGGAATACATAAATCTAGAACAGAAGTTCCCAAACTTTTTTTCTCGTAGACCACTTTCAAAATTTTACTGATTTCAGTGGACCCCCTGCTACTACATTTCTACCATATTCCCAAAACTCGTCAAAAAATGTGAAGATTAGATCTAACGATGGAAATTTGCGCCCCTTTGCACGTCTGAACAAGCGCTTCGAGCGGGCGGGCGGCGCTTTGCAAGTCTCAACACGGGTTGTACCGAATATTGTACTGAATAGTCGCTGACCTTCTTAAAATATTATCTGCCTGCATTGATAGGTAAAGCCAAGCCAGCATTTGTGTTCTTTACTATGGAAACCAGATAAATTTTCGTGGATCCCCACTTACAACTTGTGAATCCCCCCTTTTTTTCACGCCAACGTAGACCCCCGTCGAGCCTCCCATGGACCCCTGGGGGTCCACCTGGACCACTTTGGGAATCACTGATCCAGAACAACAATCATATCAGGTTAACATAATGTTTGAAGCCAACTGCTGTAAGCTTCATCAATAAATTGCATTCAGTGTTTGAGGAAGTTCATCAAGTCAGGAGACTCCTCCAAGTCTTGAGTTGTTCAGAACAGCTTTATAAAAGTAAATCAAGCATATATAGGATTAAGAGTTACGCTCTGCTCAGATGTTGGTGATCAGAAAGAAACTTTTCTGTCCCTCAGATTGGATCTACACTCAAGGGCAAATTAAATTTCTGTGGTTACAAAGTCTGTAAATGAGGGGGAAATGCACTTTTTGGGCATTCTTTCTTACTATTTTTGCCAAATAGCTTTTAATATTGTAACCCGCCCTGAGACCTTCGGGTATAGGGCGGGATAGAAATACAAATAAATAAATAAATAATGTCAGTGAGCTATAGCAGACTAAAGATGCTGTCACTTTGATCTTATTAAATATTTTTCTAATGTATTGTTAAAACATTATACTTTTTAGGTGTGCTGTTATATTTTCAAATTACTATTTATTTGTATTTCTAGGCTGCCTTATATGCCAACATCTCAGAGTGGGTTACAATAAATAAGCAAGGTAGCAAGCAAAAAGTCATTATTTACTGAATTTGATGGAGTTTGTAGTGTCAGTTTAACACCGGTTTTGCAGTAAAATTAATTTTTTAAAGCTAACTACTCAAAACATTTATAGTAAGGAAGCTTATATGACAGATAGAAGGGCAGAGATATGACATAAATGATATTAAGCAATTATTTGTGCTTATATTTTCCCTTTCTTCTATGTATGTCAGCTGACCAAATGTCCAGTCTGCTTATCATCTAAAAACAGTTCTGATCCATATTATGTTGCTGAAAGAAAGTACTTGTTTTTCATCTTTAAAATTAAAAACTTTGTAGATGTGATCTACCTCTCTTCATTTTGCATCCAAAGAAAGTTTACAGCAATACAAAATTTGAAGTGGTTTATCTGTAGGTGTTGGAAAGCCGGTGTTGGAAAGTTTAGCAGAATCCGCGCCAGCATATTTTGCAAGGCAGGAAGGAAATTATTCTGTGACTGGGTGACACTGGTAAAAAGTACCTTTCTGCTGATGGAAGTCTGCAGGCCATGCTGCCAGCTGGGACACCTGAGACGTTTTCGCACGGGGCTGAACGGAACGCGAAAAAGACAGCTGCGGACACGTCATCCGCATTGCCCGAGCGCGGCTTGCGCTCCGACGTGTCCGCAGCTGTCTTTTCCGCGTTCGAAATGTAGAGCACTTTAAAGTGCTCTACATGCGTTCCAACGCGGACGAGCCGCCCGCAGGCGTTCGGGAGGAGAAGCGTTCGCGCCTGCTTCTGTCTCCCGAACAGCTGCGGGCTCGCCTCCGACGCCGGCGCGGCTTCGACAATCAGCTGTTTGACAATCAGCTGATTGTCGATCTGCCTCCGCGGCTGTCTCCGCGCCCCTGGCCGGCATTTGCCGGCTAAGACAGCTCCCGGCGCTTTGAGCATTCGCACACAGACGCTCCGGAACGCGTTTACACGCGTTCTGGCGCGTCTGTGTGTGAACGGGGAAAGCGCCCGGAGCTGTCTTAAGCTTTCCGCCTGAACGCGTTCCGTTTGGAACGCGTTGCAGTGCGGAAATGCCTCTGATTGTCAAATCTCAGGTAATGGGCAGAAGTATTTAGGACGAGGTGTTCCTTGAGAGAACCTGATCCCAAGTTGTTTATAGCTTTATATGCTAATCTTAAAGAAGCAAATTGGCAACCAGGGTAGGGTCTTAAATTAGTAATGGGCTTCACTCAATCAGATAGTTGTCACGTTCTAGCTGCCACTTCAGAACTGAGGACAGGCTCACTTGAACAACACTACAGTATCTTGGACTTCCAACCAAAATTCACAGCGATTGCTGAATTGTCTGTAGCATTTATGATCCCAGCAAATACTCAATTTGTGAATAATCTGTTTACTGTCGGTAGCAGAGAGTGGGTATACTTAACAGCCATCTGACTTTATCTGATTAAGCTTTGAAATTAGAGTTTGGGAGCCCTAATGGTGAATTGACCCAAACACAGACATCAAAATAGAGATTGCAGCCCTAAATTGAAGCAGTTTAAAAAACAAAACTGATTATACGCTGCATTCCTCCTTCATGAAATGGATTTTTCTCAAACCCAAATGAATCTTGCATTTAGGACAATATGTTACATTGACTGAAATAAAACCAGTTTAATAAAAAGAATTTTTGCATACATTATTGATAACTAGATATAATACCAAATGCATGAAAAGAAAGGTGTTGCTGCTGTAGTGGCAAAATCCTGATTTGAAGCTATGGATGCAATATAATTGAGTCAGTCCATGCCTTGTCATAATGCTGATATTGTAGTGTTGTGAAAATTGTTTACAGACAAAGTGAGCACCCCAGGAGCTTAAGGGGCCTTTTGCAGCCGTTAAGTGAGAGCAGCAAACTCCTTTCATAGCAATAGTAAAGACCACTCCCTGGATATTGTCTGATGTCATGATGCTATGATGTTGGAACGCACCATGGTGAAGCCTGGCACAGGTGTGGCGGCTGGCAAAAACAGCTGAATTGCCCCCCTTTGTGGTATCCAGTAGGGGGAAAAAATGTTTCTCTTCCAAACTTCCTGATAAATCTCCCAGTATGTTGACCTTGGGAAATCTAAGTATACTGACTTGGGGAAAAGAAAAAAAAAATTGGACTGTTGCCTGCAGTGATAACTATTGTATATGTTGTCTGTGATAGCAAATTCTGGGCTTGCCATATAGTCCCACCTTCTTTTGTTCATCTGGATTATGAATTGTTTTTGTATAGGTCAGTAATAGTTCTTTCAAATGCACAGATTCCTTGTTGCATTGTTAAGAGAAAGCCTTGGTGCTCATTCAGACCTATTTATCACTGGTCGATGTGCAAATTAGCACCCAATGAGATTGGCTGTGAGGGGCACAAGCAGGAGAGAGGCTGAACCTATAAATATTGATAGCTGGTAGTTTTTCACCAAAGAAGTAAACCAGGTCTGTAAGTGATTCTAGTATGGGAGGTAGAAGAGGGGCTCACTTTGGACCCTCCTCTACTTCCCAGGTTTCAGTGTGGAGTAAGAGCCATTCAACTCATCAGTGGTGGTAGTTGCACACCACTAATGAGTTGTGGGTGTTGATGCAGCCCCCAGCATCCCACCTGCACTCCACTATGAGGCTGGCCATTTCTGACCTCACGGTCAAACAGGTCGACCATCTTGGGCCTGTTTTGGAGCACTTGATGTGAACAAGGAGCGTTGGTACCAACACTGATGCAACATGACTCCCCATCAGTAAGGACATAGACAAAAAGAAGACAAGAGACAGGCAGAGACAAGAATTGTATGAAGCCAGTCAGATGCAGTGGGTGAAACTAGACAGACCAGGACAGAGGTTTGAAAAACCACAAGATTGGCATTAAAAGAAACAACATGGGGGAAACTTTGAGCCAGAAAAAGAAGACAGTATTAAGGCTGGAATATTTAGAACACCTTGGAAAGAGCTTTGGACTGGAAACAGTGCTTGGACGTTCACAGTTCATCTTTCAGCTGGGAGAAGCTGGTTCTCCAGGGGTCTATCTAAAAACTTGGTTTTTGGCTAAAATACTGCTCTTTTACTAAAAAAAACCCTGTAGCCATAAACTTCGTTTTTCAATCATGTCTGAATGCCCTGTGGAAATACAGTTTGTAGTCTATATAATTCTGTTTCTCTATCAGCCCACTAGAAACAAAGTACTCAGACTGGGAAAGGTCCAGTTCGTAGGAATGATCTATTGCTTAGATGCCGTTGTGTGTTCTTGTAAGTCTGCTTTAAATTGCTTCATTCAGCAACATGGATTAGTGGCGTAAATTTGATTTGGCTGCACGCTGAGTAAGAGTGAGTAAGAGGCACATTCGGTTCCGATTTTGTACCAAGCCACTCTGTGCTGGTGCCCAGTTCTTCGGCTTATCTGGTACTTGCTGAACTGGCTGCATTGCTGAACACCAGTCTGATGTCGCTTAGCGCAGTGTGTTAATAGGCCATGCCACCGAGCTCTCCTGAACCCAGCTGGTTTATCTTACAACAAACTGAATCTGGCACATCACGGACTCAGATGAAGAGGTTTCTTTTAAACAAGTAGGAGGGCCGTTTCTTAAATGGACCTTGTGTAGTTTTCTTCTGCTGCTGTTAGTGTGCTTGGGGAGAGTAGCAAAATCAAAAACAGGAGGGTGATGGTTAAGTTTCCCCAATTAAGAGAAGCATTTGGATAGACAAAATATCCAGGAATTTTCAGGCCTGGAAAATACAAAGTATGGTAGTTTTGAATGGTTTTTATGAGCATGACTGCAATTTATCTCCACGTTTTTTTGTTTTTGTTTTATATCTTGTTGTGTTTTAATTTGACAAAACAAGTTTGAAAGCCTTAAAATGGAAGGGAGAATGATGTGTGCTGTCTTGGAGTTCTTTGAATGGTTGCAAATGCTGTACATATTTTTAAAATCCTTTGGGGTGCGTTGACTATCCTTGTTTTACAGAGGTCTGATATCTAATGCTTAATAGCATCATATTAGTGAAAATACACCATGCACTGTTTTTAAGATCTATGTTTAATTGCAGTTTTTAAAAAAAGAAAGCAAAACAATAGCCCATATGGTCCTCAAGTGAATCTACATGAGTAACCATTCCATCACGTGCGGTAGGGGTCACTACTGACCTGTGCCCTGCTTAAAATGGAAGCTGTTTGGAGCTTCCTTTAGCAAAGCAGCAGTGAAGGTTTCTTGCCAGTTGTAAATGGCACTAAATCTGGGCATCACATTCAGAGGTTCCTAAGATGACTTGGTACCGATCCAGTACATACCAGATTGGGATTATCTGAATGCAGTGCCTAGATTTAACACAGTCCAATACTGGCAAGAAATACTTGTTGGTGCTTTGTTTAATGAAGGTCCACACGGCTTTTATTTTCTAGAACCTGGTCCAGTGCCATAATATGCTAACCTTAGGGTGGGGAGCTTTCAGTGTAGATACAACCTCCCTGTCCACCAGCTGTGAGACAGAGAGAGGGATAGAACTGCCAGCATTCCTTTCTTCTATCCACCCTGCCACTTAACATAAGAACCTAAGAGGAGCCCTGCTGGATCAGGCCATAGCCCATCTAGTCCATAAGAACCTAAGAGGAGCCCTGCTGGATCAGAACACAACCCATCTAGTCCAGCATCTTGTTGTACACAGTGGCCCACCAATTGCCCATGGGCATCTCAAGCAGAGACAAGGGCAAACCTCCTGCTCTTGAATCCCAGCAAATGGCCTTAGAGGCCTCCTGCTTGTCCACCCCCCCCCCCCCCAGCCTGAAAGATGTACTTAGGCATCCATTCTAGTAGCCATCAATACATCTACCATCCATAAATTTGTCTAACCATTCCTTGAAGCAACATAGGCAGTACCATCAGAATCCTCAGAGAGTTGCAAATCTAGCAATATGTTTGGGAGCCTTTCATAAATTGACAGGTGGGGTTAAAATCTATTAAATAAATAAAGAATAGACTTGTATATTTAGAGCAGTACTTTCAAGCTTGAACACGATTTTAAGCCATTCTGCAGTACAAATTTATGATCTCAAAGATTCTTTTAAACCTTTGTTTCAGATGAATACCACAAACAGAACATAGAGACATCATGATGGCTTGCCTTACAGTGACAGAAATGGAAAATACAGGGTCATCTTCTGTACACCAGAATGGTGGTGTCCTTGGGAATATGGCTGTTTCCAGACAAGTGGAGCCATTGTTCCGAGTTTACCTTTATCATTCCCCTGGAAAAATGGAAGGAGAATACCTGCAATTTCCAGCTGGCCAATACCTTGCAGAAGAGATATGTATTGCAGCTTGTAAGGCCTGCGGTAAGATCACAACCTGTTTTATAAGTGCTAGAATGATTCCACTTTGGAGGGTGGTTAACAGTAAACATTAATTTTGTGGATGAGTGGTTTTCCTGCTTTAAGTAAGCCTGGAGTCCAACTCTTTAATGGGAGGCTTCTTACCATTTTCACCATTTATAGTGTAACAAGAGTAAACTTAGGATGCATCCCCCATGCAGGAATTTTAGTTTGAGTTCAGTGCTGTTTGGACTATTTGGGGGGATTATTTTTAGTCCGGATTGAGTTCTTGTTAATTAAGCTGAATATAGCCGTCCCCATGCAGCCTTCTTAGTTCTGGTTTGGGGACTATTTTTAAATGTTAAAAATGGCTTTTAACACCCCACCCACCCACCATCGTGCAAACCCTGCCTGCAATAGAAGCAGAAAACGTAAGTTTAAAAAATAAATTCTAGCCACAAATACAAGGGCTTTTAAATTCCCCCTCCCCCATGCAAACCCTGCCTACAATAAAAGAAGCAAACACAAAGGGACTTCAAAAGCGAAGGGAATTACTTTCTTTTTCACACCTCTACCTTTTGCTGTTACAAATGTATCATTTCAGTGGTTCCTAGGCTTCTGTCCTTTTCAAGAAGATACATGTTTCCCGCAAAAATGTTTTAGAAGTCCCTTTAAATAAAAGAAAAATAAAGCTCCTTCTCCCTCCTTTCTTGCTTTTTTCATAGTATATGGAGCTTTTGCAAGCATGGCTAGGGAGGGGGGAGCTTTACATCTGTAAAAAAACACCCAGATCTGGCTGCCATTGGCCAGAATGCTAGACCTTCACCCCAAATAGCCCAGTATCATCCCCATGTGGGGGGAAATAAGCGGACTCAGCTCCAAAAAGGGGACTCAGTCCTGTTTTCATCAGGACTTTTTCTTCTCTGGATTTAGGCAGAATGGTCTTCATGGGACTGAGGGGATTGAATAGATAGAAGAAAACTTCCATGCTCTCATGTCTGCCTTGGAACAGCACTTTTTCTCTGCTGATGAAACTTGACTTGATTCTATTCCGGCTCCGTTAGAAGCTGACTCTGTTCCAAATTAAACGGCATCATAATCAGTTGGATATCAAACTTCTGTTTGCAAAAAATAAGCACTCAGAGTATGGCAAGCTTATGCTATATCAACTTCAGTTTGCAGAAGAAAGGCAAGATTTTGCAGCCTGGCTGAAAGCAAAACTTGTTGTCCATGGGAAAAGATGGCAAGCATGCCAGAGGTCACAGGCTCATCTTAATTCACTGTCTGACGTGATTCTCATTTTCGATCGTTAATCTTAGCCCCAGAACTTTGTTTTTCTTCTCTGCCAACCGATACTAGATTAAATCTAAAAAACACATTTCTGTTCTTCACTGTTACGTTGTGTGTATGTTGTCACAATTTTGTAGAAGTGAACAAAGCTTGCAAATTGTAGTCAGCAGTGGTGTTGACTTTGGGTGGTTCAGCGCCGGCCAGTGTACCAGACTAGCAAACACACTGTGCATGCTGGAATACTGGACCAGCAAACATACACATAGCCTCCCTTCCGCACGCTGGTCCAGTTCTGAAGGGCCTGGGTCCACCTGAGTGCAGAAGGGAGGGCGTGTGTCTATTTTCTGGTCCAGTATTCCAGCCAGTGCAGCGTTGCCTTTTGTTGGTCTAAATCTAGAGCAGATAGGCAGACCTATTATAGGACTTCCCATAATAGTGATGTGTACCAGGTTCTCAGACATTGTGTCAAGAAGGCCACAGGGGTGTCTGGTGGTCACCCAGAGCAATGCCAAGTTGATCATGGGGTTAACGAAGGGTTGTTGGGATATCCCTGGACTAGTTGCAGGCTATTTTATTGAACTACGGAAAGTATATACTGTACCTGCCTCCCAAGACATGATTTTCTGTTGATTTCCCCCCACCATTTGTAGCTCTGGGGTGGAAATCCACCCCAGCAATGTGAAATAGTGACTTTTTTCACCTAAATAAATGAAAGTTAATACAAGATCCTCCTTGCCAATTTTCTTGATTGTATTGTTAAGTAATACTGTACTTATCAGGGTTTAGGGAAAATGGAGTTGTCTTACTTATTTCTGTTCAGAAAGTAGATTGGTAAGCTTTCTGGAGAGAATGCTGTTTACTCAGCCCCAGACCCTTCAGATGCTCATGCAGTACATTAATACAGTACAGTCAGAACAAATATTTGTTGCATGGATACTAAAATGGCTTAAACTGCTCCCATTTATGTGCTTACCCCTCTATAAGCAAACCCATCTGTTTAAATGATACTGAGACTTTTAATATTTTTATATTACAGTTGTTTTTTAAAAAATCAAGCTCACATATCTTGGAACAAATACCTTGAAATTCACCCTTGTTGTCTGAACGGACGTGAATTCCAAATCCAGAGATTGGAAATAGCATGCTCTTCTGCCTGGTTTTAGGTGACTTTAGAGGAGGTTCCCCCCTAAATAATCTCGTTTCTGCTTGCATTTTGCAGCTATTTCTGAGGCCAAATGAGATGAGATATCAGAAAGAAGGAACAGGAAGGACTGCTGGGCCTTAGAGGTTTTCTGATTGGCAAAAAGATAAGCCTCTGGCCTTGACTATTGCCCCCCCCCCCCCGCCAATCTTCCTTTCTGAGCCAAACAAGGAAGCAGCAAAGGCTTCTGGTACATAAAGACTTATTTGATAGTATCACATTGCGGTCTATCTGGAGAAGCTTCTACACAGTACTCATTCCTGCGATAAGCGCCTTCGTATAGGGATGTGCAGGAATGCAATACGTGGGAGTCGATTCAAATCCAATATCCAAATATTAAAATAGATTTGAATGTTTGTTTAAACTTCAAATGTATTCACATTCGATTTGATTCAAATACATTTGAATCAATTCGTCTGAATTTTCCATTTGTATTTGAAGATACAAACGTCGACAACATTCGAATGGGTCCGTACACATCCGAATGTTGTTGACATTCATATCTTCAAATACAAATAGAAAATTCCGTACAAATGATTAGAAAGATTAGAAAATTCATTTGAATGTTAAATTTGAATTTAGAGATATTCGATTTGAATTCAAATGTCCAAATTCAATTGAATTTTGAATGTTTTGAATATTAATGCACAAATCCCTACCATCATAGCAGTGTGGTGGCAGAGTGATTTAAAAACTCTTAAGGGATCTTCAAACGGTCATTTTTGAAGCAAGACTGAGAGTCCATCCTGGCCTAATATGAAGCTTTCACACGCACATAAAATAGTTTCACCTGGAGAAGAAATATTTGAGGGCGTAATGTGTCAGACCTGAGGTACGAACTTGTCTCAGGATATATTGATTCACCTTTGCGGAATGGTTTAGCAGGTCCACGTTTCCGGATAATGTTTTCAGAACTGTAATGGGTCTTCAGTAAAGCAAGCAATAAGGAGACCATTAAGAACATTTGAATTACTATGTTATAATGGTGAGCGGAGCTCTAAAGGGCTGGTTTCAAAACTTTGTTGATAGAACAAATGATCCATATGAAACTATTATGGGTATCAGACATGGAAATACCAATAGATCTCTGGGAAAATCATATAGAAAGATCTGTCTGTTGGACAAGAGTACAAGAATCTGGGAAATCCCAGTGCGGATCTGATTGAACAATGGTGAGATGACATTATCATGCCTACCATGTGGAAGTGGTGGAGGTGAAAAAGGCCTGTTTCTCCACTGCCATTGCATCCTCAGGTGGCCAGCCAGCACAGTTGTTCCGGGTGATTAAAAGGCAGTTGTTACCAGGTCATAAGGTTATGCCCATGCCACGTTTGGAAACCTGCTGCAGTAAACTTGCAAGGCACTTTCAGGACAAAGTTGCTCAGATTCGGATGGAATTGGATCCCACAGTTGGAAGTAGTTTGATGGAGGTGTCCAGAGCTCTGCCCGGTCCAATTATCTTGGATCAGTTTCAATTGTTGTGATCTGAGGAAGTGGACAAGCAGGTTGCGGGGCTCTGGCCAACTACCTGTTTCCTCAGTCCTTGCCCCTCATGGATAATAAAAGCTAGCCGAGTGGGTTTGGCTGGGTGGATTCAGGAAGTGATAAATGCCTCTTTGCAGGAGGGGGAGGTGCCGGAAGTTCTTAAAGCCTGTGGTGCATCCCCTCCTTATAAAGTCCTCCCTGGATCCAGACATATTGAACAACTGTCGCCCAGTAGCCGATATCCCCTTTTTAAGCAAAGTCTTGGACATAAACTGGGGCTCTGTCCAGACAGGATCTAACAACCTAAGAGGAACGCTGTTGGATCAGGCCACAGCCCATCTGGCATACTGTCTTACACAGAGGGTCACCAGTTGTTTATGGGAATCTCAAGGTAAGGGCAAAACCTCCACCTGCTCTCAAATTCCAGCAAATGGCCTTTGGAGGCATCTTGCCTGTCCCCCCAGCTTGGAGATATATCTGTCTAGGCATCCATTCTAGTAGCCATTGATACACCTGTCATCCATGAATTTGTCTGACCCTTCCTTAAAGCTAGCTAGGATGGTGGCTGTCTCCACCTCTTCTGGCAGCAAATTCCATAGACTGATGGCTCTCTGCGTGAAGAAATCCTTCCCCTTGTCTGATCTGACTTGGTTCTAGTGTTGCATGTTAGACAAAACTTAGGAATAGCCTGGGACTCTATTGAGATTGCAACCTCAACATAGTTCGGGGACATGGGGTCAAATCCCAGTATACTGTTTAGGTGTGTCCACGAATGCAATTTTTTGAGTCGAATATCCAAAAATTCAAATCAGTTCAAATGTTTAAAATACGAATGTATTCACATTTGATTTGAATACATTAATATCTGCTTGTACAAATAGTTTATTCATATTTGAAGATACAGATATCGACAACAATCGTATGTGTCCGTAGGCATCCTGTTTTAATTCCGTTTGCATCCCTTTTTCGTCACGAATGTATCCGTACAAATGCATATGGATACGAATAAGATGCATACAGATATATATGTAATGTGTACATATCTGTACAAATGCAAATGTGTCCGAATAATTCATATGAATGATCTGAAACATTCAAAATTTGTTCAGATGTTAAAAAACAAATGTATCGACATTCAATTTGAATTTGAGTGTCCTAATTCTAACAAATTCGATCGAATTTTGAATATTCTTGTGTATCTCTAATACCGATTATTGCAGGAAAAAGAACTCCCGCCCTGCATTTTCCTGCTTAACAATATTGCTTACCTTGTCTGGTGCTTGCTCACAGGTTTTTACTTAAGGAAAATACCCTCTGTGCAAGCACAGGGGCAAAACCAAACTAAAAATACCCACTGTGTAAGTTCAGGGACAGGTGCAGATGCAAGCAGTTGCACCCTTTGGGGTAGTTTCATCATTGTATGCATGTGAGTATTTATATTTGGAGAAAATGCAAAATGTTAACAGAACTATTTTGAATAAATGTTTTTGCTTCCAGTGTATATGATTCTGTGTGATGGAAAATAGGATTGTGACAACAATCTTTTCCAGGACAGAAATTATATCGAGTCCTGAGTCTCTATCCTGCAGAGATCTCTGTTCTTTATTACACACTAAATACAAGTCAATGTGGGTCTGAGATGGAAAACTACATCACAGATCGATCCTTCAGTATATTCCTTACGAATTGCTGTTCCCTTGGTAGGTTTGAAAAGAATCCAGTTTGCTAATTACACCATCAGAAACTTTTGTTTCAAAACAGTCCTGCAGAAATACTGTCTTAAATTGGCAGCAGGTTGGCAGTTGATTCTAGCATTTTAAGGAAATAAAAAATAAAAGCCGTGATAAGCTAATTAATCTTACCGTTGTGGCTCAGTTATGACTGTACCCGGAGTGACTCACAAGCGAGTCACCTCTTGCAGTAATTATTGCTGCAACATGTGAAGATAAAATTCTTACAAAAGCAGTTGAATGATCTGTTTTTGTACCGTTATGTGAGAGTATGTGCTTGGGTGCCCAAGACTTGGCACTCTACGTTTCTGCAAGGAGTTGTTCTTGGCTGTGGCAAGATCCAACTTCAGAGTTTTCCACCATAGCCTTTTGTGTATATGTCTTAATCAAAGCGTTTGTAAAGTTCTTTAAAAAGATTTAAATTCTCTAAATTGGCGCAGGAACAAGCTAGTTCAAGTTTAATCGTTTAAAAACTATTTTTGCATATAGTTTGATATAGTTATTATGTGCCTTCAGAGGGGGCAGTCTTTGGTAAAGAGACAAATGAAAAAAGCCCTGTCTGATTGCACCCTTAGAGATGGCTTAGAGTTGGTTCACATGTGAAACAAATGCCAGTCTATCCCTCCCCCTCTCATGAACACTATGGGCTGGAAAAGGTGGATTTTGCTATTTGTGAATGCAGCTTATTGCTGCTTAACTACAGGACAGGAGGATTCAGGATGGTGATGAGTCCTTCAGAGAGGGCCTCTTTCCAGTTTCTATTTTGGCTGGTATTGCAGCACAAAACTGATTGCCTCGTGAGCAGCTGAATTTTACAGCTGAATACTTCCAAAATTCTTAAACTCTTGCCAGAGCAGATGAGATCTAAAACAAAATAATCTCTAACAAGAAAGTAGCTGGGACAGCCTGAAGGAACATTTTTCTACTAGTAGCGGAACCTTCTTGCTTTTGGGTGAAAATGAAACTTAGACTTCCTTGATGACAGTGGATACTCTTGGGCCTCAGGCAAAACAAACAACACAAACACTTTTCACTACTAGATTATTGCCCTTTTTGACAACAGATTGGAGGGAATAAGGACGTTCATTTAATGGATTTAAATAAGAAACATTGGTGGTCCCCTCTGGATGTCCATAATCTGGAAAAGTCAAGGAGGGACACAAAATTAACTTCTGTCTCCTTATTTGATTGTACTCTTATCTAAGAAATCTATAAATACTTGTATGTTACAAAATAACCAAACATGTAAGATTTAATTGTAACTAATGAAGTAAACAGAAGCAAAATCCATCAATCATTAGATTTTTCCCCCCTGCTCATCTGCCGCTACACAGGTACCTTCATGAGGATTCTTTGGGAGAAAACTGTGCCAAAACCACCTGACTGCTTGTATACCAGGATACTAGATCTGTCCTGGGACTTCTCATAGTTTCAGATTAAAATGTGGACCTTAGTTCTGCTCAGTGCATCTTATGGATATGTACAGGTGCTAAAGAAGTTAAAGGGCTGTTTGAGGACATTCAGAAAAATCCCCTATCCTTATCAGGCAGCCCCATGCTTAGTTGGCTCGCATGCATTTACTGGTACCTAGGGATGGTGTCAATAGGCATGATCTGGCCACATCACCTGTAGTACCTCTGCTCCCAACCTTTCATGCTCTAGAACCCCTTCCTGTGAGTCTAGTAAAAGTACAGTGGTCCATGCAGACGCTGGCCTCTAACAATGATGTGATCTTTTGAATATTCCAAAACAACGCTTTACTCATCATTTCCAAATTTTGCTCAAGAAATTGTCCATAACACCTTCTCCTATTCGTTACTGAATAAACCTCCACAGACAGCATCAAACTTTCACTCTGTTGATACCACTAAGTTGAACATTGAAGCATGTCTGGACTTTGGTGTAGCCCACATGGATCAACATCATACATAATCTTTTGTACACAGAGAAATATTGCTGTTTTTACTATACATTCAGTTTTCCATTTAGTCTGGGGTCCTTAAAGGTTTGTATATGATTTTGTGGTATTTCAGTTGGGCTAACCATAGTATTTCCCTGATACAAAATTTGATTTTTTCCCCCTCATTATCTTACGTTTCCCCCTTTGTTTTCTTCCTTGTCAGGGATCTATAGTTTTGACCCCTGCCAAAATATTGAAAGTTGTTTATTTAAATACCTATTTCCTAATAACTGATGGAAGCATTTTACCTCCCTTTGTCCACGCACAGTCAAAGATCCGAATCTTCAAGATCCAGATCTTTGAGACAGAGTCCTCCTAGAAATCCAGATCTTGAAGATGCCTGCCAAGACCCCATTGTGGACACCTTTAATCAGGTCCACACAAAATCCAGATTTAAGAGCCTGAAGGACCCATTAAATCCAGACTTCCACTGCCCTGGTGGGGACAGGGCCTTGCAGATGGCGCCTTCAATGGGGTCCAGGTGAGGACATGGCCTTCCCAATTGGTACCATTCAGGTTCCTAGTGGGGGCTTAGAAGGGTTCAGCAAGCCTTCCCTGGGAGCTCAGGTAGATCCAAAAGAAAACAAATAATTCTCGCTATTTCGACTTTTTAAAAAATAAGTCCTGAATGACAAATACCCATTAACATTTCTACTTTTTTTGCTTTACCAGGTATCATGCCAGTTTACCATAACATGTTTGCACTAATGAATCAGACAGACAGATACTGGTATTCTCCAAACCATACCTTCCAAATAGAAGGACCAGCAAGTCTTACTGTGCTCTTCCGAATCAGGTACTGCTCATCACTCAGCCTTTGACTTGTGTAAAGAAAATAGTTTTGCCTAGATTGGAGAAATTCCAAGGAATTTATGGTATAGTAGTTGACTAACCTCTCTGTAATATTTTTCTTGTATACTTAGAGAGCTCCTTAATAAAAAGAAGCTTGTTTGTAAACACGTGAAATGTTTGATTTGGGCATTTCTGAATTATTTGTTTCTTGGAGGGAGGCTGGTATGCCGTCCCCTTGCATCTTGCCAAGCCGCTGGACTCTACTGTAGCACGTAGAGCAAAATCTGGAAGTTAACATTCTGATGACAAATCCTCACGAGTATTTCAAGAACCCTAAATAATGTCTATAACCTAGTTAAAGGAAAACAAGCTTTGAGTGTATTCGATCGTCCCATTCATAGGAATGATTTTAGAGGACCGTGTTTTTGAAGTGAATTGGATTGCAGTTACAAAGTGGTTTGAGCATTTTTAAGTGTGGTTTATTTCTAAGTTATGTATGCATGAAGGCATAGGATTTTGTTTCTGAAAATAGAGCAGTCATGTCTAAACATTGACTGCACTCAAATTAGTACCTTTTCTTCTTGTACTCAGCAGATATATCCAAAGTGTACAATAGCTAGAGGTTTGCAAATCATTGCTTCCGAGTGCTCAAAACAGCCCTGTAGAATTGTTAGCAAGTCCAGATTTAGTTAAAAAAACAAACCCAGTCCAATATTACTTGAAACATTTAAAATACTACCATATTTTTAAAACATGTTCTTTGTGCTGATGAGATTAGCTACATGGACTTTGCACAGAACTAAAATTTCATTGAGTTCACTGAAATTTACTCCGAAGCAGAATGCGCTGTGTTTGTTAGCCTGCTTCTGGAATTGCAAAATAACTTTGTTGACACAGAAGACTACAAAACAAGAACCTCCTCCATTGCCTAGGAAACAGACAAAGCAAGCTGTCAGCCAGCCAGTACCTTGCGGCATGAGTCACGGAGCATGCTTGATCTTTGTTCCCAAAGCAGAGCAAGCAAAAGGGGGGGGGGGTTAAAACAACATTCGCCTTAATTGCACAAATTTAGATACAAATCCTGGTTCTTACAGATCTTAACAGGAGCGCATGGCTAAAGATGAGGCCAGTGCATTTTGCACCTCTGGCCAAGACACATACCCCAGGTGTCCAAGCATGTACTAGAATGGATGCTTAGGTACTGCCTCCTGGTTCAAAAGACAGGCAGGATGCCTCTAAAGGCCATTTGCAAGTCGTTGAGAGCAGCTGAAAGTTTTGTCCTTGTCTTCTGCTTGAGATGCCCAGAAGCAATTGGGGGACCGCTGTGTGAGGCAGGATGCTGGACTAGATGGGCTCTGGCCTGATCTTCTGATGTTCTTATGATCCTAAGTAGTCATCTAAAAAAGTCCCCTGAATTTTCTTTATACAGAGAGGGGCCCTGGGCGCTAGTATAAATAATACATATTTTAAGAACATCTAAATTTTGGAGCTTTCTGTAAAAGGTCCTTTGGCATGATTCCTTTGGCTGTTTAATAAAATAATATACGGATACCACATATACATGATGATTAATTGAAGGTGTCTGTTGTTGTTCTTCTACTGTTTAAACTTCCTTTAGTTGTCCTGTGTATGTCTTTCATGCGTGAGAGAGAAGTATGGAGGGCGGCAGAGATGTAAATCATGTGACAAAAATGTTTTTCAACAGGTTTTATTTCCCACATTGGTATTGTAACAGCAATACGCGAGCGTTTCGATATGGTGTCACCCGAGGGACAGAAAGTCCTGTCCTTGATGATGTTGTCATGTCTTATTTGTTTGCTCAGGTAAAATTTTTACTTGATTCTAGATCTATGGTTAATTGCCCTAGCATCTTTTTATTTATTTATTTGTATTTCTATCCTGCTTTATCCCCAAAGGTCTCAGGGCAGGTTACAATATTATATTAACCTTAGACAGGTCCCTTCCCTCAGGCTTACAATCTAAAGAGACAAAATACAAAAGGAAAATGGTGTGGGAGGGAACAGAGACACTCTGACAGCAACAGGCTCCTTGCAATGGTAAAATACGTTTATTTTCTTTTTCTCCTCCATTCCCCACGGGCAAGATGGCTCTTCCATGGCCTGTGTGGTGACAGTCAGGAGGGGGGAGTCAGTGCTGGGAGCATGATGGAAGGGGCTCACCCAGTTTCCTTCTCTCTTCCTCTCCCCACAGGCAAGATGGCTCCTCCATAGCCTGTGTGGTGACAGTTGGGAGGGAGGGGCCAATGCTGGGAGCTTTTTTTTAAATTCCCATTCGTGTGCAGATCGTTTTCCCATAACTTGCAATTGTCCTGAGCAATAACAATAAATACAAGGAGCATGAGACCAGTATTCAGTATTTGTTCATATTAATAACTGTAAACGTTGCTTCTTAATGGAGCAGAAGAATGCTCTAGTCATAGGCTGTGGTCACACCTAAGGTTTAATCCAGCTTCAGTCCACCTTCAGAGTGAGAGAACACATCGGCAAAGTGAGGAGTAAGGCTCTTTCCACATGACCCCACAGGTGAATTTTCTGAGTTATTTAACACTGAAAGAAAACTGCTTAATATATAGCCCACACACCACAGGTTGTAAAAAAAACTCTATAGCTATTGTGGCCTCCATGGATGAGGAACTAGCTGTGACTCTCTATATAGAGGGATATTTGAAAGGAGATAATACCTGGAAAATTGCCTGTACTTGGTGGCTCAACAGGCTGGCGCTCTATATAATAACATCTAATGTGTGCACCAGCCCATGAGTTGAAAATAGAACTCCAATTACAGGCTGCGGGCACCTGACGAGCAGCAACTACTGCGAAACCAGTCGTGTCCTGCCAGAGCCAGTGGTGCTCTTGTAATATATAGAAAACTGCTTGTTGCTTTGCTGATGTATTCTCTCACTCTGAAAGTGGACTGAAGCTGCATTAAACCTTAAGTGTGCCCACATCCATAATGATACTGCAGAGAAGACTCTGTGCAATCTTCTTTCTTCATAGATCTGTTTCCTTTTTGCATTTTGCATTCAGTGGCGAGAAGACTTTGTGCATGGGTGGGTAAAGATGGCTGTTACTCACGAGACACAAGAAGAATGCCTTGGCATGGCTGTTCTCGATATGATGAGGATGGCCAAAGAAAAGGACCAATCTCCGTTAGCAATCTACAATTCCGTGAGGTAATTATTTTTAGAAATGCTGCACTAAATACTTGTACGTAATTCCCTCTTTTTTCTCCCCCTCTTTATGTTATATGTGTTCCTTTTCTTCCTAGTAGGTTTTTTTTTGCATTCGAATTTGCGTTGAATCGATTGTCAACACATTCAATTCGAATGTTTAAAATCCGAAGGAAACAAAAAACGATTCGAATCTGATACATTCAAATTTACTCGTTCGAATGTTAGATATGAGTTTGAAGATACGAATGTCGACAACATTCGTATGTGTTTTATGTATCTGTTTGCATTTCGTATGCGTCCTGTTTTATCCCATATGCATCCCGTTTTCGTTCCGTATTATATGCAGAAATGCATACAGATACATATGTAATGTGTACGCATCTGTACATTCAAATAATTGAAACAAATGTTTTGGAACATTCGAAATTCGTTTGAATGTCTAAAATCGAATGTGATCAGATTCGATTCAAATTGATTCAAACGAATTCAATCAGATTTCTAATGTTAAAAATATTTGTGCACTTTCAAGGTGCCTAAATCTCAAAAGGTGAACCGGAGTGGGGATTGTGATGAAGAGATGGTTGGAAGTTCTTTCGTTTATTTGTGAAGTGGAAGTTAAGCAGATTTAAGAGGACTTGGGGAATTATACAGGAGTGACCTCATTTTTGGCTTAAGAAAGAGAACAAGCATTTAGATTGGGCCAGATGATCCTATGACTCTTCTGGCAGAGTAGTTATTTGAATTTGGATCTCTGTAGTTTTAAGACTTACACACGACCCGTTATCCACGTTGAAAAGTGGTAAAACATAATTCTAAGAAAATGTTTTAATGGGAGTGCCCAGTGGTTTTTTTCATTTGTTGGTTTTTAGTACAACGTCTTAGCTAGGATAGCCACGGATAGCCAATTGCTTTATGCAGTTGCTGAAGTAACAAACACAATTAGGCTCTTGGATTACTGATACATGTTGGTCTTACTTAAAGTGATTCAAGACCGTCTGATTACCCATTGATGTCCTTTCCAGAAAAATAAGTTTCCTTTTTAACTTGGGTCGGTTTTGTGTTCACAGCTACAAAATGTTTTTGCCCAAATGTATCCGAGAAACAATTCAAGATTATCACATCCTCACACGAAAGAGGATACGATACAGGTTCCGCAAATTTATTCAGCAGTTTGGCCAGTGCAAAGCAACTGCCAGAAACTTGAAACTGAAGTATCTCATCAACCTCGAAACCCTTCAGTCTGCCTTCTACTCAGAGGTGTTTGAAGTGAAAGAGCCCGGCAGAGAGCCCTCAGGTGAAGGGTGTTTTGCAACCATTATTGTAACAGGAAATGGTGGAATTCAGTACTCAAGAGGAAAACACAAAGACAGTGAAACTCTGGCAGAACAGGTAATAAGCTGTTGTAACACTCATTTGTAATTCTGTACAAGCTTCTAAAATGCCACTGAAATCAGAATGATATACAATGCATATAGTACAAACAAATAAAAATTCATATTGTCTACTTCAAGGTTGCTCAACATTGCAGCCCTCCGGATGTTTCTGCAACTACAATTCCCAGCATTGCGTGCCAGTCCCTGCAAGCTGGTCTAATGATTTAGAAAATCAGTCGATAAGCCACTGTTAAATGTGGAAGGGCTACATGAAAGAGACTTTGGAACATAAGAACATAAGAGAAGCCCTGCTGGATCAGGCCAAAGCCCATCTAGTCCAGCATCCTGTCCTGCACAGTGGCTCACCAATTGACTATGAGCATCTGAAGCAGAGACAAGGGCAAACTTTCTCCTGCTCTCAAATCCCAGCAAATGGCCATAGAGGGGTCCTGCTTGTCTCCCCAGCCTGAAAGATGTACTTAGGTATCCATTCTAGTAGCCATTGATACATCTGTCATCCATAAATTTGTCTAACCTTTTCTTAAAGCCATCTAGGCTGGTTGCTGGTCCCACCTCTTCTGGCAGCAAATTCCATAAACCGATGACCCTCTGGGTGAAGAAATACTTCCCCTTCTCAGATCCGATTCTCCTACCCATCAGCTTCATAGATGCCCCCTAGTTCTAGTGTTGTGTGATAGAGAAAATAAATGTATCTACCTTTTCTATAGCATGCATGATTTTATATACTGCTATCAGGTCCCCTTTTAAACACCATCTTTCCAAGCTGAAGAGGCCTAGATTTTGCAGTCTGATTTTGTAAGGGAGGTGTTCCAGCCCCTTAATCATTCTGGTAGCCCTTTTCCGGTTACACAATATCCTTTTTGAAGTGTGGTGACCAGAATTGTACACAATATTCCAAATGTGCTGACTTGTTTTCTGTTCCCTTCCAAATTATTCCCAGGATTGAATTAGCTTTTTTTTTGCCACTGCTGCACATTGGATTGGCATCTTCATTGAGCTATTCACTAGAACCCTGAGAATCCCTTTCCTGGTGTGTTCCAGAAAACTCCACTCCCATCAGTTTATAGATGTAATTAGGATTCTTGGCCCTGATGTGCATTACTTTGCACTTATTAAGATTAAAGCACATTTGCCACTTGGTCGCCCACTCGCCCAATGCTAAGAGATCCCTCTGGAGCTCTTTGCAATTTCTTTCCGTCTTGTTGGAACCACTAAAGGTTGCAACATGGCAATTGCACATATGCTTGGAGTTCACATGCAAAAATAGAGTCTTGGTTGCATTCCAAAAGGAAGGTTTTATTGCTTTATAGATTATATGCTGAGTTAAATGCATGGATATGCTGAATAAATGCATGAGTATATGAAAAGAATACAAGTAAACAACTTAACCACTAATATATGAATACCGATACATTACATCATCATCTACATTGTCCTTTTACCCACAGGAACAGAAGAATCAGTTATACATATGGAATAACATGTAGGGATGTGCACGGATGCATTTTTTGCATTTGAATTCAATTTGAACCAAATATCCGAATATTCCATTTGAACTGAAATTTGAAAATCAGGATTTTTGGAAATCCGATTCTATTCCAGATTATCTGGATCCACATTTTTGAAAATCCGATTCGAATCGAATGATACAAATGTCGGGAACATTCGTATCCGATTTTCAAATCCTTTGGCATCCCGTTTTTTTCATGTTTGCATCCCGTATTATAAGCACAAACGGACCTGCTATTCAGATGTGATATACGGAGTCGAATCTGAGTCCGAAAATCCGGACTAATGACATGAGGTCATAGCGAAGCAGAGGCTCCATGTGAGCACTCCGTGTAAGACAGAGGAACAATCCTGTTAAGGATAGGTCCAAAGTCCTGTTTCTCATAACACAATTCATTTCTCACAGGAATTTGTTATGTCTACAGTTCTAGATTACAAGGCACCTGGTGTTTTGCAGGCTAAGTGGCCTTTCTGGCCTGGTGATGTAAGCTCTGTCACTGTCACTGGGAAAGATATCCTGACAAGTTTTTACTATCCTGAATAATTTGGTATCATCAGCAAACTTTGCTATTTTACTATGTACTCCTTCTTAGATCATTAATAAATAAGTTTAAAAGCATTGGTCCCAGTACTGAACCTTGGGGGACCCCACTTTTCACCTCTTCCACCCTGAGAATTGGCCATTTATTACTACTTTCTGCTTCCTGCCCTTAAGCCAGTCACAGATCCAGGACATGGCTGGTGAGTTTACTCAGTAGCCTTTGATGTGGGACTTTGTCAAAAGCCTTCTGAAAGTCCAGATAGACAATGTCTGCTGGTTCACCTTTATCCACGTGTTTATTGACACTCTCAAAGAATTCCAACAAGTTTGTGAGGCACGATTTACCTTTGCAGAAGCCATGCTGACTTTTGTTCAACTATGCTTGCTCCTCAATGTGCGCACTAATTTTAATTTTAATTTTAATAATGGTTTCCATCACCTTACATGGAACCAACCGACATTAAGCTAACTGGTCTGTAATTGCCTGGATTATCCCTGGATCCTTTTTTGAAGATTGGTGTTACATTTGCTACTTTGGACATATGCCACCCCCACCCTCACCCCCCAGTGATTTGGGCAGGATAGTCTCCAGTTACTCTTGAGAGAAAATTGTTAATTAATGTCTAGACTTTATGGACCCTTTACATAAATGCAGTTTTCAAAGGCAGAGCTTATAAAATATAATAAACAAGGAACCAGACTGAAAAAAGGATTCCTTTTCTGCTGCCCTTGGCCACATGGAAGGCAGAGAATCTCATCCATGCCTTCTGTTAACAGAGGAGATTACTTTTCTTTCCACCCATGTGCTGTAAAAGGCTTTTTGCTTAAAGTTTGGTTAAATCTGCCCCTCCTATACTATTTAGGACAACATGGTGGAAATATTATCTTTTGTCCCCAGTTGAGTGGAAGAAAGCAGATGGAGTTTCCCCAAGCGGAATATTTCCTTGACTAGTCAGTTCTTGAAACTGTTATAGGTGATTTTTATCTGTGCTGTGCTGTGCCTCATACTACAGGATTTCCGTCAAGGTTTCTAAGACTACCAAGACTGTGATCACAGAAAAATCTGAATAAACATGCACTTAAAAAGAATTGGACAGATTAACCAAAGGCATAAATATTCATGCCTATTAGCTGTCTAACTACTTCCAATACAGAAAGCAGTAGGACTTTGAAGACCAGATGACTGAAAACATTGCGTGAAAGGGGTGCTATTGCATTGATCTCCTGCTTTTTTGATTTCCCGTAAGCATTTGCCTAGTCACTATGTATCTGTTCCCATCTATCAATAAATACTGTGAAAAGTCTACTTTCTGTGACCCCATTGATACTGGAAGTTTTTGAATAAGGAGAATAGATAAATTATGGAATCACTTTTCCAGGGATTTCCCAGGCCTCTGTCCCTGCCCATTCTAGTTGCATGGCTAGATGGAAAGAAAGAAGCAGTGATGGAAGGAATACGATTGAAAGGCAGATGTATCCACTGTTTTCTTTCATAAACATCTACCCATCATCTACCTTTCACCATGTCTTTGTCATGCAAGAGGGCTGGGCTTGAGAAATGAAGCACCCAACAGTAGGTGATTTAAGTGGTTTGATGGCACTGAACCTTTGGCTCAGGCCTGTTTCATTGATTCAGGAACCACGTTGGAGCAGCCAGGTACGTTCCTCTTTGCATGAGGAAACAACACAGGAAGAGGTGGTAAACTTGCAAGCTTCTACGTTGCTTCCTCACGTATCAGAGTTCAGAATGTGAACTAGAAACGGGAGCCATCAAATAAGCCAGACAGCGTGTTGTAAATTTGTTTTATCCTTTTAATTTTATTATTTTACAGTGTTATTTTGTTTATATGTACAGTACTATGTATTTATAATTAATTTATAGTTTCTCTTGTAATCTACCAGAGGAACTTCCGACTTTTGGGCAGGTATATAGAATGAGTGAGTAAATATTTCATATTCTGCCTCCTTCGGAGCTGTTTCTTAGAGTTCCCTGATTTGAATGCAGTTGAACTTAACGGTTATCTGTGGTTTCCTGCCTTGCTTCTTCACTTGGTTAAGAGGGGAGCGAAGCAAGAACAAGAAGATCGGATTCTCTTGCATGAAGCGGTGTCATCAACTTTTAAAAAACAATAAGTAGGGATGTGACACAAGCTGCATTTTATGGCCCCAGGACTCTCAGATGCTTTACCTGACATCCCTGGCTCTACTCAGCACCTGTATGTTGCTCACAAGCAGTGGGAGCTTATTCATTTCCCAGAAAACAGATTCACCTTTTAGTCCCCTCCAGCAGTATAGCTGCTGTGCTCATTGGTAGGCATTGGTGTGCATGTGTGTGTTGGCATCCCATGGGCACAGGTATGAGCTAAGGCTCTCTGTACCTGCCCAATGACATCACATACCCATAAGCTGATCACACAGGAATGTGCTGCAGCCCTACTTGTAGAGGGGTTATAAGAACAAAAGAACATAAGAGAAGCCCTGCTGGATCAGGCCACAGCCCATCTAGTCCAGCATCCTGTCGCACACAGTGGCCCACCAAGTGCTCATGGGCATCTCAAGCAGAGACAAGGACAAACCTTCTGCTCTCGAATCCCAGCAAATGGCATTAGAAGCATCCTGATTCCCCCCTCCCGCTGAAAGATGCACCTAGGCATCCATTCTAGTAGCCATTGATACATCTGTCATCCATAAATTTGTCTAACCCTTCCTTAAACCCATCTAGACTGGTAGCTGTCACCACCTCTTCCGGCAGCAAATTCCATAAACCGATGGCCCTCTGGGTGAAAAAATACTTCCCCTTGTGGGATCCAACGCTTCTACCTGTCAGCTTCATAGATGCCCCCTAGTTCTAGTGTTGTGTGATAGAGAAAAAGAAATGGTGGTAACTTTGTTTTGGGAAATGGGTAAGTTCCTTGTAAGTAAAGTAAAGGTGTCAATGGGAGTCAGAGCTGACAAAGATTGTAACTGCAATTCATCTTCCACACATCCCTAGTTGATCATGTTACTATTAATATTGGATAAGTTTTGTTCTTGCCTCCTTTGAACTATTTTGACAAAGCTATGCTTGTTAGTTTAGAACATAAGAGGAGCCTTGGCTGGCCACAGTCCATCCAGTCCAGCATCCCATCTCGCACGGCAGCCCATTAATTGCTTCTGTGCATTGTCAAGCGGAAGACAAGGATGAAGCCTTCCCCTGCCTTGACTTCCTTCAAGTGGCCTTCAGAGGTATCCTGCCTCTCTCTCCAGCCCGGACGCCTTTGCCATCGCGCTGCTTCTCATCAGCCTTGATTCTGTGAATTTGAATGCCATTGTGTCTTTGCTTCTAGATTTCCAATGAAGTCTGTGAAAAATTTCTGACTCAGTTCAGACACAGCATGAATGTGTAGTTTCCCAATGGCAGAAATGTTTTTTTTCTTTTTAGCTCTCATTTACTTAAGATGAGAAGAAGAAGAAAAAAGATTTTGCATTGTGAGGTAGATTTATACCCCAGAGTTACTGATGTCTTCGCATCTAGGTTTATATTTTCTGTCTCCTTGGTTGTTTAAAGTTCCATAATTGGGCCAGTAAATGAACCAAGAATCTATTAATTCTTAGTTAACCTAAAACGGTGATGGCCAACCTATGACACGCGTGTCACAGGTGACACACCAAGCCCTTTTGGGTGACACACATGGTCACCCTGGCACCTGGGCGTGTTGTGCTTGCTTGTTCTTGAAGTGTACGAAATACCAACTTTCAATTGAATATTAGCAAATGAAATTCAGCAACAAAAGTCACTAATGTAAGGAATTATTTGTGTTTGCTTTTAATAAAATATTACTAGAGCTACAAAATTCACAAAATTATGGATATTTCTAGAAGTGACACAGCACCTGAGTTAAGCTAGGTTTTCTTGCGAATTTTGACACACCGAGCTCAAAAGGTTCGCCATCACTGACCTAAAATCTTCAGTTTAGAGGCATATAAAATTAACTATTTGAAGAAAACTTAGAAGGACCAGGGAAGACTTTATCTGATTGTAGGGAAACTCTGCTGAGATAATCGCGCTGTGGAGCCAGCAGGTCTGAAAAAGAAACACTTAGAATTAATGTCTTGTTTTAAACTAATGTGATGGCCCATCTCTAGATCAGGGGTCCACAACCACCGGTCTGTGGACCGGGACCGGGCCTTTGGGGGTTTTTTTGCCGGTCCGTGCCACCACCACAGACCAGCACACTGATGGTGTGCTGGGAGCACACTGTGTCAGGTGGGTGCAGCCCACTTCCCTGCCCGTCACGCCCTGCATAATCTTCTCTGCTGGGAGCTGTGACGTAAATGTCACGGCTCCCAGCAGAGAACACTATGCAGGGCGTGATGGGCAGGGAAGCAAGCTGGCCTCAGTAGATGCGGTTCCCAGCAAAGAACATAATTAAATGATAAGTATGCACTAACTCCAACTTCCTCCATAACCCTGCCCCCGTATGACCAAAGCCCCGCCCCTACCCCACCCCGCCGGGCCACGGAAAAATGGTCTTGCTTGAAGCTAGTCCCTGGTGCAAAAAAGGTTGGGGACCCTTGCTCTAGATGAGCAGGTCTTATAAGATGACACTGACATAAGCATTAAAATGCAGGAAAAAACATGGGCTGTCAAAATGTTATATTAACCTCTGTTGTAGATTTCTACCCCATATGTTCCCTTTCCCACCATTCCATAAATCCCCAAAAGCTATTTGTTGCAGGGTTTGTTCTGGGAGTATATGTAAGCATATCAGTGCTCTAACTTTACAGGACTCTAGGATTGAAGACCACAAAATATTTGATTCACTATAGGTGCAAATATACTCCTAAAATGTAAAAGAAGTATTATTTCTTGTAACAGCTCTAAAAAATTACCTGTATTTTGCCAGATAAGACCCATCCCCCCCACAGATGATCCTAAAATCACCCTGCCTCCTATCCTTTGCCCAATTACAGGTGCATCTTATATATGTTTTGGTGAGTCCAATAAGGCACAAAATACTTACGAGTTGCTTTTCTGTATACAAACTTTTTACCTGAGTACAATACTGTATTTATGAGTTCACTTTGATGGCCCCTGGCTAATTTAAACTATGTGCGTGAAAAGATCAGAATTAAGCCACTGTTTTCAGATCCTGGGTGCTCACACATGCTTTGGATTTTGGATAGCATGAATGAAAGTAGACGCTTTTGTTACCTAACCTTTGTAACTACAGTTTTGATTTTATAATAAACAATTAATAAATTAGCATGATTTTTATTTCCCTTTCCCCTTTTTCTTTCTTCCTTTTGTTTCAGGACATACAGACCTACTGTGATTTCCCCGATATTATTGATGTCAGTATTAAACAAGCAAGCCAGGAAGGTTCTGGTGAAAGTAGAATTGTGACCATCCACAAGCAGGACAGCAAGAATCTGGTATAATAGCTTCTCCCTTTGATTCCTTCTTAGATGTTTTCTTAAATTAGTTTTAACAAATTACTGTAGAAGTCCTGCGTTGACTGTGTTTATTCAGCATGCCGTGTTAGGTGCTTATATGAACAGATTATCAATGAGTTTCATAGGTCACAGTGAAAGCTGTGGTTATGCCTTTCTCTCCACATGAGGGCACACTTATACTATTTTTAAATAAGGCACAATAATGGTTGTTCTCTCTTTCTGTATTAGAAAGGTCCTGTTACAATCAAGCAAACAAAATGTCCTCTTAAGGTTTTTAGTCTGGAAGGTTTGTGTATGTATGCAGCAATTCTATAGTAACGTAATTTTGTTCTGATGTGCGGTATTGCGTTTGCAGGCCCAGGGGTTGCTTTGATGGAGATTTTTTCAAATATTGATTCAGTGTGCATGCAATAGCGTGTTAGTGATAATAAAACTGGCATTGAAAACCAAGACGCTAATATTATATTGCAACTGTATCTGCAATACATCGAATCTCAAAAGGATATAGCAGAACTGGAGAGGGTTCAGAAGGGCTTGACGAAACACGATCAAGGCACCTGAGAAGCTTTCATACAAGGAAAGGCTGAGACCCATGGGACGTTTTAGTCTAGAGAGGAGATGAGTGAGCCAAGAAATGATAGAGGTATATAAAAATACTAAAATCAGAGATCACTCAGTATAGCTAAAAATTGGACTAATCAGGACAGCCAAAAGGTTTTTTCCCCCCACAATGCACAGTGAGACTTTGGAATTTGCTCCTATAAGATGTGGTGTTTGCTGCCAGGTTGGATAGTCCCCAAAAGACCAAATCAATTTGTGGCTGTCATTCCTGATGGCAGTAAGATGTGGTATGCCTCTAAAGGCACTCTCTAAAGGTGAGAGTGCAAGCAGAGCAAATTGAGAGCGCGCGCCTTTGTGCAGGTGGTCGGCCACTGTGAAAATACCACTGGACTAGATGGGTCACGGGTGCGGTTCAGTAGGGCAGTTCAATATGCACTGTTGCTGATCTTTTAAATCATGTCATGAAAGCATAATACGTTTTTTCTTCTATTTTTAGGAAGCTGAATTTCATTCATTAAGAGATGCTCTTTCTTTCGTATCATTAATTGATGGATATTATAGATTAACTGCAGATGCTCACCATTACCTTTGCAAAGAAGTTGCGCCCCCTTCAGTTCTTGAAAATATTCAGAGCAATTGCCATGGGCCAGTTTCGTAAGTCATTATTTTTGCTGATGTTTTATAAGGCTGTGAACCACTCAGGCAAAGGAAATTGGTGTTGCTTACCTGCACACATGCTTCCTTCACATGTGAATACTTTTTTTAAAGCTCAGTTGAACCGGCTGCATATGCTTACCTCATTCCATACCTCCTGTGCCCTTTTAGTACACAAAAATATTTTGATGCCATTAGGGTTTCGTTGGGGAATGATCTATCTTTTCCTCCCCCCACACAAATGCTTCAGTTGCCAATGTTTAAGCCAAAATTTAATGCAAAGTTTAAAATGCTTTTATTCTTTCTCAGTTCTGAATCTGCCCAGCAGTGAATCGGTAATAGTGAATTAAAGGTTGTCACCACGGTGATGTTATATGATGTCATAAGCAGAGGGTTTCTTAATATGTCCACTGCAGGATCTGGCAGAAATTGAATTTAAGTTGTGAAGAAAAGGCAATTCAGATATCACAGGACACTTCTCATTGAGAAAACCAAGAGGCAGTCTCCATCTTCAGGGAAGCATTCCTGGTGGAAAGCAAGGCTGGTTGCTGACTTGGTAGGACTAAACATCCCTCCACAGTATGGACTTCAAAGGTCACAGGAGGTTTTCTTAGGGAACTTCTCAGCTTATTGCGTTCTGCGTCTTCCATTTTGTTTTTTCTTATCCTCTGCTTCTAACCCATACTGGTTCTTAGACAGACATTTGGACCCTGGACAGTATTAGGTAAAGAAGAGGTGGATCTCTTCTGTCCTCTATCCAGTCTGTTCCTCTGAAATGGCACTTTTTCTTAGGATTCATAGCAAGAAGATGGACTATAGTCTTCCCTCTCCTGTTTTTGTTTGAAAGAGAACATGCACTGAATTTTTATTGCCAGCTTCTTTGTAGACGATTAAGAGACAAAGAATCTCCAGTTTATAAGACTTAAGAGCATTTTCTCCCTTCTCTTGAATTGAGGCGGCACGAAACACAGAAGCTGATGCAAGTCATCTAGCCTCTTCTATCTGAACAGCTTATTAAAATGCATTCAGAGCTTTTGATATCTGCATTTACTCCTTGAGAAATTGATTACAGATCTCACTTATACTTGGTTGTTCATCTGCTGGTCTTCAGACTGCTAACAGAAAACAGGCCTGGACAAGGTTGGAATGCTAGACACTTGCGCCGTGCCGGCACGTCCGACCTTTTCAGAATCTGTTCTTGAAATAGCAAAAATCATAACTGCTCTGGGTATTGCTGTGTTCTTCCATATTACACTTTGTGATTATTTCCAGACACCTTTGGAAAAGAACATGATCAAGAAGCTGGTGAACATATAAAACGTGCTATTTCAAAATTATATTTTTCTTCCCCTTGGCACATTCTGGTTCTGAGAGAAAGACAGCAAAGCCTATCTTGATAAAAATGGAAAGATCTAATACTTGTTTGTTTACTTGTAATTCTATCCCATACGATACCCAGAAATTTCAGATTGTCTTACAATACAACCAATATAAAATATAAGTTGGGAAAAGACGCAGTTAAAAATAAATGGATTGAAACAACACATTCCAACTCTTTCAGGATGTAGCAAACTAATTAGGATGAGGGGAAGGGGAGAGGGGAATGTGCCATGAGTGTAGAAATAATAGGACACAAAACCAGCACTGATTTTAAGGCAGTGCCTGCAGCTTGCTCTATGTTTCCTGTGAGCCACTTGGGTCTTGTGGTTAGAATGCCAGACTCCTATCTTGTAGTCACCAGGTTTGATTCTGCCCTCCCCCATGATGCCAGCTGGGTGACCTTGGGCTAGTCATAGCTCTCCTTCTGAGCTCTCACAGCCCCACCTATCTCACAGGGTGTGTGCTGTGGGGAGAAGAACAGAAGGTTTGTCAGCTGTTTGAGACCCCTTAAATGGGTGAGAAAAGAGGGGTAGAGAGGCCAACTCCTCTTCTTCATTTTGTCTGTGTACTGAGTTCCCTATGGGCTACTTCAAGAAACGGCCAACTGGATGGGCAGATTGCCTGCTCAGATCTGCACTTTCCACTGCTATTAAAGGCCACCCACCCTCACCTAAAGTCATACCCCCCTTGCCCTCAGGATTTTCTCCTAGACTGTGTCGCTGCCCTTCGCACACACCCCCGCCTTCTCCAAGTCCTTGAACCATTTAATCTGGCCCTGCAGGATATGCATCCATATGATATTTCTTGTATCACTCACACAGATGAGTTCATATGTGGGAAATAGTTGTCGGGTAGTGTAGCGGATTTGGACTGGAGTCAGGTCACTTGTCAGTCTCAGAGAATAGCTGGACAGTCATTCAGTCAAATAAATCCAGAGACAAAATATTTCTTTCCTCTCTGGAAGGTTCAGCAGCTTTATTTCAGAACCTCTCTTTAAACAGCAAACTAAAGACAAAAGCTTTGTTCAACACAAAGCTATTTTTATAGCCCACAAACTGCAAGTCATGAGGTTTCAGAATGATGTCATCTAATTACTACTACAGCATGAGACTGAATCACAAGGCTCTGAGTCATGAGTTGCTGACTCATTGTAACTCTTCAGTTCCTGATAACAAATTCTAAACTGTTTGGCAATAGCTTTACCATTATATGTTCCTGTTTACTTGGTGAAGTTTCCTTATGTTTGAAGTGCTGCCATGTTGATTTTTAGCACCCATTTAATCAAGGTGGGCTTGAGAGACCCTGTTTTGTCAAACCCTTAATAAAAAGACTTGTTAAGCCCTTCCAGTTAGGGAAATTAGAATTCAGGACTGCCCCACCAAAAGGGATTGCTTCCTTGAATGTGAAGACTGCTGTTTTTTCCTGAGAAGAGGAATGTGTGGTAAGTCACAGTTTCTCCTCTTCTTTAAATACGAGTAGTAAAATGTTCTTGAAAAATCACAGCTAATTGAACTCTCATTCATTTTGCCCATACAGGTTAGCAGCAATTATTTGGCATCGTAACCTGCCAGTCATTAGCAATATAACCTGTCAGTCATTAGCAACACTGTATTTCAGTATGAATAATATATGTTATCAGTTATTAACCTTCAGCAGTGAGAGAGTTAAAAGAAGTTATGCTATTTGAACATGGAATTATTTCTACCACAATCTTTTTAATCCATTGCCCTGATTTTTGCAGGGAATTTTCCCAGGAGGGTGTCCTAAAACTTCAAAATTATACTATATAATCATGTTTTTCAAACTGCATTTTTTTACACAATATTGATATTCCTTTCCTTTTGTGTTTTAAGCATGGACTTTGCAATCAATAAGCTGAAGAAAGCTGGGAGTCACACTGGCTGTTACGTCCTTCGCTGTAGCCCCAAGGAATTCAGCAAATATTTTCTTACCTTTGCAGTGCAGGTTAGTGCTTGAAGTTAAAAGTTCAGGTTTATGCCCTAAGAAATTTCTTTGATAATGGTGTAGATTCTTTGAATTTTATAAAAAGCAACATTTCTGAGAACTGCCTTTAGTAATCTTTCTGAAATGTGAACAATATACGTACGCATGACAGACCACAAAGGATTAGGAACAGTGACAAATTATAATTTTTCCTTCCCTGTTAATATGCCAAACAACAATTTTACTGTCAAATTCAGTGTTTTATGTCAGTTATTTAAAAAGCAGACCTTTGTAAATAGTGTCACTTCTGAAGACTTCACATGATTTTATGCTATGACTAATACAAGAGTAATCTTGTTTTCAGAACTATTTTTATAGGCTTGCTGTAAATTCCCACTCTTTTGTACATTTTTCATAATTTTGAGGCTAGTACCATTGGTTAAAATTATACTGAATGTCTACCAGTAGCGAAATCGTTCACAGTATTACTCCTGTATCAATATTAAAAATTAATATCAGTATTAAATGGAACAGTTGTTAATATATCTAGCTGTTCAGAATTATTTGAATTATATTTACTGTTCTCAGACAGAAGCATGCAGACTTAGGTAGGGTAATGTCCTAGTGCACCAGCTGACCACAACCAATAGGGGGAGCCCAACCAGATTTAAAGCCTTTGCCTCTCCTTGTTGGTCTCCAGTTCATCCTCGGTTGAGCAGCTGGCCACACTGAGACATACCTACATGGTCTGTGAGAGTGCCTTTTTTCTTCCATCATGTCATCGGATGAGAGGGGTGGGCCTTCTAATCCCACAATATTTCCCAAGGGTTCTGGGGTTTATCACTAAAATTTGAATGCAGTAATGATTTTTAAATGTAGGAGCTTGTTATTTGCACGTCTTGTTTACGCTTTCTGTGACAAGTAGAAAGTTACCTAGAACTGGAAATATTTTGATATGTGGATATTTAGCGTTGTAGTAATAGTGCTGTACTAGAATGTGGGTTTGAAGCCCCAACCACAGTGGTGTTGGGTAATTTCAACATCAGTGCTGATATGACTGTCTGTATGCTGGCTGAGGGCTTCATGGCCTGCATGACATCCCTACAGCTGTCTCAGTATGTTACTGGCCAACATTCATAGCAGGACATACCCTCTTTTGGTGTTTACCATAAAACACGTTGGTGAAAATCCATTGACGGGAGCGGTGGTTAGTCCATAAGCATGGACGGATCACTCGCTGGTCATCTGGACTTGCAGTGACAGCTGCCTTCCAAGGGGGTGGGGGACCCGTTAAGATGCTCCATGCCCAGAGACATACAGAAGTTGTTCAAGTACTGAATATTCGGGGGGATTTTCCGGTTGATATGCATGGCACTGCTGCTGAGTCTGTGGTCCTGCAGTGGAATGGCGAGGTGAGCAGGCCCATTGTTACAATCACTTCCGAGTGCCCTTGACTTTGCTTGGAGTTCATAAAGCACCTTGGTATTTCATGGAGGTTATGGGCAGTGAAGCAGGAGGGTTGACATCTAGAAGGCAGGTGGCCTAAATCCTATTGTGCGTGACTGAACACAGAGCACATTGTCGTGCCTCCCACGTGGCAATAGCAGTGGTGAAAATGAGTGATTTATACCGTTGCTTCCTCGAGTAACCAGCCAGGAGAGTTTTTTTTCAAGATCAAGCCCAACGAAGCAAAGGAATTTGCAGTCCAATATGTGCTGTGACAAATTTTCAAGGCACATTAAGGGCAGAGTGACTTTGAATTGCAGGAAATTGGATGCCATAGTAGATAGTAGTCTATAGGAAAAATCGAGAGAACTGTCTAGTCCAGTTATGTTGGATCACTTGCAGTTATTCCAGCCAGAGGGTGTGATCAGTTGGGTGCTGAACTTATTGGGTTCAACACACTATATGCTCTATAGATCTTTGCCCTTCATGGGTTGTAAAAGCTATCTGGCAAGAGATGTCTGGGTGGATCCACAAAGTGGGTGAATGAAGAGATCCCACTAGCTCTTAAAGAGGTCGTGGTGTACCCCCCTTCCCAGGGAGGAAGTTATGGCTGTTAAACTGCAAGCATGCTTGGAAGAAGACAATTTTTTAGATCTACTTCCATCTGGCTTTATGCCTTTTATGTTACATAAACTGCCTTGGTCACCCTGGTTGATGGCCTTCCATGGAAGGCAGAGGAAGTTCAAACATAGTGGTTCATCAAACCTATTGGTTCTCCTGGATCTCTCAGTAGCTTTCAATACCGTTCATCATGATATCCTTCTGTGGAAAGGCAGGAGCTTGTGAGTTGGAGACATCATGTTCAAATGATCCACTCCTATCTCTAAGGCCAATATCAAAGAGTTGTTGTGGGAGATTCTTGCTTGACATCCTGGGAATTAACTTGTGAAGTTTGTAAGGGATCAATCTTATCTCTGATGCTCTTTAATATATATATAAAGCCACTGGGAGAGATCATCAGGAGATTCAAGATGAAGCTTTATCTCTCTATGAGTATGCAGCTCTGTCTCTTTTAATCAGGATAGGTGGTTGAGGTGTTTGATAGGTGCTTGGAGACAATAAAGGGCTGGATGGGGATCTCCATCTTGTATGGATTCAGGGTCAATAATTCTGCTCTGATTCTTGGAAGTTCAGCTAGAGTTGTTGGCCAGGAGGGCAACTTCCAAGTACAGATAGAGTGCCAGCTGCAGAAATTCACCCTCCGGGAATTTTCAAGTTGGACTATGTAATGCGCTCTATGTAGCACTGCCTTTGAAGACCATTTGGAAGCTTCACCACACAGGGTAAAGCAGTGAGACTGCTTACTGGAACTGCTGGCTGGATACATATTAGTCCTAAAAGAACTGTACTGGCTGCCAATCTGCTAGCAAGCCAAATTCATGATTTTAATATTAATTTATGAAGTCCCTAAGGGTTCTAAATATAGGCCTACTGCTCTGCCAGAAAGCCCTCTTACTTATGCCACCAGCCTCAACAGTTAAAGAAGTTAGGACATACAAGGCGCCTTTCTTGGTGGTGGCCCTGAGACTATGTAGTAGCCTCCCTCTGAAGTATATCAAGCACTTTTCACTGTATGCGAAGGTGCCTGATGTCTGGTGAAGGTGGACCTCTTTCCCCTAGCCTTTCACAAAAGAAATGCTGTCCCTTTCCCTTTGGGGCATTGTTATTGTTGTTGAAGACAGTTTTTTTTAGTTGTGTACTACATTACTTTTAATGTAACCAGTTATGAGACCTCTGGGGGGGGGGGTGTCCACTAGCACTAAGTACCCATTAAGTACCCATTAGGCTCAGAGCAGGAAGACCCCATTTCCACTGCAGACCCCATTATAGCCACATTTGTTTCCACCAGTTCTAGAGAAATCCGGATTGAATGGGTCCTTCAGGACCTATAATTTGGATTTCCTGTAGACCCCATTAAAGAGGTCTACAAAGGGGTCTTCAGGCATCAATTCCAGATTATACAGAGCGCATTTCCACCGCGATTGGGCAATGAGGTCTAGGGGGGCCTCCGGGGGGGGGGGGCGGCGCACCCATGGGGGGGCACCCCGAAACCCAAAGCTCCAAAGCCTGTGCACAATCTCCGAAGCCAGCTCCAAAGAATAGCACAGGCTCTGAAGAGAGCAATGCCAATCCTGTGGACCTTTGTCAAAGGCTCTGGAGAATCTTCGAAGTTTGCGGCAGATTGCTCCTGAGAATCTCTGTAGCTTATGACAAAGCTCCAGAGATTCTTCAGAGCCGCTCCTGAAAATCTTTGAAGAATTTCCGGAGCATCTCCGGAGGTTGCACCCTCTGTCCCCCCAAAACCTGGGGTGATGGGCAGCGCCCCTGTGAGTCAATCTGGATTCACTACATGGGTGCTTTGGTATTTCCACTGCAGGCAGGCTAGCATCCATTGCTATTGGGTGCTGCACTGCCGGTGGGGATGCATCGGGTACCTCCCTTAATTGAAGGACCCATTCCTTAGATCCGGATCATCTTAGATCCGGATTAAAGGAGGTCAGTGGAAAAAAAACCCTGGGTATAGGGCAGGATAGAAATATAAATAAATGAATAATTCACATGTGAATGAAATAGCACTTATCACTCCTTAATGTAGAGATCTTGAATTCCATGTTTTGAGGAGCAGGGAACTCCATCCATCAGTTCAACAGGAGCTGTGTCATCCTTTCATCAGAAATGTCACCCAAATCAAGCAATGATGCATTTAGGGACCACAAAAGAATATGGTAAAGCATATCTTCTACCTACCAGGAGAGATACCAAGAATCTAATGAGGCTGTAAGTCCTTTGGGTCTTATGCCCTGATTTCAGCTGTTATTTTTATCAGAACCTTTGAAACACAGACTTTTGAAGAACATTTTTCCTACTCAAAAAACATGTAAGAACAACCTCTCCCCCACAGAGGCCCACTTGTGCTTCTGGGCATTCTCAAAGCCAAAGGCAAAACCTTCACCACCATTCAAATGCCCATGAAAGTCAGGCATGATGGCTCTCAAGGGCATTTGAATGGTGGTGAAGGTTGAGATCCATCCTGCCTGGCTTTCTGACATAGAGGAAGTATCTAAGCATCAGTTTTACTAGTCGTTGATACATCTGTTCTCCATGAATTTACCTTTCTTAAAATTATCCAGAATGAGAGCGCAGGTCTTCTGATAGAGGTAAAAATCTTCAGTCATCCCATGTCTAACGTGATTCCATACTACTTGGTTTTACTTCCGCCTGGTTGGTCAAGATACGATTTTCTTTGCTCTTTCTGCTCTTTCTGTATTTCTAAACATGAATTAAAAACATAGATTAAAAACCAAAGCAACCTCTCTCTCCCTCTCTCATTATTATCAGCGGGACAGCATTACTGATTATAAGCATTGCTTAATTACAAAAAATGAGAATGGCGAGTATAATCTTACTGGAACCAGAAGAAGTTTCACAACGCTTGTGGATCTCTTGAACTGCTACCGTACAGAAACTGTTCGGTCAGATAATATAATTTTTCAGTTTACAAGATGTTGCCCTCCTAAGCCAAAAGGTAAGGAGGGTGGTTGAAATTGCTGACATTTTTAGATTCCTGTTTTTCATCTATGAATGTATACTCAGCCACTTACCTGTCCCATGGTTTGCACTGCTTGTGGTCCAAGAATGCTTTAGGGAAGAGGAGGGCAAGAGTAAAGTCAAGGTGCAGGTAATAGTTAGGATATGGCAGCAAGGCAGAATGTCAGGCTGAAATATGGCATATGGAAGAGTTGCCTTTTCTACCCCGCTTTTCTATCCCATTCAAGGGGACTCAAAGCGGCTGACAAAGCTTTTCTATTCTTCTTCCCACAACAGACACCCTGTGAGGTAGGTGGGGCTGTGAGAGCTCAGAAGAGAGCCGTGACTAGCCCAAGGCTTCATGGGGTAGGGTGGAATCGAACCCGGCATTCCTAGATAAGAGTCCGGCTCCCATACCACTAGACCAAACTGGCTCACAGACCAAACTGGAAAGGAGACCTTTGTAGATCCTTAAGTCATTGATGAGAAGGTCTTGGGTAGGATGAAAGTAAATTAAATAGCTCTAGAATTCTGAGGGGGAAAGGGTGAGAGTAGAGGGAAGTAGTGAGAAAGCACTGGTTTCAGCTGAGTGGAAGAGGACCCACTTCCCATTACACAGGGTTTTGTTTCGCAGTAGTAAAATGCTAATGCAGACGATGGCAGGCCTCACCTGGAGCTCACCATAGTTTGCACTAGCCTGCACACAGCAGGCCCTCATTCTCTCCGAAAAGTCCCTTTACTCCCTTAGTCACACCATCTTTAGAAATATTCTAATTCTGGAGGAACCTTTTTGGGATATGGTGACCAAAATGGTACACTGGTGTTCCCTATGGGTTCAGATGGATCATGATGGATTGTATATTCCGGTGATGGCCAACCTATGACACGCGTGTCACAGGTGACACGCCAAGCCCTTTTGGGTGACACACCTGGTCCCCCTGGCATCTGGGCATGTAGTGCTTGGTTGTTCTTGAAGTGTACGAAATACCAACTTTCAATTGAAGATTCAGTGACAAAAGTCACTAAAGTAAAGAATATTTGTTTTTGCTTTTAATAAAATACATATATCAAAAATATAATTTTTTTACTAGAGCTACAATTATCACAAAATTATGGATATTTCTAGATGTGACACAGCACCCGTTAAGCTAGGTTTTCTTGTGAATTTTGACACACCAAGCTCAAAAGGTTCGCCATCACTGGTATATTCTATTGCTCAGCCAAAAGATTCCAAGTTTCACCACTAGGTGGCGCCTGCTGTATAAATGGTAGGGGAGAGCAGCAGGCGCCACCTAGTGGTGAAACGTGGAATTGTTCCGCTGTGCAATAAAACCCATCATGATCCATCTGAACCCACAGGAATTGAACGCTCATGTAAGTAGACAACATTCCGTTCCAGATACATTCATGCCATCACTTTGTAGGTAGCTGAAGTACTAGGGTATATGAGTAATTAGGATTTTTTGGTCCCGCCAGTAGGCATCTGTGACAATTCACTTTTGTCTCAATTCACCTTTTGACTTAAGATCAGCAAGTAGTGTCCATCTATACATAAAACATCTGTATTTTCTTTTTGCAGATAAGTCCAATCTCCTTGTCTTCAGGAGCAATGGAGCCTCTGATATGCCAACATCACCTACCTTGCCGAGGCATAATAATGTCAACCAGATGGTTTTTCATAAAATCAGGAATGAGGATCTGATATTTGTAAGTTTGACTATAATCTTTTTGATTTTCCTGTAGCTGTTGCATCTCGGGTCAGCAAGGTTCAGACAGGTAAAA